>CAXAKQ010000133.1:0-86000 GCA_963969455.1 Arge pagana
CTCAGCGCATATTTTTCAGTTATTTACGTTGACAGCTGACGCATTCTCCCCCACTCTACATTCAGCTGATTGTAATTTTCCGTTACTTTTCGACATAATGGACGTGACGACAAAGTCTTAGCTTTTGTAGTTCGAGTTTTTTTTTCGTGATTATTTTACGTGTTGGGCGGGCTGTCGCAGCTATACTCCTGCACCCAGCAAAGTTGATGTAACGTGGGAAATAAAACGTGGGAAAACGTCTCAACTTTTGTGCTCTCGGTCACTGAAAATGTCGCTGGCTCCCGGACTATTTTTATACTCACGCATTGGTCTGCCAGACCGACAATTTACGTTCGAATTGCTCTCTTCAAAACGGAAAATGTTAGCGTTTTAAGCTCATTGCTGACTTGAGTATTCGTGTATATACTATGTGTAACTTAGAGTGGTCCTCTAAACCCCTTTGGCGGAATCTCAACCGTGCCGCCCCCTCATTTGACTCGGAAAAAATATTAAAAAATATGTGCCAAGTCGCTACGCCGTAGCTCAACGGGAAAGCGTGCGGGTAGAGCGTTTCCCCCCCTTTCAATAACATAAATTTTCAGTCAATTTTCGGCGTTATTTCCTTGCAGGATTGAGAGGGGCAAAAGAATCTGAATCCTGTGCGAATCGCATGGGAAATAGGGTTAGTTTATATTGAGTTTTCAGCGCGTATGTCAATTAATATGAACCATCTAATGAATCATCTTTTTCATATAATTTATACTTTTGATATTCAATACTTCAAGGTACGAGGAAAAGTTTCCTACGATAAATGTTCATCTGCTGAAAATACACATACATACTAAATATTCCATACAAATAACCCCTATTCTCCATGCTCTTCGCGTAGGATTCATATTTTTTTCGCCCTCGTGAAGTCTGCAAAAAAATAACGCAGAAAATTGACTGAAAACCCATGTTATTTGAATGGGGAAAGACCGCTTCACCGGTGCGCTTTCCCGTTGAGCTACCACGTGGAGACTTCACACACATTTTTCAATATTCTTTTCGAGTCAAATGAGGGGGCAGCACAGTTAAAATTCCGCCGAAGCGATTTGAAGGAGCACCCAGTGTACCTACGCACGACGCCGATCGGTCCGTCAGACCGGAAAAGTCGTCAGTCTCGGTACAACTGCATTTCTCCCACGGAATATTTTTGCATGGAACATGATATCATGATATGTTCCGACGACCATGTTGACGATTTAATGTAGGTTTTTCCAAATTTCACATATTTTTCAGATTTCAGAGTTTTTCTTAGGTACTCTGGTTCTGTGCAATAAGAATTAAGTATACTTTTGTTTAAGTTTTCGTCGCTGTGAATAAAAGTAGATATTTCTCACAAAACTTTATTTGATATGTTTTTACACATCGTCATCTAATATTCAAACTAATTTTATGATGATATTTCACTTAATAACATACTCGAATGGTCCTACCATGTTCGGTCTCAGACACCGTGCGCGGGTAGATGTGTTACACTATTTGTCACAAATATACGACGGTTAACTGTTTTCAATGCTGACTGAATAATGCGAAGGATAGGAATACCAATTCGCATTCGCCAATGACAAGTGACGGGCGAAAATCTAAGGATTCGTGTAGGTAGATACATATTTTCGCGGCGTAGACTTTATTAGGCAGGCCGCGAAACGAATATTGCTTTATGCGGATGAATGATGTAATAAGTAACAAACCTCATTTAAGAAAAAGTTTTAGGAGTAAATCGAATCCACTACCCTTTATAGCTCTAGAATTCTTCTCGAGTCCTCGCCCGTCGAGTATGTGCCGTTTCAAATACCGCGACGGGGCAGAGGATGTGGGGGTGCAAGTCTGCAACTGGAGGCTGAAACGCGTGGGACGCAGTGAGAGGAGGCGACGGGAGAACGCTAGCAGTTGTTGGTCGCGAAGAATCGTTGCGAGTGCACGGGTTCGTCAGTTTACGGCATCAAACAGAGGTAGCTACGAATCTCGATGTAGTGGTGCGATGTTGTTCAAGGTAGGGGTGAAATAAGATCACGGGCTGGGCGGTATTGCGTGCGCGCAGGGAATGAACTGAGCGCATGCGCGGTTCACGGAGACTCGACAACGTTCGGCGACGCTCAGTCTCGCCTGTCGCGATCCAGCGCAGATATACGTGCAATTACTCTGTCAACGGTACTAAAACTCTTGCTCGTCCGTACCTACGTATCGCAGTGCTGCTACATGCCCCTGAACGCGATCAATATACCATAATATCCCGATAAAACGCTGTCGACGAACACACAGACACGACGCGCGGTTACCGGCGGCAGTATCGTATGAATTACCTGCACTGTGAACGCTTCAGAAATTAGCAATTCTATCGCGATCTGAACGGCCTATCGTCGGGATTTTCGTCTCCGTCCAACTATTCACAACTGCACGCTTAGAGGATTGTTAACGCGAGCAAGTATGTTCCTTCCTGGTTTTGAGCCGCACGTACCGCTCACGTCGCACCGCTTGCGAGTACACTAAACAATATTTCGTTGCAGTAAACGTGCGAGTATTGGTCATCGGGACTGGTATTTCTCGAGATTATTGCTACTATACCTAACCGGGCAGAGCACCGGGCAGGACGAAGATATCCATTTTGTGGGTATTTTTTTTCGTTATCGTCCATCACTCATCGCGAAAATCTATGAGATGCTCAACGATAACACAACAGACGCAGTGATGTTGATGACGATAATATCCATAACATAACGGTGCTTCGTGCGGATGCAAATATTGTTGTGTTTGCTGTGGTACGAATAATACGTCGGTAACGGCGGGTACTATTCCGGATTTGCGAACACCATCGTGTTGTGAAGGTAGCGGGTGTTTTGTGTATTGGTGCTTTGGGTAACGAAGCGTTTGTTAGCGAGTGTTGCCGTGGGTACTGACAGTACCGTTGTTTTCATCCGATCAAAAACTCGTGAAATTGGTACCGTCTTCGCTGTAGAATAAGCAGAGTACGAACGATGGATCACCACCTGTGGCTACGAGTTACTCTACTTGTCGCACTGCTCCGAGGTAAGTCCTGATCACCCTAAGCTCTTTCGGAACGAGCGAACTTCTCGTTCACGAATCCCTCTGTTCGTATTCACATCCAATGGATTCAGGCCAAACATGGGGGCGACATTCGTCGAGCTGCAAGGCGATCGATACCAATCTGACTCCAAAGTTATGCCGATACGCGATCTCTTTCGAAGATCCTCTCCAATCACCATGAAAACTGGATCGTAATTTTTTTGATCGGAACTAGTATTTACCAGCAGAAAAATTACGCTAGCACTAACAACAAGAGAGAAGACATACATGGATGATAAACACGCAGACTCATCTGCGTCTGAAAGCAATGGAATAAACATCAAGCCGTTTTTAGAATCATGTGTGTTGAGGTTATTTATGAATTTAGCCTACTTTAAAATGCACCGATACCACGTTGCGAGATGTTTTTAGATGACAGGATACAGTGATATACCTCGATTTGTGAACTTGGCCATTCGTAATCCACGACGCGGCCTGCAGAGCCTGCCGACTAATGACAAACGGTAGTTCAGATCTTATATGCACGATCGCGTTGCCCCTCATGCGTAGGTGATGGTAATTCCTATAAACAATGTCAAGCTTCCGATTATCGTATCAAATGAGGATGTCCAAATGTTATACGATGTCATTAAGCACACGTTGGGTTTAAAAAACCTCGCAATCAGTAATGCGGTTGAACATATTGAATTTTGGTAACTCATAACGTGACAAGATATAATTCGATATGACATTTCGCCACGTAAAAAAGTCAACGTGGAACACGAGCTTGTCAATAGTGTTTTGTATTGTAGGTTCTTTGTCTGATAGAACTCTAAATAGCTTGACAATAACCATAACAGTGGAAAGACGTCCATCAGGTGAATGCCGAATTGATATGCGATCAAGGAAAACCGGAAGCGACGACCATCACAGATTTTTTCGGTATATATCATGCATTTTTATGAAATGCTTGGAGTGATTCTTTTCAGTTAAGTTGACAATTTGGAATGAGTATGTAGAGGATTTGCCAGATTAGTTCCTCAAATTCACAATCAGATTGGATGTGAAATAATTTTTTGTGTCGAACCGAATTTAAAATAATCCAGTTAATTCCAATGAATGTCCGGAACCTCGGGATGATGGGTTCTTAAAGTTTCCGTCCGCTCGTGAACCCTTGATTTTTTCGCCATTCCGTAAATGGTTTAGAAAAAATAAGATAATTAATTATAACAAGAAAACGGTTGGACAACTGAGGGGTTGATATTTTGGAATTTCTTGCCGGACACTACTTACGGATTTAATCAGGTTAGTTCGGTTGAATTCAATCTCTTGCCAAGAAAAAAATGTATGCTACGTTCTCATGTTGGGTGCGCCATACCATCTCTGCATCTTAGTTTCCAACCGAAAAATCATTCAATTGGTCGTGTCAAATTATTGAAAAATTGGTCATTCTGAATAAATGTGATATTTATATTGAATCGTGCTTTGGGTTGCAAACTAATGACGGCGCCACTACCTTCATGGAATTCACGAACCAATGACTTTATTATTCAGCATCTCTTGGCATGCGCATTCATCCAAATGCTGCATACTGTGAAAAATAGAATAGAATTTTGATCATCACTTTCGTGTATTATCAAGATTACGAAAAATATAATCCATTCTAGAATCACATGATTGGATGCCCCTTCAGAATTCTTCAAAAATATGGGAAGCATCCAACAATTTTTCAAAATATCTATCTTTTTATATTACTTTATTTGTTTCTCATGGACATCATTTTGTCCGACTTATGAAGCACCTCGTCTTCAAATAATTTCATGCGGTATGTTTTCCTCGATGCTCTGGTCACTCGTTTGCCTATCTATATTTTCTTACGTATATGCAAACATATCTATCTAAAATAGAACTTGCACTTAGAAATGGTGAACAATGAACGTGTACAGTTTTTGAAATGTTCAATCTAAGAATAAGTGTTTGTACGCCAGTCCACCGAAAACATAATGTCATCGCAACAAAATATTGCGTAAATCGTTTGTGTAAAACCTGTCCATTATGCAACACATGTGTGAGGTATTGAAAAATGAACGGTCACTGCACTATTTGTGTGTTTTTGGCAGAAATCAAGTATAACCGCAAAATCGACCTCGACCAAAAACTAGAAGCTTAATGTATTTATATGAAGGTAACTAATTTTTCCCAGCGTCGTGCAGGGAAAAGAAGAACAGACGGTCGCGAAATCAACGTTCGTTATAAAATGCAAGGTTAAAAGCATGAACTTCAAATTTATCTATTAGCTCATGTGCTGATTTTCACTATTGTTAAAACTCAGAACATATATTCAGAGACTCATGTTATTCAGGAATATTTCGTTCTTTTGGTAATTTTCCGTATTCACTAATAACATTGAGTTAGTTTTAGCGATTCCCAACTCAAAAATAACACAACATTCTCATGGGTGCATCAGTGGAATGAATATGATTCCTTCATTGCCTATTTATAATTCAGAAATAACTGCTGTTTTTCGGGTGGGTGAAATATATCACATGCCATATTCACAACAATCGAATCCATTTTCATGTGCGAGAATCATCTCACACTAGTTAGAATAGGTGCATTCTAATTTATCTCGCAAATTCGGCGCGGATCTATCTGTAAAACATTCGAAAACCCCGAAATCACCAACAGACACTCATAGATTTTGATTAGATTTATACTGTGATATTGGCCTCACCAACGACAATGTAATAATAAGCCTTGCTGATGAAATTCGGGAAGGTCATCGCTCTCACTTGCTTTTGGGCGATGAACATCATACTATCATGACGTCGTATTGAGAAAACAGTCGATCTTCTCAAGAATTCTACTTTGATTTTCATTTCGGACTGCAATCATGAATTTTCCGAACTGCCATCTAATTTCTTATTGAATTGCAAAATTGAATCTATTCAATTATTACTTCTTTGTCGTCATTTGATTTCGTCACAAGCGCAATGCGACTATCGTGTTTCGGGCGGGGCTGGGCACGCGCATCATCATGTGACCGGGATTTTACAAAGCGGGTATCAAGTATCTTGCACGCTCATATGTTCAGATGCAACGCCGGTCCTGGGGTAGAGCCAGAGAGCGGTCGCTCTAGGCGCCGGGTGACAAGGGGCGCCAAAACGCCAAATGCGAAATAAAATGTCGAGCGAAACATAAAAATTCGTCGACTGAAGGGCGCCGAAAGACTATCTTGCCGGCATCGGCCGGCGCCGCCCTATGGGTTAGAAGAGGAAAATTTATGTAAAAATCAAATTCCCCGCGATTGGAACAACATAGGAAAATGAATTTAGATGCATTCTGGAGCTGAAGTAATGCCGAATAGAGGAAAAATAGTCGGGTTCATCGGATTTGTATTTTTGACTTCGGAATGCGAGGTGAAACTTGCAACGGTACGCTCTGAAACTGAATTAGTGGAAAACCACTAATCAATAGTCAATAGTTTCTTTTTAAAATGTCCAACGTATTCCACTCGTAATTAGTAGTTACTTACTTCTCCAATTAGTGAAAATGGTCACATTTTGAAATTAGTAGATTCTTCACTAATTGAAAAGTGAAATTTAACCGATGAGGAAGTTATAATTCCACTAATAAAACTTTGATTTGCATTTTGTCTAATTCTCTATAATTTTAGTGGATGGTAAACATACCATATATGTTTGCAATATACATTGTTGTTGAGTATTATAATTCAATTTATTTTCGAAAATTTTGACCTGAATTTTCTGTCAGTAGCTGTATTAAAAATGACCGCGAAAAAGGTAACTTTAGGATTCCTTAGGATGTATGATATGGAGTAAATCATAACAGTAACCTAATTATAGAATATTATTTATTTACTTTCTTTACTTACTTAAATAAATCAAGCGCTCTATCTTTCAACAATACCTTCGGGCTACGTTCTCGAAAAGAACCTGATACACACAGCTTAAGAATGTTACTGCAACGTGGCGCCACTGCATCGCCAGAGAACTATTGAATTTTTAGTAGATTTATTTCTAAACTACTAATTCTATTGTAGTTTCCATACATGCTGCTGCAATAAGTGAAAATTTTACTGATTTAGTTTTAGAGTACGACAACAATTTTCTTTTTCCCATTTTCACCAGTTTTGCATATTTTTTTCAAAAAGTAGTTGACAATATCCTAGTCCTTAAAATAAGGAATCCAAATATGCCATTCGCAAATTTTTTTCGTCATCAGAACGTCAATAAGAAACAGGCTGAAGTATCGACTTTTTCGGCCGTTGTTTTCATTTGTTTGATAGTGATTGCGGTAACATTGAGATGCTTAGATTCTCAATAAAACCAATCCTCGTGACATTGGTCATAACCCTGCATCACTGTCAGGGTCATTTCAGCCTATATCATTCTTTTCTATTTTTAAGATTTTATTATTGTCGTTCTATGGTTTACCTACAGAGATCATTGCAATTTATTACACAATTTTATTGAATACCTGAACAAATGATATTTTTCTAATCATAACAAAATTGAAGAAAAATTAAAATCAATATCATTCACTGAAAGAAACGCAATGCTCCTAGATTGGCAGCGGTTTTCTTGCTATAGCAGTGACAGCTCTCAATCCTTCTGGGTGCGTAATTGTTGATCAGCATTCAAGACCAAATAATCCTTTCTCAAGTCATTTCCAACTCACTATACACACTTCAGTAGCATTCATAATTAATACTGATCAAATATATATTAATAAATTAATTGGATAAGGAAATGAATATGCAAGTGGATAGGTAAATAGATGTATGCTCTTATTATTAAATTGATCTCTAAATATTCCACGAAGTACAGAATGAAAATTCATCATCTTTGCTCCCAAAGATATATACAAATTTGTGAAGCAACCAACATCATTCAAATCATTACATCAATATCAATTTCGACATCTGATTCATTGATAAGATATATCTCGCGTTTTTCTGTTCCTTCATCAGATTCTTTATCAGATCCATACTGAGGAGCATCATCGGCAGGGTTTGGTCTAGAAAATATTGAATAACAATTTAACAATACCGATATTAAATAATTAAATATTTCACAACTTGAGAATTATGATTATTATCCTAAGGTGAAAAACTTGGAGTTTTCCTCAAATAAAATTAAGATAAGTGACAAACTCACCATTTTATTTTCAATGAATGTTATGAAATATTAATTTTCATTAGGATGATACACTTATAATGAAAAATAGTTCAGTACTTTCTTTTTAAAAACAAATTTTCCTACATCAGAAGAAAATTTGTGTATCGCATGTTGGCGGATTCTCCTTTCGATCATTCTTAACGAGATTTTCGGATCACTCTTTTTAACTGCACGGTTGGAAACATCTAAGATCCGATTTTCACGAGATATTTGTCCAGCGTGTACCAATAAATTTATATTCCTCATTTCAAGGACTATGAGAGATTGTCTTTTTACTTTTTCGAAAAAAATATGCAAAATTGTGGTGACAATGGGAAGAAATTTTTTGTCGTATCGATGCAAGTTTGACCTCCAATTCCAAGGTCGAAAATACAAATCCAATGAACCGCAACATTTTTCCTCTATTCGGTATTACTTCAGCTTCACAATGCATCTAGATTCATTTCCCTATGTTGTTTTAATCACGGGAATTTGATTTTGACACAAAATTTCCTTTTCTATCCCATATGGCGCCGTTCAGATGTTTCCATGTTTGATAATATTTCTCAACAAAATTTTACTCGCTGCCTACAAATAATATTTAACTGATGACACAGAAGTTCAAATTCCTGCAGTAAAAATGCTGGACACAACACATCTACACTGAGAGAAATTTCATAGCAAACTTTCCTCTCATTAGTTCCATATCTATAGGTACAATGAAATGTAAGAATTTATGGATAATCGGGGTACTCTTGTAGTAATTCCTACGAAAATACGAGATTGTAGTATTCTCATATGTATTGGTATAATCTAGGAAGCAAGAACCACTACAGTACCCTTAGAAATATTCCTTTACGATTGGAAAATTCCAATTGTCAAAAAGTGATAATGAAAATACTAAGTTTCGCTGAAATAAATGCAAAAGTTATTACCAAACTATAACATACGTTGTAAGAAATGTATGAAACTTTCATATTTTTGATGCGAACGCGCGACGAGATGAAAAGCACTCATACTTTTCAAAACTGGGACTTGATAAAAGCTCTAAAAGACTCTACGAAAAATGATCCGACGTCTTCGAGCTGCTGCGATTTCAGCCGACGTGCGGGTACCAGAAACACCGTGAATCATTGTGAATCATTCGACAAGCGACACTTGCAACAAAGAAGGTAAGTACTCACCATGTAATAATGTAGTCGTACAATATGCAGCAACGGAATAAAGCCGAAGTTTGTTCCCTCGTGTGGGTTTACTCGTGGGAAAACAATATTTCTGTGAATACAAATATATTATGACAACATGTGTCGGGTTTGAGGTTGAGGGTGTTGAATCAACCGCTGGCATTTTCGAATGCAGAACAATTATTTCTCAGACTGTTGGTATATTACGAAAATAGTTGAATATATTAGGGATTTTGATTTTAAAGTGTTATTTATATGTAGAAGCACATCTGACAAGTGCTCTTGTTACTTCCAGGAATGAACCAATGATGGCAAATATTAAATGAGTAAATATTAGATGTAAGTGTCATGGAAGAAGATAAATTTAATAAATAATTTTATATTAAATATTTGTAAACTGTTTGAAACATTTCTTTGCAGGACCTGCGTCTGCGCCCAAAAGACTGTGAGCCGTCTGCTGGTCCACCCACAGGCCATACGTTTACATACTTACGCAGGCCATTGGTCGTGTGAGTAAGCGTATGGCCCTATGGGTGATGCGGCACGGCTAGAGCCTTCTGTGCGCATGTGCGTCAGCGTCACGCAGTAGGACCACGTGACTCCCATTTTTACTGTAGTGATTTAGAAAAACCAAAAGTCGTCATACCGAAAGCTGAAAGATTTTATTTCGCTCTTGCCAAAGCACCATATTAATGTTCGTTATTTGAGTTCATGACGAAGTTTAATACAGTGAATTGGACATACTGTTATTCTTTTTCCGTGGAAGTAGAATATTTTTGAGAGTTATTCTAATCGAAGATATCAATTCTGCGTTACGACCGTCACTATACGACTATTTGTAACTCGGCCTCGATTATCCCTGAATGCTTAAATTTTATTGTACTTATAGATATGGAATTAAGCAAGGTTTGCTATGAAATTTCTCTGTGTGTAGTTAACATATGTGACTCGTCAATATCTTGGAAATATAACTCTACAGTTAAGCATCCGTGAATTTGTCGAAAAGCTGGATCAAGACTTGAATTCAAAGTATTCAAAATCCCCATAAGAAGCACCTCTGGTGCAGAAACCTTTCGCCTAGTTATATAAATGTGATGGTCACCCACAAAAAATACATTCTTATGCCAAGAAAACATTATACACTTATTATTTTATACAAAAATTCCTTCCGCGTAAAAAAAAAGATTCGAAATCAGATGCTATTGCCTAGTACCGATATCACGTTGTCTTTTTTCGAATTGGCAATTGGGCTTTTCATAACACGGTATTGACAGCCTTCCTGCCCTGCCACGTAGTACCATAGATATAACGATAGAGGACTGACGCCTCCATTGGTTCACCCAAATAACATTTTGAAAAAATAATTAAAAAAAAATAAAATTTGGTGGTAGTGGTACTAGGCGGGCCAATATTTTGTATCACTATATTAGGATTATTGACATGGTACAACCGCCGTAACATTGTACTAGAAAAGGCCCGCCTAGTACCACTACCACCAAATTTTTTTATTCTTTTTTAATTATTTTTTTAAAATGTTATTTGGGCGAACCAATGGAGGCGTCAGTCCTCTATCGTTATATCTGTGGTACTACGTGGCAGGACAGGAAGGCTGCCAATACCGTGTTATGAAAAGCCCAATTGTCAATTCGAAAAAAGACAACGTGATATCGGTACTAGGCAATAGCATCTGATTTCGAATCTTTTTTTTTTACAAGGAAGGAATCTTTGCATAAAATAATGAGTGTATAATGTTTTCTTGGCATAAGAATATATTTTTTGTGGGTGACTATCACATTTATATAACTAGGCGAAAGGTTTTTGCACCAGAGGTGCTTTTTATGGGGATATCACTACTTTTTGTAGAATTTGATTAGTTACGTAAGTACAATTTTTTATTTGTTCATCAGTTATCAGTTAAACTGATTATTGATAATTTCCATCGAAATGTAATAGTAATAAATTTATTATACGTGCGTAAAAAAACTTAAAAGTTGTTTCCGTTTATGGCTAAATACATTAATTTGCAATCTGAATGTAATGCACTCTCTGTTAATGTAATGACTGTAATTGTCTCTATTGCCTGGTACAACTTCTCCTTCTCTACACTCTTTCACAGGATTCGCTAATAAATATTCTCGTGACTTAGCTACTTGAGTTGCTTCTGATTTGCATTGAATCGTTTCAAAAATATTATTTATTTGCCGAATAATAATGGACAGATTATCGGAACAATTTTTTCATACCGAAAATCCTAACCGCAATCTAACCATAAAATCGTACTCCGCGCGCTTTGCCTACCTGTCAACGCAGAAGACAACCAGCGTGAACAAAGAACGGCGGAACGGCAGTGCCGTAAACGCCAAATTCGGGATCGGACTGATCCAACTGACCCGCATAACGAATACTCACGGTATAACTAAAGACTGTAGTAATCATTCAATTCAACCCTGTGTTGCCAAACACTTGCAGTTATCTCAAAAAAAAATATCTTACCGTACCTCAAATGATCTTGTTCTGAATTATACGCACAATTACGACCAAAAATACATTCACATAATAAATCATACCCCAGATGATTGGTATGATACCGTACTGTAGTTGGTGAAAATAAAGAGCTAACCAAAGCGCCATCTGGCTACGTCCATACTTGGTAGGTCTCTTCTCTCTACCTAGCGAAAGCCACTCTATACTCTTTATACCCATAGGTTTCGTGTCACAGTGAGTGATGTCACTGACCGACGGAGACGACGAAAATGCAATCTCGTCGAAGACACGTATAAATTACTCGCATCGAAACCTTCGAATAATAATATCTCAGCTCTACGTCCACCGATTTGATCGCAATAGGGCTTAAATTAAAGCTCTCCTCTGCCACATCCTGCAATAAATATCACAATTCCGTATTTATAGTGAGAAGGAAGAAATTAACGATCATAAATTTGCTTAACGGTCACTCAGTTGCCGTTCGGGTATATAAGACTCTGTCAGAGTCTCGCGCGGCGACTGCGATTTTTTTTTTTCTTCTTTATATAACTAGGCGCGAGACTGTACCGAGTCTCTTGATCCGAGATGCAACGTCCAACATAGCGATCGACGCTTGACAAACGTTTGATCGTCTCAATATTCCTCCTTCCAGGAATTTTCTTTCGTACATAAGAAATTATTGAAATATTTTTCTTTCTAAAATCCTTTAAAAATTCGAAATGCAAATTTTCACCCGTGTCATGGCCGTGTAAATTGAAATGGGATGCGGTATTTATTGGTTGATTTATGGTTCGCGGGATTTTGAAGAGTATACTCAGTTAATAAGAAATATTTGCGTCGATACACCCGAAGTTTTGAAATGGCGCCGCTCCCAAGTATATTGACATTTATTACGGGCTCATCTTTGTTATCGAGTTGAGGAGAAAATCTTTTCAAACGATCTCCACAATTAGCCACTATTTGTTTCCTATGAAGAGCAATACGATTGACGTTAATTGCAGATAAATGGCTCGTGTTACACGACCGGTTTAAGCTTATTCCAAGTGTTACACAACCGGTATAAGTTTATTCCAAGTTCACAAATACTCATTCAAATATCTTCGAAAATAGAGACTTAAAATTGAAGAAAGTTTCAAAATGTCACGTATGCTTCTTGGAAACGAATGCAGAAAACCAGTGGATTCTCCCATTACATTGATTTTCAAACAATCAGTCTGCAATAATATCTGTTCCAAGCATCGACATCCAATTCGGTCTCCGATACTCAGAAATCTTAAGGTTGTTCGGATATTGCAGTAATGTAGAGATGAAATGCTGAATTTTTTTATGTTATCAGAGTAGTTGTCGCGCGACCATATTGTCAAAAAGTTTTGGATCGTATGCACAGTGATTGCACGGTAAGAGTGGGTACGCTGGTATCAAGAAAAGCCATAATTTTCGTCTAATACTGTACTCGATGAGACGTTACTATGTTCCACTCAGTGTTTCAACACAGAAAATGATTTCGGACGATCTTGTTCCACTGACAAGGAAACCTTTCGAACCCAAACTCGCCGATTTCGATGATCTTGATATATGTTGTAGAACATCGAAAAATAAGAGACACGTATTTTTTTATATGTGCTCTTAAGCCCGTTTAGGGGGTGGAATCTACCCTCAAAGTTCACTCTTAAAAAGTCTTTTTTCGAAATATCTCTGCTTCTAATTGATATTCGGACGGAACCAATTGGAAAATGCTCTTTGCGGCGATGCAAAGCTACTAGACATTGTTATGGCCACGAGGGTTGCAACCCCTATTTTTTATACCGGAAAAACCACATTTTGAGAAGATATTTTCGTTGTACTGATTCTAATATTGACTTGAAAATTGAAAAATAAATCTTCTGGGCGGTGAAATGGAGTAAATGAGTTGACGTATTCAAGGATTTCGCGTTAACCACCCACAAACACGGTTACTACCCTTTCAAACATTGGTCATCTGCAATAATGAAGAAATGTTTTTCTCAAGAGAAATACGAATAAGATATGTTTTGAGAGACACGTATTTTGTTATATGTGCTCTTAAGCACGTTTAGGGCGTGAAATCTACCCTCAAAGTTCACTCTTAAGAAGTCTTTTTCCGATATATCTCTGCTTCTAATTGGTATTCCGCGGCTATGATATTGCTATGATACGATGCGGCTGGTGTAAGAAATCATTATGTTTCAAAAATTTCTATGAAGATTACCATTATTGTCATGAATTTATAGAATAATACACTTTAAATTGAGAATTTGAAAAATATTCATCTGCTATAGAATTAGTTCTAGTTTTTTGTATTGAAGTTTTCTGGGTCAATACATATGCAGCTGAACCTGATTTCCATGATTGTTGAAATAAAAAATCAAAAATGAGACCTGTGAGCACTTTACTTTGAAAAAAAAACCAAATTGATTTCGAATATTTTGAGTATTTTTATATGCACATAATATAAACAAGATTTTCCGAAGTTGATAACTTCTTGATTACCACGAACAGCATTCTGTACAATGATTTGTTGGTGCTTCAACAGGATCAGGAAAATGATGCTGTATTGTATCTTCAACTATTTTTGCTGCGTGATCTTTGTACTGTTCTTGAAAATGTAATGTCTCTTCAATAATCATATCTACGTCATTGAAATCATTTGTGGCACTTATCAGTATATCTTTAATCGATTCTGCTAACTCCATTTCTCTATGATTGGCCGTTCCATCTTGTATTTGAATATTTTGAAAAAACGCGGATAATAAATGTATAACAGTCAAAGGATTGATTCTCATTGTTGAGTCCGGATGGAGGAACAAACCTACTCAATGCTTCTAAAAGACTACACTTATTCCCGAGCATGGAGTTGCACGACATATATACCCGATCGATGAGTTACGAAACGAATAATCGGTGATAAACAGTATCGTAAAAAATTATCGGACGAAAAGACGAATTGATGGATTAAAAAGTCACTCGCGAATTATAGTTTATCTTGACCAAGGTGATCCATTTTATGATGAAATCATTGCCTCGTGATAAATGACTTTAAATATAAGATATTCGATATCTCAATTCATATCATCAGCGACCAAGATGGCGCCGATCGGTAAAGATCCGCCGGACCGGCCTGTGGAAAGATTCTATAAGTGCCACCCTTCACAAAGAGTAGCAGCAGTAATTTGCATTCTGTGTGAAAATGTTTATCATGAAAGTGACTATAAAAAAATCAGTGATAAAAAATTTGTGTACAGTTCGTTAATAATCTGTCCGGAACACGAGGACTCAAACATAACCTTAAGTGAGGTCGATGTGGTATTGAGTGAATCTGCAAGAATATTGCACAGTTGAAGTTAAAACACAAAGAGGAAGTCAGAAAAGAAAGTTTAAATGAAATATCAAGCAGTGCACGTAATGAAACTCAATACCTAGCCTGCAACGAGGCGGAGGCCATGAAGATGGAAATAAACTTACTGAGGCAACTAAATACTGAATTACAAGATAAGAATAATATATTTAAAAAATTAGTAGAAAATGACAAAGCTGATAATAATGGCAACAGGAGATCGTATGCTGAAGTTACAACAAACATAATACCGAAACCGAAGCGAGTACCAAGGATCATAGTAAAAAATAACGCAAAAGATACTAGAACAAATATTAATGACTATGTCAAGCACTACTGATCAAAGGATAAAAGCATTCAGACTAAAAAAATTGTTTTAAAAAATGCCAATGAAATTGTCATTGATTGTATGAACGAGTATAGTGCAAATGAAGCAGAGAAGATTTTAAACAGAAAATTGCCAAGTACCTGTAAAGCTGAAAAAGAAACTATAAGAAAGCCAAGGTTAAAAGTAGTTGGGATAGACAATCATGAAAATTTGTCTGTTTCTGCACTTGAATCTGATATCAATGAAAGGAACTTCAAAAACTTTGAAAATAAATGTACGGCAGTACATTCTTTCAATAATGTAAGAACTAACACCCAAAGTATTATACTAGAAGTCACATCGGAAATTTGAAAGAAAATCAGAGAAAGTAAAAACAGACTATTTGTCGGATATCAAAACTGCAGAGTTTATGATGAATTGAATGTACATCCTTGCTACAACTGTGGTAGATTTGGTCACAGTGGAAGAAAGTGCAATAATGAGAGTTTGTGTTTAAAATGTGCAGGAGCACATATGACAATGGAGTGTGTTACGGACGGACTTCGTCCACCGTCCAACGGTCCAGTTGCTACCAACGGATTCCGCCGACCTGGAATCCGAATCATGGGAAAGACCGTTGGAACAGATCTCACACCTTTCCGCGGAATCAGCAGATTCCACCGAGCCGCAGAACTCTCGGAGAGCGCTCTGCGGCGAGTGAACAAGACCCTTTTCCTGAATTAGGAATCATTGCGCGAACCGTCGTGGGCCGCACGAAGGGTCCGCGAAGGCAGTCATCGCCGAACGATCATCCAAGACAGTCCTCTCGCTGATCTTGCTAATTGTTAACCGACCAAGTTTTCATATCGCACGAATATCACAAGTCCTCATATTAGAGTCGCTTTATCAACATATTGTAAGGTCGTGGGGTAGGGCAAGCTCATGAATAAACCCAATTGATACTATTTTCTCCCAATTACTCGTCTCGAACTACAACCGAACCCGTCACTTCCGTAAAACAACTCAGAGAGTTGTACGCGCAGCTCCCCCGAACTCTGAATAATCGACGTTCTAACCGCTCGGAACGACCGTTACTACGCGAAAACAACATCCAACGATCGCGTTCGTAACAGAGTGCAAAGAAAGTAAAATACAGTGCCTTAATTGCATGTAC
Source organism: Arge pagana (assembly GCA_963969455.1). Lineage (NCBI taxonomy): Eukaryota > Metazoa > Arthropoda > Insecta > Hymenoptera > Argidae > Arge > Arge pagana. The sequence goes on from CAXAKQ010000133.1 coordinate 16,730, forward strand.
ATTAACACAAAATATAACAAAGGCTATGATGTCGCACACGTGGCAAATGACGCTGAAAAATGTGAAGTGTTAAAAAGTAAAATTAAGAAGTGCATTGATATGACTGACTACCCAATTCAACCGGTAATTCAGAAACATATCGGTAAGCCAGGTAACCAAAGAAAGCAAGCAAAAATTGGATCAGGTGGATTCGCATCATCGACACCAACACAAAGAGGATCGCAGTTCAGTTTAACATCTATATCACCTAATAATGGCTAACGATATTTCAGATAGTTTTGTAGAACCAGAAATATCTTTCGGTGATATCCAGACACGCAATGATAATCTCAACGGTAATAATAAATTAATATTATATGTGAATGTTAGAAGCTTAAATGCTAACTTTGAAAAATTAGAAATATTAGTTGAGAGTCTGAGTATCAAACCTTATGTGATAGTATGTTATGAGACTTGGAATATAGAAAACTATCAATTTTATCAACTAAATGGTTCTAAATTATATTATAATGAAATTCTGGAATATCTTAATTCTATTAAGTCTACTGTTATATCCAGGAGAGTGCAAGGTAATCAACGATAAGATATGGAGCAGACTATGAATTTTGAAACTGTAGCAAAAAATGAAATTGAATACTGTAACTTGCAGAAATTTAATCATGAATTTGAATGTTGTGGTATGTCAATATTACTTGTTAATATAAGAAGCATGAGTGCTAATTTCGAGAAGCTAGAAATCTTTATTGATAATTTTAAAATGAAGCCGCATGTAATTGTTTGTACTGAAACTTGGAATATTGAATATGTTCAATACTTTCAACCTCCGGGCTACAAAATTTACTACAATGAAAGTAGAATAAATAAAGCAGATGGAGTTGTCATGTACATAATAAATAATATGTCTGAGACGACTGAAACGGTAACCATTGATAGATTAAAAATATTATGCACTAATGTCAATCTTCATAATAGTAATAACATTAAAATATCAGCTATATATCGAACTCATGACATGTCCAAAACTGAATTTATTCATACTATGAAAAAATACTTAGGAAAGAATGAAAAAATCAAAAATCACTGCATAGTTGGTGATTTTAATATAAATATACTAAACTACATGAGTAATGAAATTTGTGATAGCATCATCAGTCAAGAATTCCTAAATAACCTCTTGGAGAACCAATATAAACCATGTTTTTCTGGAATAACTAGGCCGTCTAATGATAATAGAGGAGGATCTTGTATAGATAATATTTTTGTAAAAACCAATACTATGGACATTAAATCATGTAAGTTTGTAAATCCTTCAAATGATCACTACCCGCTACTTGTTGCGTTAGAGAACATACATATAATCGAAAACATTAAGATGGGAACAAACCCAATTGACTATAAAAAATTACAATACTTAGCTGGAAAAATAGATTGGAATTCAATACTATCCGTACAAGATCCAAGTATTGCCATTGAAAAACTTATTGAATATATTCATAATTGCATGGACTGTGCAAAGTTTAAGCAAAAACTACAAAATAAGGATAAAAAACTAATTCCTAGGAAAAAATGGATAACGAGTGCAATTTTAATATCTTGTAGAACCAAAGAAATGTTATATACATTATGGAAAAAAAATCCTCTTTGTAAAACTTTGGAATTGGAGTATAAAAAATATACCAAAGTACTTAATAAAGTAATAAAAAACGCCAAAGCTAATTATGAAAGAAAATTAATAGAGGTAAATAGTAGTGATCCTAAGAATCCGTGGAAAATCATAAATACTAAATTGGGTAAACAAGTCAAAATGGAAAATAAAATTGATCATATTTATGTGGATAACTTGAGTGTTACGAACGCGATCGTTGGATGTTGTTTTCGCGTAGCAACGGTCGTTCCGAGCGGTTAGAACGTCGATTATTCAGAGTTCGGGGGAGCTGCGCGTACAACTCTCTGAGTTGTTTTAAGGAAGTGACGGGTTCGGTTGTAGTTCGAGACGAGTAATTGGGAGAAAATAGTATCAATTGGGTTTATTCATGAGCTTGCCCTACCCCACGACCTTACAATATGTTGATAAAACGACTCTAATATGAGGACTTGTGATATTCGTGCGATATGAAAACTTGGTCGGTTAACAATTAGCAAGATCAGCGAGAGAACTGTCTTGGATGATCGTTCGGCGATGACTGCCTTCGCGGACCCTTCGTGCGGCCCACGACGGTTCGCGCAATGATTCCTAATTCAGGAAAAGGGTCTTGTTCACTCGCCGCAGAGCGCTCTCCGAGAGTTCTGCGGCTCGGTGGAATCTGCTGATTCCGCGGAAAGGTGTGGGATCTGTTCCAACGGTCTTTCCCATGATTCGGATTCCAGGTCGGCGGAATCCGTTGGTAGCAACTGGACCGTTGGACGGTGGACGAAGTCCGTCCGTAACATTGAGAATAGATAGTAAAACTGAAATTCCTAATTCAATGAATTCATATTTTTGTGAGATAGGTGTGAACCTTAGCAACAAAATTACTGGGCCTAAAGATCACACAATCACCCTACCTAAAAGAAATGAAAGCACAATGTTCATTGATCCGACAGATTCACAGGAAATATTTAGAATCATAAGCAAAATGAAAGACAAATCAGGCGGCGTAGATAGAATAAATGCCAAAGTATTAAAAACAATAGCTTATTATATATTTTTGCCACTTGAACACATTTTCAATGTCTTTATTGAAAAATCAATGTGGCCTGAATCTCTAAAAAATGCTGAAGTCGTTCCAATATATAAGGCAGGTGACAAAACATATGTTTCAAACTATAGACCCATCTCACTTATATCAAACATTGCAAAGATATTTGAAAGAATTATCTATGACAGATTAGAGGGTTTCTTAGCAAAACACAGAATCATATCCGAAAACCAGTACGGTTTCGTTAAAAATAAAGGAACTAGAGATGCTCTAAACAAACTTGCTGATAGAATTTATGCTAATCTAGACGAAAGCAGACCTATTATAGCAGTTTTCCTAGATCTTGCTAAAGCTTTTGATACAGTGAATCACAAAATATTAGTAGACAAATTAGAAAGATATGGAATTAGAGGTAATAGTCTCAAATTATTAACTAGCTATCTATCTGATAGAAGACAAAAAACTAGAATTCAAGAAAACATGAGCGAATATAAAAGAATTGTTACGGGTGTTCCACAGGGAACAATACTAGGCCCATTGTTATTTATACTATATGTTAATGATTTATTGGTAGATATGCCTGCACAATCTATTATGTCATATGCAGATGACACTGTTGTCGTTTCAGATGACGATACTTGGTCATTTGCAGAATGCAAAATAAATAATTATCTAAATTTTGTCGCCAACTGGTTAATCCTAAACAAGTTGTCTCTTAATATAAGTAAAACAGTATACATAACCTTTGGAAATCAAAAAAGTAGTGTACCTGAAGATATGAATGTTCAGATTCAAAATGAGCAAATAAAAAGAGTAGAAAGCTGCAAGTATCTAGGAATTATATTTGATTATAATATGAGATGGGATAAACACATTGAGTACATTACGCGGAGAACTAAATACCTAATATACGTTTTCGCCAAAATAAGGAAGATTATGGATACAAAAACACTCATGACAATGTACTATGCATTTTTCCAAAGCATAATAAACTATGGAATTATAGCATGGGGTGGTGCTGGTAAGAATCTAATTGGTAACTTACAAAGAATACAATCTAGACTTTTGAAAATTGTAAACAAAGATTTTTCAATAGGGAATAACTTTCCTTTAAACATTACAAAACTTTTTATGTTGGATTCGGTCACCTACCACTATAAAACATTGAAAGATAAGTATTTGAGTAATGAGCGTAACACAAGACATAGAAGTATCCAGTTACCTAAATTAACTAAAACAATAAGTAATAAAAGAAGTTTCATAGTTGCTGTTACGATCCGAGCGGCTGGATCCTCAGTTTCCGAAAATAGTAGGGAGCGACGCATCGACTCTGCGAGTCGTTCAGGGAAGTGATGGGTTCGATTGAGTATCGACACAGGATTAGAGGATCTACTAAAGATTTATTCAAAGGTTGTTCCTATTCCCACGATCTACAATAGGTAATTAAAGCGACTCGACTCGAAGAGGTTATAATATGGATATCGCGTAAAAAGGTCAGGGAGAGAGTGTCAAGCGTATAACTATCGGAGGTGACGGTCAGGCGATGACTGTCTTTGCGGTACCATCGGTTAGCCCTCGATGGACCGCGTAGTGATCTTACTATCTGCAAAAGGAGCCCTTTTGCACTGGCCGCGGAGCGCCCGCTGGCAGCTCCGCGGTCGACGAATTCCGCTGTCTCGGCGGAATTCCATCGTTGGTTCTAACGGTCATTTCTAACGAACGTTTCCAACGGACTTTCTCATGACTCTGATTGCAGATCCGAGGGATCTGTTGATGATAACGGAATCGTCGGAACGACGGACGGAGTCCGTTCGTTACAGTTACCATAAGAATGTATAATAGTTGGCCGAACGATCTCAAAATCATGACTGCTAAAAATATGACAATAAAATATAAGTTGAAATTGTTTCTCAGGTCTCAATAATGTTTATGAAATATATACTATATATATACTAATGTTTATTTCCCTTGCGGGGTACATTTCGGACTCCCGCTCCGCTCACATTAAACCTTAACTACCTTACGCACTATTCCTATCCTATTTTTTATACGCGCCGTCCTCGAGAGAAAGAGAGCTCCACTCACACCTTCTCCCGCATTCGTTCTTCCTTTCATCCCGGACTTCCGTTTCCGCCGCTCTTGCTCTACCCCTCCCTTTTGTTACCCTCTATTCTACCATCTCCTCCCCCCTGTACCTTTCCTTTTTCTCCCTTCTCCATCCGTCTATCCTTTCCAACCATTTCTCCCCTACCCCCTCGTCGCCTAACACCTCCCCCCTCGCATCTTGCCATCCTCTTGCCTCCCCCCAGTCCGTGCACTCTTCCCACACATGCTCCCATGTTTCCTCCGCCATCTCGCACATCCTGCATGCCCTATTTTCTCTCGTCTCCCAATACCTGGTCCCCCTCATCTCCTCCCCCAGCCTATATCTCGCCATCCTCTTCCACCTCCCTTCCTCCCACCCTTTCCTCAGATACCCCGGTATCCCCGCTCCTTTCACGAATCTATATTCTTTATTTCCTTTCGCCTCTCTGATCCTCGTCCACCTTTCCTCCTCCTGCTTTGTCCTTTCCATCCTCACTAAGTCCTCTCCTCTCATCCCCCCCTCCTCCCATCTCCTCACTACCTCCTCCCCGTCCCATCCTTTTCCCTCGTAGAACTTCCTCCTCTCCTCCTCCCACCCCTCACATCCCCTCTCCATTCTCGCTCTCTTTTTTATTTCTCCCCAGCATCTTCTCGCCAGCTCCCCTCCCCCACCCTCTTCCAACTTCCTCTCATACCCCCATGCCCTCAAGCCTGCTCTCGCCTCCAACGTTTCCCTTTGTATTTCCTCCCTCACTGCATAGCCTGGCACCCTTCTTGACACTCCCAACACCCATCTCAAATACCTATCGTGGATCATTTCCGCCTCTTCTCTTCTTTCCCAGCCCCATATTTCCACCCCATATCCCAGCACCGGCCACACCATTCTATCGAATAACCACAGCCTTCTGCCCCAGTCCTTACCAAACTTCCTCTTTCCTATTCCCCACACCTGCCCCATCGCTTTCGCCGCCTTCTCTACTCTCTCCTCCATATGGTCTTTCTGTCCTCCATCCGCCCGCACCACATACCCTAGATATTTATATTTCTTCACCTCCTCTATCTCCGTCCTCTTCCACCACCATTTCACCTTCTTTTTCCTGCCTCCCCCTACCTTACATCTCATCACCTTCGTCTTCCCCGTGTTCACCTCTAGCCCTTTCCCCTCCAGGTATCTCTCCAATTTCCCTATCATTCCCTTCATCTCCTCTTCCCCTCTCGCCATCAACACCAGGTCGTCCGCATATGCCAGCGAGAACACTTTCTTCCCCCCTTCTAATTCTACCCCCCCCCAACATCCCTTTTCTATCTCCTCGTCCAAATCCGCCATCATCAGTATGAACAGGAGTGGGCTCAGTGGGCAACCCTGCCTCACGCCTCTCTCCGTCCAGAACCTTTCCCCCCTTTCCTCCCCCACTCTCACCCTCCCCGTCGTCTCCTTTAGTACCTCCTCGCACCTTTCCACGAGTCCTTCCCTAATCCCCCTTTTCCTCATACTTTCCCTAAGCTTTTCCCTGTCCACAGAGTCGAAGGCCGCTCTCAAGTCTACAAACAGTAGCACCATGTTTATTTTTTTTCCTGCTTCTTTCCCTATTGATCAAGTAGTTCAACACGTAAACGTTATCTATAGTGCCCCTTCCTTCCCTAAACCCTGCCTGGCTCTGTGGCAGCAACTCCTTTTCCTCCACCTCCCTCTTGATCCTATCTCTCAGTACCCCTGTGTATACCTTGTATGCCGTCTGCATCAATGTCACCCCCCTATACTCCTCCACCCTCTCTCCCTTTCCCTTCTTCTCCACCGGCACCACTATCCCCTCCTTCCATCCCTCTGGCCACCCTTCTCCTCTCCATACCTTTCCGCACAACTTCCACAGATTCTCCAACACCTTTTCCCCCCCATACTTCCATACCTCGCTTGGTATCCCGTCCTCCCCTGTCGCCTTCCCATCCTTCAGTTCCCCTACCACTTTTCTCACTTCCTGCATTGTTATCTCCTCCTCTCCCTCCTCCCCCTGCTTCCTTACCGCCTCCCCCACCCTCTTCTCGCTCACCCCACCCAGCAGCTCCCTGAAATACTTGTCCCATTCCCTCATACCTATTCTTTTGTTCACCCCTTTCCGTTTCTTCCTCCCCCTGTTTATCACCGTCCATGCCTGGCTCTCCGTCCTTATGTCGTTTATCTCCTTCTCCCATTTCCTCTCTTCCTCTTTTCTCTTTCCTTCGCACAGCCTTTTGTACCGTGTCTTCTCCTCCTTATATTCTCTCTCATTGTTCCCTCCCTTCCTCCATTCCAGCAGTTTCCTTCTCAGTCTTTCCTTCCCTTCTCTGCATTCCTCGTCCCACCAACCGTTCCTCCGAGCCCTACTTTCTACCTCTTCCGACTTGATTACCGCCTTACCTATTCTTTCCCCTAACTCTCTCCAACCTTCCTCTACCTCCTCCTCGCCCCACCTCCACTCTCCGAACTCCTCTCTAAACCTCGCTGCTCCTTCCTTGTTCCAGCACCCTCTCCTATACCGTTCCTTCCTTTCCCCCTCGCCGCTCCTCCTTCCTTTTCTCTTCTCCTCCGCCTTCACCCATAACACCACCGGCATGTGGTCTGAATCTGTCTTCCCCTCCACTTCTAGCTTTTCTACCTTCTCTACTGTGTTTTCCTCCGCCACCACATAGTCGATTACCGATCTTCCTCTTCCTCCCATGTACGTCCATTCCCCCTCCTCGTCCCCTGGCACTCCACCATTCAGTATCCCCCACCCTCTTTCCCTTATGAACCTTACCCATCTTTTCCCTTCCCCCGTTACCACCTCGTCCTTCGACTTCCTCTCCGCTGTCCCTTCCTTGTCCTCACCTTGCTGCCACCACTGCCGTATTCCCCCTTCCGCCCCGGTTCTCACGTTGAAGTCTCCCCCAAACACCACCAGGTCTTCGCTCCTTTCCTCCTCCATCCACCCCGCCATCATACTCATCTTTCTCTCTAGGTCCCCACTCACGTATACTCCTATTATCCTCCACCAGAGCTTTCCCAGCTTTACCCTGCATTCCATCCACCCTTCCTCATTTTTCCTGAATTCTCCTACTTCCCATCCCTCCTTGACTCCTATCGCCATTCCCCCCTTTGCTCTTCCCCTCCCCCTACTCTTCACCGCCTCCTGTACCTCCCATATAAATCCCTTTTTCCACTTCTCCTTGATCCCTTCCCACCCTCTTATGTCCGCCCATGTCTCCGTCATCACCACTACATCCCACCTCCTTAACCCTTCCCAGAACTCCTCGTCCTTGTTTTTCACTCCTGCGACGTTCCAGAACCCTACCTTCGCCGTCTCGTTTCTTCTTCCCCTTCCCCTCCGCCCCGCTTCTTCCCTTCTCCCCATCCCGTCTCCCCTCTCCTGTTGCCTTGCTATTTCCTTCCTCCCCCCGCCTCCTCGCCCCCTTCCCCCCTCCTCCTTTCCCCCTGTTCCCCCGCCCTCTTCTTCCATCCCCCCGTTACCTCGTCCCATATCCTCCACTCATTGTCCACCCACATCTTCATATAGCCTACCCTCGCTATCTTTCCTTTCCTCCTTTCCGCCTCCGCTTCCCTCTCTATCCTCCATTTCGCCTCACGCTCCAACCGCGTCCTGTCGTCCTCCACCCATTCTTTTTCCCCTCTCAATTTCCCCTTTGCCCTCATCACCTCCGTCTTCTCCGTCCGTCCCTCCATCTCCACCCACACCATTCCTCTACCCTCCCTATTCACTCCACCGATTACCTTCATGTCCTTTATCTTTCCTTCTATCCCCATCTTCCTCCATATCCTATCTATCTCCTTTCGCCACTCCACCCCCTCGCCCATCCTCACTCCCTTCACTATTACGTTCTTCCTCCTTTTTTCCCTCTCTTCCCTATCCATCCTCAGCTCTAGCTCTTTTATCCTCCTGTCGACCTTCTCGCACTTCTCCTTCTTCGCAGTCTCTCCCGCCCCCCCTGCCTCCGCCTCTCCTCCCTTACCACCTTCCTGTATTTCTTCCACCCTTTTTTCCAGCTTCTCTATCCTGGATCTCATCTCCTTCCTTTCTCCTTCCCACCTCCTCATCATCTCCTCCCTTTCTTCCCTCGCCTCCCTGACCACCTCCTCCACCTTCCTCCCCCATCCTTCCATCATTTGTTCTACTTTCCGTTCCCATCCTTTTGCCATCTCGTCTACCCTTTTTTCTACGTTCTTCCCTTCCCTCCTCATCAGCTCCTCCATTTTCTCCATAATCTTTCCCAACGCGTCCCCCTCCTCTCCTTTCTTCTCCGGTGTCCTCGACACCACCTTACTCCTCTTGAACACATCCTCTTCCTGCTCCTCCTCCTCCCCCGCTTTTCCCTCCAACTCCAATGCTTTTCTTTTTCCCGCCAGGTACTCTACTATGTTCCCTTCACTCCCCGACCGTTCCCATACCTGCCTCGACAGCTTCGTCGGTCTCCCTCTCCTCTTCTCCTCACCCAACTCACACCTGCCCGCCTCGTCACCCATCCTCTCCCTCCCCTTGTCCTGTCGCTCTTTCCGTTCTTCTCTTTCCGACGTCCCTTCCTTTACCTACACCCGGTATTCCTGCCACCTTCCTTATCTACCCGTCTACCGCAGTTCCTCTGCCTCTCACACCCGTGCCCACCGCGCTCCTTCCCTACTCTCCGTCCTAACCTCTCAACCTATTCTGCCCACCTTTCTCGCCTCACTCCACCCGCTTTTGCCCCCTAGCTTCTCACCTTTTTATCTCCTCCCTTCCCTCTCACCCTCCTCTACCTCCTCCACTACCCTGCTTTCCCCTACCTCGCTATCTCCCGCCGCTACACACACTTTCTCTTGCCTTGTCCCACACTTTGTCTACCCACTTCGTCACCGGAAACGGAAGTCCTAATGTTTATGAAATAATAAGACTAAATAAGTGAAGATGCACAATAAATATATATATATATATATATATATATATATATATATATATATATATATATATATATATATATATATATAATATTGTATCAACAACTAGTATTAAGGTAGATTAAGTTTATTTCAATATATTACCTCCTATGTACAGATGACCATGTATCTCTACAGGACTTACATTGTATACTAACTATATTATGTAATTTAAATGGTAAATAAATTGAAATTGAAATTGAAATTAAATATCGTATTCGTATTTCTCTTGAGAGAAACATTTTCTTCATTATTGCAGAAGACCAATGTCTGAAGGGGTAGTAACCGTGTTTGGGGGTGCTTAACGCGGAATCCTTGGATACGTCAACTTATTTACTCCATTTCACCGCCCAGAATATTTATTTTTCAATGTTCAAGTCAAAATTCGAATCACTGCAACGAATATATCTTCGAAAAATGTGGTTTTTCCAGTACAAAAAATAGGGGTTGCAACCCTCGTGGCCATAACAATGTCTAGTAGCTTCGCGTCGCCGCAAAGAGCATTTTTCAATCAGTTACATCGCGGAATACCAATTTGAAGCAGAGATATATCGAAAAAAGTATTTTTAAGAGTGAACTTTGAGGGTAGATTTCACCCCCTAAACGGACTTAAGAGCACATATAACAAAATACGTGTCTCGCAGAACATATCTTACTCGTATTTCTCTTGAAAAAACATTTTCTTCATTATTGCAGATGACCAATGTCTGAAGGGGTAGTAACCGTGTTTGGGGGTGGTTAACGCGAAATCCTTGAATACGTCAACTTATTTACTCCATTTCACCGCCCAGAAGATTTATTTTTCAATTTTCAAGTCAATATTCGAATCAGTACAACGAAAATATCTTCGAAAAATGTGGTTTTTCCGGTATAAAAAATAGGGGTTGCAACCCTCGTGGCCATAACAATGTCTAGTAGCTTCGCGTCGCCGCAAAAAGCATTTTCCAATCGGTTACGTCGCGGAATACCAATTGGAAGCAGAGATATTTCGAAAAAAGACTTTTCAAGGGTGAACTTTGAGGGTAGATTTCACCCCCTAAACGGGCTTAAGAGCACGTATAACAAAATACGTGTCTCTCAAAACATATCTTATTCGTATTTCTCTTGAGAAAAACATTTTTTTCATTATTGCAGATGACCAATGTTTGAAGGGGTAGTAACCGTGTTTGGGGGTAGTTAACGCGAAATCCTCGAACACGTCAACTTATTTACTTCATTTCACAACTCAGAATATTTATTTTTTAATTTTCAAGTCAATATTCGAATCAGTACAACGAAAATATCTTCGAAAAATGTGGTTTTTCCGGTATAAAAAATAGGGGTTGCAACCCTGGTGGGCATAACAATGTCTAGTAGCTCCGCCTTGCCGCAAAGAGCATTTTCCATTCTGTTCCGTCGCGAAATACCAATTAGAAGCAGAGATATTTCGAAAAAAGACTTTTTGAGAGTGAACTTTGAGGGTAGGTTTCACCCCTAAATGGGCTTAAGAGCACGTATAAAAAAATACGTGTCTCTTATTTTTCGATGTTCTACAACATATATCAAAATCATCGAAATCGGTGAGTTCGGGTTCGCAAGGTTTCCTTGTAAGTGTACCATCTCAAGAATTGTTGGTGGCCATACGTTCACAAAAGTAGTTGCAACCTGAGTCCCACATCATTTTCTGTGAACCTGCCGGCCCGTATATTTTTCCAATATCCATCGAATTAATTGTATCTCAACAAAGAGATGGTCAATATATACATATATTTCGAAATATCACAACGAAAACATTAATTTTCAGTTATTTTTTGGATGGTTTCCGACTGTCAGTTATTTTTATTGGGACCAATAAACTGCTACAAACAGATGCTCACTATTATTCTCCATGTCAATGATCCAAGCTTTAATTACGTTCATCTCGAGTGAGAGATCGTCAATCGACTCCAAATTTTAATAGCTGGTGTATTTTAATATCATCAAGAAGTATATAAAAAAGCCATCCCCGGATAGGGCATCAAAAATCTCCTGGTTTCAGAATTTTAAATTCTTTGGCCTAACCGATGCATATTGGCCACGAAACAATGACAAAAATAAAAAAAAATTGCACCCCTCCCTGCTTTCCATAAGCACAAAAGAACGCGTTTCTCAGTGTTTATTTTTCCTCTGAGTTACTTTTCTAGGGAAGAATTATAAACAAAATTTATCGCATAGGTGAATGGATGACAAAACTAAAAAAAATTGTCGACAATCCAACTTCAAAATACGCACTGGAAAAAAATAATTAGATTCTCAAAGGATGTTGTTTAAGGTTAATTTTCATTGTACGTGAAATTTTATTTTCTCACATGTTGAGACATACATTGAGCTATGTACATGAACTTTTTCAGATTTTTCCGTTTGGGCGTCATTCCAAAAACTTCGATTTTCTGCTCTCTCACCAGTTTCTCAAGGTTATCTCCTTCTATCAAGGGGGAAGCTCACAGTTGCGGAATGAATGGTGTCATGAGTCATACTTCTTCAGAATGAAACTGAATTTTTGTATATTAGTCTAGTATTTGTTATTCTATTTTGGTTAGCGCTCATAACAGTTAATTAACAGGGGTCTAATCAATAATTCTTTCACATGCATATGGACCTTCACGCCAAACCCACCTGTATACGCAGACACGCGCACGCCCGCACAACACAACAAACACACACATACACACGCACACGCATACATGCATATGCGCGCGCGGAAATAGAGTGCTCGTAGACTGGTCCATCTTTTACCCCCTCCACCGGAGTATCAAGAATTGTATTAGGAACCAGCATCCCTACATAGATTCAAACTGAGATCCAGAAAAAAAATTTTGCGAGTTCCAATAGTAACAACTTGAAATGTTCGATTCTGTGCAGAAAGAGTAACACATTCTTTTCACCCTAAATATTTTATTTATTTATTTATTTTCAGGATCGAGTATGTTGAGTTTTTAAAATTGAAATTTAAAAAAAAATCCCCCATCCCGACTTTAATCTATATAGGGATGCTAGTTCTTCATACAGTTTTTGACACTCGGGTGGAAGGGGCGAAAGGTGGACCACTCTACAAGCACCCTTATTTCGCGCGTGCATGTATGCATGCGCTTGTGCGCGCGTGTGTGTGTGCGTTTGTGTTGTGTTGTGTTTGTGTTCGCGTGCACGTGTCTGCGTGTCCAGGTGGGTTCGTCGATGAAGTTCACACTGGAAAAAAGTTTTTTTCACCCCGAATACAAAATATTTTCATCCAGTATTTTTTTATGTAAATCTTTTGCCTGAGAATACGTAAGTTTCTTCGGAGCTGAAGCCTAATGCTGCGTTACCATAGCAACCACAGCGGTGGTGCCATTAAATCTCTGCTCTCCCTCCAATTATAATAAAAAAGAGCCATAGTATCATAAACACATCACTTGCATCTGTGTCAATTGAGGGAGGTCAAGTCAGCAATATTGTTATTTTGGTATTTTTCTGAGGAGAAGACCGGGTTTTTCAAAAATCAGTATACTCATGAGCTAGGGATAAAAGCTATGCTATTTTCAAAACAAGAATACCAGTTTCTTTACTCGAGGAAAAAATCTTTTGGGTGATTCGATCCCTATTAATTACCTGTTATAAGTGCGAACCAAAATATAATAACGAATACTTGACTCATATACCGCAATTCACTTTCATGTTGAGAAAGTATGACTCTTGACACTATTCATTGTGCAACTGTGAGCTAACCCGTTGATAAAAGGAGCTGAAACTTTAAAAAACTGGTGAGAGAGCGGAAAATCGAAATTTTTGGGGTGGCACACCGCACAGAAGAATTTGAGAAAATTCATGCACATAGCTCAATGTATGTCTTAACGTGTGAAAAAATAAAATTCAATGCACAATGAAAAAAAACCCTGAAAAACCTCTTTTGAAATTTAATTCATTTTTTCAGGTCGTATTCTGAGGTGAGGTGGACAATTTTTTTTTTCAGTCCTGTCATCCATTTTCCTATGCGATGACACTTTTTAGAATTCTTTTCCAGGAAAGTGCCTAAAAAAATGAACAATGAAAAACTCGTTTTTTTATATTATAGAAGGCAGGGAGGGGAACAATTTTTTTCTGATTTTTGCCATTGTTTCGTGGCCAATATGCATTGGTTAGGCTAAGTATATTGACATTCTGAGACAAGGGGGATTTGAGATGCTTAATCCGAGCATACCCTTCAGAATTTTCTGCCACTATGCTCCCGGCGTGACAATTATTATTATGAATTGAATAATTAACATGCAGTTAATAGTAATTCTGAGCCGTGTGAAGTTGTCAACTGAGTTTTATCGATTTCATTTATCTTACGTGTTTTCGACAGATCTCTATCCGTAGATGTATGTAGTAGAATTTATTTTGTTTGTATTCGATTATTAAGTGTGCAATCCGTCTTTCAAAATAAAGTAGGACAGTCATTTTTAATTACAGCCAAAATGACACCGAATCTTCATTTACAATAGTTTGCAGTTGATTGTAGTTGAAATGATTTTCTCGTATAGAAAAGAATAAGTGTGTCATCCATTTTTAAAATACAGAGTGAATTAATCTACAATTATAGCTAAAACGATTTCTTCCGAGTAGTTTTGGCGCGAAATACCAATCAGAAGCAGAGAAATATCGAAAAAATATATTTAGGGATGACTGTTTCTTACCGCTTTCATAATCGCTTTGATGAATGATGACAAAACCTTTGTCAATGATAATAATCAATATTCAGTCCTCATGATGAGTATTTTTCTTGACAAAAATATACATATCGTTATTACAGATGACTCATGCTTAAAGGGGCAGTCAAGTATTTGGGGGTGGTGAACCCGAAATCCTCAAATATGTCAACTTATTCACTTCATTTTATCCACGAGAATATTTAAGCCCGGCGCGCACTAGAGCGACGCGCAGAGCAGCGACCAGAATCAAACCTATGTATTCAAATTGGGCGACGCGCATTTGAGAGCAGCGCAGCGCGGAGCAGCGTCGCGACCGGCAGCGACTTCTCGGCAGGGAATTCTGGTCGCGGCGCTGCGCGTCGCGGCGCGTCGCCGCGCTCAAGTGGGCGTTAGGTAGAGGCAGCGAGCTACCGCGAGCGACGATTTTTCAATGCTTCAGGCATACTCGGAGGTTTCCGAAGATCCGTAGCGACCAAGAGACCACGCGGATAGGACCGAACAGGCTAGTGCGCTCTAGTGCGCGCCGGGCTTTATTGTTCAATTTTCAAGTCAATATTTGTATCACTACAATAAGAATATTCGCGAAAAATGTGGTTTTCCAATATAACAAACATGGGTTGCAATCCTCATAGCCATAACAATATCTAGTAATATCGGATCACCGCAAAGAGCATTTTCCAGGTGATTTCGATGCGAAATATCAATTAAAAGCAGAGATATAGCAAAAAAGACATTTTAGGAGTGAACTTTGAGGGTGGATTTCACCCCCTAATGGTGCTTCTCAGCATATATGGAAAAACACGTGTCTCTTATTTTTTCATACCCTACAACAAATGTCACGATCATTGAGATCGGAGGGTTCGGGTCGGAGAGGTTTCCTTGTTAATACAACTCTCAAATCATCAAACTGTTTATGCTCTTGAATATTTTTCGACCAAACTATACCAACTCCAGTCTTAGCAATTCTGTTAATAATATTAATGTGAATTCAGTTAATTTTTTGTATTTTGGCATTCAAAGTTTAATCCACTGTAACACAAGCGTTAACCAATTCTCTTGAAGTAATGTCTTCATGAGTAAGAATTTGTTGCAA
Organism: Arge pagana; assembly: GCA_963969455.1. Classification (NCBI taxonomy): domain Eukaryota; kingdom Metazoa; phylum Arthropoda; class Insecta; order Hymenoptera; family Argidae; genus Arge; species Arge pagana. The sequence goes on from CAXAKQ010000133.1 coordinate 32,216, forward strand.
AATTGCAACAGCACGAGAAACATCATGTGAGTTCCGCTTCCGGTCTAACAAACAGTAGTCGAGTGTGTGGGATTGTGGCGAGAAATGGCGAAGAGAAAAGAGTGGCGTGGGAGGTGGAGTGAGAGTGAAGAGCAAGAAAGGGGCGTGAGATTACGGGGAGGAGTGAGATAGCGGAAGGGCGGGGGAAGGAGAGAGGCGGTTGAAAAGGGTCGCGGAGAAGTGCAGTGTGGGGTTAAGAAAAAAGTCCAGCAGGCCAAGTGAACAGGAGCGAGAGGGCGACACTTGGGAGAAGCACGGAGAAGCGGGGAATATGAGCGAGCGGTACGGTAGTAGCAGATCGGTAAGTAGAGTGAATCGTTGAGTGGGGTCCATCAGTAAGTAGAGTAGTGTGTGAGACAAGTAGATGCTGAACAGAAGTAGCACGCGGAAACCGAGGGCGAGAAGAGAGAGGAAAGTAAGGTTGGAAAGTAAAAAAGGAAAAGGGAAGGAGGAAAGGGAGTAGAGGCGATGAACATTGGAAAAGAGGAACAGAGGGTGAAGAGGATACGGAGGAGGAACAGAATGAACTCATGGGGGAGCAGAAGAAAACCGGAGCGATAAGTAGGACAAGGGTCGGGCGAACCGGATCCACAGCACAGAAGGGGAAAGGAATCCAATGGAATTAATGAACAGAAAGAAATAAAAAGGCTGGAGAAAAGCAAAGACAGACACCAAAACGCTTCCAAAAGAGTAGGAGAATACAGAGAACGCCGCCCGAGAATAGTATGGGAGTGAAAAGGAGTGGGAAAACATGGGGGAATTAATAAGGGAGATGAGAGATGGGCTAAGAAGGGATGTAGAGGAGGGGGAAGAGCAGGGTATGAAGGTAAAAAAGGGAATAAGAGAGGTGAAGAAGGAACCTGAAATGGGGGAAGAATGACCGAGAAAGGACAGCGAGGAACTATGGGGAAAATATAAGAACTAACGACAAAAACGCAGACAATCGAAAGGAAAAAGTGATACATGAAGAGAGTTCAGAAAAAAATTGAAAAAAGACGGGGGGGGGGAAGCAACGGAGAATGGGCGACTAAAAGTTGGATGAAAGACTTGAGGAAATCGAGAGGAAAATGAAAATAAAAGAGAGGGAGGAAAGAAAGAAAAACGTAATTATCAAAGGCGTCAAAGAGAAGAAAGGAGTGAAACGGATAGTCAAAGCAATACGGGAAAAAGTTGGGACAACGGCGAAGGTAGAGGAGGCCTAGGAGATAAAGACAAGCGGTCGAGGGGGAGAGCGGATGATAGGGTTGAAAATGAGATCATGGGAGGACAAAAAAGAAGTGATGGGTGAAAACGAGCACAGAGGGGAGAGGAATGTATTGAGAATGATCTAACCTGCAAGGAGAGAAGGATACAGTGGGAACTCAGAGAGATAGCTGGGGAGGAGACAAAAAAGGGACGAAGGCGAGGGTGAGGTACGGAAAAGTGTGGATGGAAGGAATATAGTGGCCGGCAGCGAAAAGGAAAAGAGACCGAGCGGGAGGAGTACAAAGGGATAAAGACGAGGGAGGGAAGTACATAAGGGAGAGTATCAGAAAAGACAAGAAGAAGGATGGAAGATAGTATTTCTGAATGTGGCGCGGGTAGCATACAAAGATGAAAGCTTCTGAAAGGAGGTTAGTGGGTGGGACGTCATAGTGATGACCGAAACATGGCTGGAAAAGAAAAGCTGGGGGAAGGTCAGAGAAAGATCTCCGAGCGGATTCAGCTGGACCAATCAGTGGGCGGCGAGGTGGAACAAAAACGGAGGAGCTGAGGGAGGGATAAGAACGGAAGATGAGATAACATAGAAAGTGAGAGCAGGGGAAAGACAGGGAGTAGAGATAATCGAAATGAAAAGGAACGAGGAAAAGTGGAAAATAATAGCGATATACGTAAAAAACGATATGGAGAAAAAGTGGGAGTTATAAAAGACTGGACGGAGGCTCAAGAAAGAAAGACAAAGGTTTATAGGAGATTTCAACGCAAGAACAGAAGAAGAGGGAGGGTGGATAATTCGAATGGAAGGAAGAGAGGAAGAAAGAAAAAAAGTCATAGGACGTAGAGATAAACAGGGAGGGGTGTTCGATGAATAACATGGTGGAGTGGATGGGTTGGGAAATCTACAATAAAAACTAGAAGAAGATGAAGAGGGAGAATTTACGTACACGTAAAGAATTGGAAACACGGTTATTGACTATGTGATAGGCGATGAGGCGACAAAGAAGGAGATACAAAGCATGAAGATCGGAGCGACGATGGAGTCAAGCCATCACGCGATAATTGTGACAATGGAGAGTGAGGCATAGAAAAAGATGGGGGGGGGGAGAGAAGGGGTGGAAAAGAGAAAAGTGGACGAAACAGACAAAGAAAGAATACATGGCAAAACAGAAGCATTAGATTGGAGACATAAGGGTTGCAAAAGATGGCGAAGAACTGAAAGAGAAGGTGGAAAAAGGGATGGAGAGCTGAGGGTGGAGGAGAAGATACGAGAAATCAAATGGCAGGGGGTGTTGGGACAAGAAATGTAGAAAGCGGAAAAGAGAGACAAGAGTGGAATTGAGGAAACGAAGCAAAGGGGATGGAGATATAGAAAAGTACCGTACAAAAAAGGGGAAGTACAAGTGTTGTGACAGGGAGAAAAACGAAGAAAGCGAGAGAATAATAAGAGAAATAGTGAAAGCGAAAACGGAGACGCACGTGTTGGAGAAAATGATCTAGGGAAGGAAGACTAGGAAGAAAGTGAATTGAATTGAAGTGAAGACATTGACAAGGGAGATTGGAGAAGATACTTTATGGAACTACTGAGAGGAGTGGAAGTGAGAGTCAGAGGACGAGAGAGAGATGGAAGATCAGGAGACATGGAACAGGAGAACAACAGAGAGGACGGTCAACGGTAAGCTAAGAGAGGGAAAGGCAACGGAGAAGGGTGAGTTACCAAACGAAGTAAGGAAATACGGGGGAGAGGGGATGACGGAAGCGGTGGAGAAAATTTGCAACAAAGTATGGAGAGTCCAGGGGTGACCGACGGAATGGGAGGTAGGGCTAAGAGCGCTGATAATCAAGAAGGGCGAGGGGGGGGGGGGGTGGTGGAGGAATATAGAGAGGTCACACTCATGGCAACCGTATACAAAATATACGCGTCTATGTTAGCACAAAGCCTAGAAGAGGCAGTAGAGAGAAAAGAAATAATACCAACGAACCAAACGAGATTCTGAATAGAAATGGGAACCATGTACAACATATACGCCCTCAATAACTTGGTGAACAGGAAGACCGACTAGAAAAGAGACAAACTCGTGGCGATATTTATAGATTTAAAGGCGGCGTTTGAGTCGGTGGACAGGGAGAAACTATGGAAGGCGATGAAGGACGGGGGAGCGAGGAAAGAGTCGAGAGAGAGAAGGTGAAGGAGGTCATGGGGAGACAAAGATCAAGCTGAAAGTGAGAAACGAGAAAGGGAAAGAGTTTTCGACTGCCAGAGGGGTGAGGCAAGGATGCCCGTTCAGCTCAATATTATTCACTATATTGACGGCAGATATGGAAAGAGCGTTAGCTTAGGCTGGGAAGGGCGGAATTACTCTCGGAGCGGAGAGGATACGCACATTCACGCACGCGGATGTTGTAATGGTACTACCAGAAACGGGAGAGGAGATGAAAGTGGTGACAAGGGTGCTGGAGAAATATTTGGATGGCAAAGACTGGAGGTAAATGCCACAAAAACAACAATTATAAGGTTCAGGAAAGGAGGACGCATACTTAAGAAGATGAAGTGAAAATGGAAGGGAAGGCAGATAGAGGAGGTGAAAACATTCAAGTATCCAGAGTACGTATTGCAGAGGAATAGAAGGTGCGTGGAACATGTAAGGGACAGAGTACGAAAGGCGGACGTTGCGATGAGGCAGGCATGGGAAATGGGTGGAAAATTGTTCGAAAATGACTAGGGAAGAAGGGTATGGCAGTACGACATGCTAGTCTGGACGGTAGCTGCATATGAGGCAGAAGTGTGGGGATGGAAGCAGAGAGCGGGTGTGGAACAAATACACGAAAGGTACCTGAGATGGTTACTGGAAGTTAACTGGCGGACGCCAGGATACATGATAAGTGAAGAGGTGAAAAGCGACACGATGGGTCAGAGAGCGGCAAAGAGGACCTGGAACTTCGAAGATTGACTAGAGGACGCGTGAGGGAGCCAGATCGCGCAGTGGTACCTAACAGAGGAAAGAAAGAGGGAAAGAACCGGACAAAGAGGGTCATGATAGAAAAGAAAGAGAAGCGGCCTCAAAGAACCGGGGAAGAAGGAGGAGAAAGGAAGACAGCAAAAAGGAGGGCGGGTTGGCGAGAGAGAATAGAGAGCAGACTAAATAGGATGAAAAACGTAGAAGTGGAAAAAAGATGGGGGACGAAACGTCCAACAGATGGTATACGGAGATACGAACGGAAGGAGTACCAGAGCACCTCAAAGAGGGATAGAGCGGCAAGAGGTTTAAAGAAATAGCAAGATTAAAGCCGGTGAATGAGATGAAGGAGATGCAGTATTGGGAGAAAAAGGAGAAAGGGGGGTGAAGGATGTGTGGAGGGGAAAAAGAGTGATGAAAACACGTTCTAGGAAGGTGTATGGAGGAAAACAAGAGAACAGAGGAGGGATAGGAAAACAGATCACGAGAGAGAGAGAGGGAGAGAGGGAAAAAGAGGGAAAGGGGGAAAGGGAGAGGAGAAGAGAAGAAGAGAATGAGAGGGGGAAAGGGAGAGGGTCGGAGAGGGAGATTGCAGGAGATCGCGGGAGAATGGGGGAGATTGAGAGAGGAGGTGAGGGAGGGGGGGGGGAGAAGTGGGGTCGCTATAGTGTACCAGTGGCTTTTTCTTTTCTCTCCTCTCTCTTTTCTTCTCTCTTTACCTCTTCCATTTTTTCTCTCCTTCCTGTTTCTTTTCTTTTTTTCTGCTTTTCTTTCTCCCTTTTTATTTTTGCATTCTCTCTTCTTTACCCAGCGGCCGTTGAGCATCAGCAGCGACGGTCGTAAGCGTGAGAGTCGGGTGTGTGGTCAGAAGGGGAGATGAATCGTATCGCCATAGTGCACACTCTTCCTTTTTCCATTTTTTCTCTTTATTCTTCAATTAAATCTCACAATTAACCTTATTACATGATATATACAGTTCCCGAACGCATCGTTCTTCCCTATTGTCCTCATGCCCGTGAATGGTGTTTCTCTCTCTCTGTCTTTCTATCTTTATATATTTGTGTATATATAAATATATACATAGAGATAAATGTATATATATATATATATATATATATATATATATATATATATATATATATATATATTATAAGTTTGATACCGTATAACAAACTTACTCCCCCAGTCGTGTACATCACTGATCTGTGACGTGCACGACTGAAGGAAACTTAGAGTAGGGATAGCGGACAGGGACAGGGACACTCGCTCGTGAGCCGTCATACGATACTCGTTCGTGAGCCGTCACACGGCATAGTTCCATTATAATTAGTAGGAGATACCGACGTTTGGATGGATTCAGGTGCGTAATATAAGTCTTTAATATTAACTAGTGTAAGAGTATTGTAAACGTCGTTGTATAACTTGGTGACTTTCAAAAACAGTTATCCACTGCAACCTCACGTGTCGTGATTTCTCCGTTATTGCTCCAATTTATCCAGTCTCGGATTTCGAGACTTAGATATACACATATATATATGCTCTATTTGTTATGTCCGTTTCTCACCATTCCGTCGATGATCATGGAGATGGGATTCACGACGTGCACGGCGTTGTTGGTGGGCCGATGTTTCAACTATGAAAGATAAAGATACTGGCACATGGGGGCGAGAGACGCGGTTTGACGTAGCGTAATGCAGACACTTCATATGAGTATCTTATCAAACCACATACCTGTTTATCATCATTCTCTGACAGCTTTGAACTCCAGCTTGTTGAACCTCGTGATGTAGTATCGGATGATCAATTTCCTAACGAATGTGACTTCCGTCATCTACCCGAACAGCTCGTCCGCGTCGTTGAACACCTTGAGGAACCGCAATGGTATATAGCTCGTGAATTCGCATCCACGACGATTCGCACCCCCCATTTTGTTCGGACGATTTTATTATTGGTAATATAACAATCTTCTCGGAGCTCGAACTCAGAATATACGAGTTATCTCCAAATTTTGTCCGTTTTTGCGTGTCTCTCACCATTTCCGAGCCATCGCTATTTTGCTATCTGGAAAGCGGGAAAGTTGTATCTTCTCTGCACGAGCACTCTGATTATCAATCGTTATGTATAGTATTTCTCATTTTTGGTCTGCTCTTTGTGCGGATCTTCGCGTCTTCGGTGCGTGGCGAACAGGGACTTCGCAAAGTATGCGTTAACTGTGTATCTATATATGTATTTTGCTCCGTGATTTTGCTCCGTACGTACACGTTAGTATCCTCTTCGAAAGCACAGATGAGAGAAAGGAAGAGAGCGCGCAAAAGCCGCTAGGTCTCCGAGTAGCCTTTGCCGTTGTGTATTTTACGTCTTACCGAAGCGCATAGCGCTCAACTGAGGCGTCGGTGTAATAGCCGCTGGTGTCGTAATCTGCAGCGTTCATCTGGTGAACGAGTGTTAAAGCCTGTGTTCGAGGAACTGCAGCGTCGCGGTGTTCTAGAAGCTCTCTGTGTCCAAGGTCCTATCGATGAAATCAGAAGTAAGTAATTTCATTTCAATTATTCGTTGCTAATATCACAGTGTTACGGGTTAACTATAGAGTAATCAGTTTATCATAGGTTCTCGACATTTCTATGATGCAACGAGTGATGAAGAAGAAGCTATCGCGGAAAAGGCGAGGATGGTGGAAGAGACGGTGCTAGCGCGTCAAGACAATCTCAACCGTGTATTCAAAATGATTTTAACACATCATTTCAGAACTTTGGATATGGCCAGAAAAAATAGCTGTTTAACGATGCTTTTCCAGAACCTCAGCGAGAGGATCAGGAAGAACCAAGAGCGGGAACCTTGGCTACCCCAAGCGCTCGAGTACTACAGCATCTCAATGCTGATACTTATTGAGCAGCACCATACATGTATGAGTCAGCGTCATCATCATTCAGCACTACCTTCAGTAATCGTGAGTGCATGCTACATTAGGAGCCCGAGTAAAAATAAATCGATAACGTGCAATATTTTGCGCAGTTTCGTACCAGCGACCCGGAGTTATCGAGGCCAACGATCTTATAGCAGCACCATCGTATCATCATTGTCAGCACTTTCGGTGCGCGATGACCAACCCATACAGCATGAAAACCAACTTGAAGAATATCGTATGTATCGTCACCCATGGGGTGATCATATAATCGATGAGCAAAGAGCTGCCAGACGTTTTGATTAACGGTTTCAACATTTGATGGAATTGGATTCAGGTGAAGAAATAACGACGCCGTACGATATCATATATCATTTATATAGGGCGGAGACCGCAAGGAACGATGCATTTCGCTCTTTCTTGTTATCGTCATTCTCTTTCTCGCTGCATAAAATTTTCTCGTCACCCTCCTCTAAAAAAGTTTCACTTAAAAACCCTTTTGCAATCGAATACACGTGATATAAAAATGAGTTGCTGTATTTATCACAGGATACACGTCAAGTGGCTCATTACACCCGTACCAAGATCAACACGAGGTACTCTAAAAACTTCAATATATATTTTTAGATCTATAACCTCTAGCCATTCATGCCGTTCGTTTATTACAAATATTTAAACGGATGCCGCAAGAACACGCAACACACCGAGAAATGAGGCGTTTGGAAATCTACAACCACCTGGTGATCGAATCATCATCATACAGGATACAAACCACTATTCTAAACGTTTCAAACTACGTGGTCGCGAAACAACGATGCGAATCCGTCAGCCACTCTCAGGAGCAAGAGTAACAGTAGGGCTCGAGGGAGCGTTCCGCGACCTATTCAATAGATTTTATCGACACATCTCACGAGCCACTATGAGGGGTGTGACTACGCGGGAATCTCATTTTCAGCAAATAGCTTAGCGCAGGGGCCTGTCTGGCTTTCATTCCGTCTGGTCTGAGACTACACGTTTGAAGAGATATCGTAGTTACTAACAAGTTTTGCTCAAACTACAGCATCTCTGGACATTGAAGACACCTCCAATATAAAAGCGTATATTGTTGAAGGCGTAGAGAATCGCGGTCGGAAAGGTCTAACCCGTAAGGGTGTGGCTAAAAAATCAATCTTGACGATTCGAAACACTGACAATTTGTACTCACTTCGTTCACTTGTAGCACTGTGGGCGCACGCTGACAGGGGTGAGATACGTATCGGAACCCTACCCACTAATAAGTGGCAGCGTATCAGACAGATTTACGGGTCAGTTCGAAAGGAGGCAGCGCTTGAGCTCACAGGAAACGCTAATGTTAACATACCGTCTGTTGGCTGTGGTATCCGTGAAATTGCTGTATACCAGAATTATTTGGCACTAGAGGAGATTGCTATCATAGTTTTTGAATATTCGACCTTGGGACGGCGTGAAAGACCAATATTGACGGTATACAGACGATTATGGGTAGCGCAGACTCAATTCGGCATACGTTGTATATTTTGCATTGCGAGCGCTCACACCACTTTTAACCTATTTTAAATTTACGAGGTACTGTAGGTAGCTTAAACTTTGGCCTGCTTGCGCCGAGATCATAGTTGGTTAAAAAAAAAGTCCGCGTTGCTTTCAAACACCACCCTGCGAGGTGCTCTCGATCCACACAGTCCGATGTGAGGCCTGTAATCGGGAATTCCTTGGTGAGAGGTGTCTGCAAAATCATAGGATTGTTGCAATCCGTCGGGGGCGTGGACTGAATACTGTTTGCGATTCTCTTAAGCGGTGCCGTAATGCGGCGCGGGCTTTTCTTATACATGCAAATCTCAACAACCCTATAATCACCTGTGTTTCATGAGACTTGTTCGCACTACCGACACGACAAAAGAGAATATATTTATTTTCTATGATTTTGAAACGCAAGAGTGTACATGTGTAGACGGCAGCCCTTCCACGCACATACACCAAACAAATATCTGCGTAGCGCAATGGGTCTGCACACGCTATTGCGATAACAATTCTTTAGACAAACCGGGCGAGTATTGCAGCGTTTATGGGTTTATATTTCGGACGAACCCCGTATATCAGCTTTTAAAGTTAGGTATGGAAAGTATCCAAGGTTTCTCGCGTACATTTTTAATTGAGCATAAGGCCGGTGGTTTTGACGCTCAGTTTATTCAGCGTTATTTTATTGAGGAGAAAAAAACACAGCTTCCTTCTCTTTTAATACTAATACACGGTACTGAAATTATTACAATGCGGATTGAAAAACTTGTATTTCTTGCAAGTCCGCACTACTTCCACAGGCTTTCGAGCGCATTACCAAAATCTTTCGCGCTGAAGAGTGATCTCGCTGAATGGTCTCTTCCCCACTTGTTCAATAAGCCTGAAAATCAAAATTATACCGGGCCGCTGCGCCCTATAGTTTACTATTCTCTCGACAGTATACATGTGGAGCAGCGTGAGCGCTTTACTGAATGGTATTATGAGCTAAAGAACAAAGACTACGTATTCGATTTTTTAAAAGAAATTATAAACTATTGTGAGAATGACGTCGCGATATTAAGACAGGCCTGTATTGTTTTTCGAAAAATGTTCATAGACAGCGGGCGTGCCCGGTCGTTTAGCAACAGTACAACAATAGCATTAACGTGTTTTCAAATTTTTCGAAAAAACTTCTGAAAAACTAACAACATACATATTATATAAACGGGTGCTTACAGGTGGGCTCACAACCAATCAAAAAAAGTAATTTCGTGACCCACGTGGGTGGTGCACTCTTTAGGTCATCATATTAATGCGCGGGGCGCTCGCGCGAATTCAAATTACCTACAAATTTGACGGTAAACGGTTACTACGAAATCCCTGATACGATCCACCTGTTACAGTTTTACGGTTGCTACTGGCACTGATGCTCTAGCTATTTCTCTGTGAACAGGGATCGCAAATAAAGCGACGGTTTGACAATGAACGAACGCCTCGAAAGAACAAACGTGATATCGAACAGAATCCGCTCAAGCAGCTACGTGCTAACTGAAATTTGGGAGTGTGCGAATGAGCAGATGGTAACAACAAATGTAAAAATGAGTACTATTGCGTATGCCCATCCTCTAGTCGAGATAGCTCCTCCCAATCCTCGCATAGCTTTTTTTGGCGGTCGTACAGATAACATGGTCACGCAGTACGATATAAAAGACGGGGAGCAGATACGATATGCTGACGTTTGCTCATTGTACCCATAAATTTGTGAGTATGGTAAATACCCTGTAGGACACCCAACAGTATATGTCGGTAATAGGTGCAAGGAGTTGACAGGACCCGAAAATACCGATCTTTCGCGTGTCAAAGATCTCGTTAAATGTACGGTACTTCCACCGCCAAACCTATATCATCCCGTGCTACCTATGCGAGTGCACCAACGTTTATTATTCGGATTATGTCGTAGTTGTTGCAAAACGATGCCCAGGACAGGTGACCTCATGAAGACCCTGCGGAACGGTTATGAGGCGGAACCTTGGTGGAGGATGAGTTGCAAAAAGCTATCATGTCTTGGTATAAAGTATTAACTGTAAGCGAGATCTGGCAGTATAAGATAACACAGTATAGTCGTGATACGCGGAAGGGTGGTCTTCTTAGCGAATATATCAATACTTTCCTCAAAATCAAAGAGGAGGCTAGTGGTTGGCTCGAGAACTGTGAAGAAGATCAAGCGGCTCAAGGCCGTTACATAGCTTCTTCGAAGAATTACAAAGAAGTTGAGTCAAATCGCGCTGTGATAGCAAGAAATCCGGGTCAGTGTTCGGTATCTGAACTCTGCCTTAATCCGTTTTGGGGCAGCGCGAAAATTCACCTCAAACCAAAATAGTGTCAACTCGCGAAAGACTTATGGATCTGCTAAGCAGTCCTGAGCACGAAATCACTTGTATGTTGCCTGCTAATAATCTTGTATTGTATGTTAATGACACGGAAACTCATAATGCCGTAGTACCGTCTAATATAGCAGATGTTGTAACAGCCGTATCCACTACAGCACGAGCCCGTCTGAGACTTTACATGTATCTCGAGCTGCTGGGTGTGCGTGCGCTGTACTGCGATACCGATTTTATTATTTACATCACAAAAAAGACCCTGAAGAGTTCGAGTCACCAACCGGTCAGCTTCTAGTGAATCTAACCGACGAACTTAACTCTTGCTGTGAGGGCAGCTATATTAAATCTTTTGTTTCGGGAGCCCCAACATTTTATTCTTTCATAGTTGAAACTCCATGTCCGTTTAAAACGAAGTTTGTAGAGATAAAGGTATAATGTTCAACTACCCGAACTATTCATTGATAAATCACGAGTCAATACGCTCATTCATCACAGGCGCGAGAGAGAATCCGATTGTGCTATGTTATGATTCAATTCGGCCAACAGCCTTCCATTAAGTTGTTATGCGTCCCGAAAGCAAATCATGTATGCCGTTGACCGTTAATCGAAGTCGTGGTGGTGAATACGGTTCTCTTTTTCACGGTTATAAAGACTAGCTGCTGAAATCATTTTCACAGTTAATCTAGTGAATATTTTGGAATACTATAATTGCTGTAGAATATTTATGTTATTAGGGTAAAACACTTATGTTTTGGTAAAAATATTCATACTGTTACTGTGAAATAAAACTCCTATGCATATTCCAGCTGTTCAAATCCTTCATAGCGCCCAGCTTCATGGAGAATGTACTCATTCGTACGAATGAATACACGGTGGAAGCATCCATAGACCTCAATGGTCTGTGTTCCCACGGGTTATGGTAAGACGTACTCTGTCAAAAGGTTTCTCAAGTCTTGCGTATGAACAGGGAGCCGTTTGTGAGAATTATTTTCTCTTATTGCGAGTGGCGACTTTCATGAAGGATTACCATAGACTACCAATTATACGAATGATTTCCGGGCAAAACTCATTCTAATCGACGATTTGATGCGTGAGGCATCAAACAATGACGTTGTAGATCTCCCCACCAAAGGTAACCACCATAAAAACTGAGCGTTATTTTCATTACTCAAAACTTATTCCATTAAGAACACGGTCAGCGAGATATTTCGCTGAACGCCAACTATATTGTAATTTCGTAATTTCCAAAAATCCTCGTGATCGTGCACAAATTCAACACCTCACGCGCCAGGTAAATCCTAAAAATCCACACTTTTTACAAGAAGCCTATCACGATTCAACCGTCAAACCGCATGGTAATTTGCTGCTTGATTTGAGACAATTCACATCTGATAGCTGTAGATACCGCACCTGCATTTTTCCCGATGACCCTCATTCTGTGTACATTCCACGGAGAAAGTTGAAAAAACAGCCGCGATACTAATGAATTGCCAGTTCAGCCCGTGTAATGACATCTGAAGGATCGTCGTGTTACGACAAATGTGTCGCCGTATTGATCGTATTTCAACAAACCAGCACAGTGCGAGGTACGTCTGACCAGCGTTGAAAAAAATCAAGTGTTAATCAATGTGGTGTCGGTGTGTGTGGTACATTCTCAGAGGTAGTGCTGGTCCGCGGATTCGCAGTACAAATCGGGTTTTTACAACAAATATTGATGATCTTTGGAAAGCCGATCTCGTAGATCTTCGCTCGATTAAGGCTTATAACGATGGTTATGTTCATCTCCTCGTTGTTATAGACGCTTTTAGTATATTGGCCCAAGTTCAGTTTTTGCGCGACAAGTGTGCTCTATTTGTGGCTGGAGCCTTTGATCTCACTTCATCTGAAAAGAAATAGGAATGGTCGATCACCCGTTTACTTACTCACAAATAGGGGTAATGAATTCATTGGTGCTGCATTCCAGGCCTTCTTGAAGAAGAAGAATATACAATTCCGTGTTGCAAGAAATCCTGATGTACAATAGAACACTGAGAGCGAGAATGTGACGTTATTTCACTTATTTTAGACAAAACCATTCTACGCATAGCGACATAAAAATGGTTTCCGCCTTAGTGACGCTCGCTACAGCCGCTACAGCTCGAGGTAACCTGATGCAGCGGTACAAGAGAACAGAGCATTGATCTCCTAAATTCAACGTGGGTGACATCGTACGCATCAGTAGCGCAAAGGTGGCCTTCGCAAAAAGTTATGAGGATGGTTGGAGCAGCGAATTATTGAAAATTCACCGTATATCGCTCAGTGCTTGCCCCGTGATATACGTCCTGCGTGATCTCCACGGTGAGTATATTGATGGTGTATTTTATGAAGCTGAGCTATCGACAGTGCAAACGAAAGAGACAAACCGACGGTCAGTAAAGTGAAGGACGAGTTTTACATGGTTTAATCCACTGATAGTAGTATGAGTTATTATCCCGATAAAGCCCGGCGCGCACTAGAGCGACGTGCCGCGACGCGCAGAGCAGCGCAGCGACCGAGGTAACGCGCACTGTAGCGACCGTTTGCGACCGTTTGCGACCGTTTGCGACCATTTGCGGCCTCGCACGACGCATAGTAAACATTTGACGACACTCTGGAATCTGAAGTCGACATGAACAGTTCGGATGAAGAAATTTTTGTCGTATCACTTCTTTGCGAAGAAGCGATACGCAAGAAGAAGAAATGGGTGCATGAACTCTGCAGCGATAGAGAGATGCATGGAGAATTCCACACACTATTTGACAGTCTCAAAAGAGACGATAGAAAATTCCACGAATATTTCCGTATGTCAATTGATAAGTTCAATGAACTACTGGTCATTTTAAAACCGGAAATATGTAAAAACAATACAACTTTTCGACGCGCAGTAGAACCCGTAGAAAGATTGGTAGTTTGTCTGAGGTAAATAATTACAATAATCGCTACGAATTTTTGACTCTTCACGTCTATAAACTTTATGAAGTCTCTTAACAACTCATAGAACGAAACACGTTTAAAAACATAATACACTCATTCAATCGAATCATCCGGAACTACGTAATATAGCACGCCAGATTAAACAAATTATAAACTATTCCACTTATGAAAACATAATAAATGAATTAATACAACATGAGAAACTAAAATGGCACTTGATATCACAAAAAAATTACCAAAAAAGGAGTTATTAAAGATTGTACATCGTTGTGTCATGGCTCTCCGCAGTAATCAACGATGTGATTTGCGCGCGATTTTGCGATGGATTCATTTCTTCATAGCGCGGCTCAGAATATTGATGTGGAAAGCGATTGAGATGGTTATTAACCGGAGGTATCGGAGTACGTACAAATTGCGGTTCATGGATTCCCGATTGATACGGGATGTTAGAGTTAGATTTTTCCATGACCGATCTGTATTCGTACTCTGAAACGACGGAGAATAATTTTGATTTCACCTCCACCTGCATTCGCGGAGAGAATGTTTTAATGGTATCCGCGAGCGAGGAACAGAATGTGTCAATTGGATTGACTGCTTTCAAGTTGGCTCTCTGAGCCAGGTAATCCTGTAGAACGTTCGCGACACCGACCGGTGCTCCTTTTTTGCCTTTTCGGTTGCTGCTTGATACAAATAGCGATGGAGACGGTGACGGGGATGATGATGGCAGTGCTGATGGCGATGTAGCTGAAGTGATTCTCGTCGAAACATTGTGTCGAGAGATCGATGTGACTGTTACCAATAATGGATACGTGTTTTCATTGTGAAGGTCATCGAGTCTTATCAATAGTCATTTTTCATTGCACAGACCATGACTTTTGACTGTCGCAGTATTTTGAATCAATACAATCCATATCGTCATGAGCAATACCTGGTATATCGTCGTCTTCACCGCTACCAGAATCTAAATCTTCATTTGAAGGGACCGTCTCGAATGTTGGTCTATCCTCGAAAAAGGGCGACAAAAAGGACATTTGTTTCTCTAATTTCCATCGCCTCCGTTTCGTACCGCAGTCTCCGCTTTTGGTTTTGTTATTTTTCAAATGTTTTCTATAAGCATCCCGAAGTTTTTTCCATGCTTGCTTGCATTCAGAAACTTCAAATATACATGAAACACAATAAATAAGCTTTTTTCACTTTGTTCCGAAATTTGAATGTTCATCATTTTCAGATTCTTGGCAACAGGCGATGCATTTAAAACGATCGCCTTCAGTTTTCACATGGGACATACTACAGTCAGAGAAATAGTACACGAAACATGCAGAATAATTTGCCGAAAATTAACACCAATAACTATGCCCATGCCCGACAAAAATGCATGGAGTAAGATCGAAGAACGTTTTGCATTAAAATGGAATTTCCCTAACTGCATCGGGGCTATTGATGGGAAGCATGTAGTCATCGAAGCACCTGCAAATTCTGGCTCAATGTTTTTCAATTATAAAAAAACATTCAGTATCGTTTTGATGGCCCTCGTTGATACTGATTATCGATTTATATGTGTAGACATTGGATCGCACGGTAAGAATAGCGATGGTGGAATCTTTGCAGCGTCAAATTTGGGAAAAGCTATTCGGAATGGTACATTAAATATACCAGAGGATAAAGAACTTCCTGGAATGAACCAAGCAATGCCTCACGTAATTGTTGGAGACGAAGCGTTTCCTCTGAAACGCAATATCATGCGACCATATCCTGGATCACAATTGAATGGGGATGTTGCAAAAAAAACCCTTTAATTACCGATTATCCAGAGTTAGGAGGGTTTCAGAGAACGCGTTTGGTATACTAACCCAAAAATTCCGTATTTACCAGAGGAGAATAAAGTTGATGCCGGAAAATATAGATAACGTTGTGTTAGCAACATGTTGCTTGCATAATTTTCTGCGAGAAGGTATATTTCTCCCGAGTCAAGATACGGAAGTAACTAATTATGAAATAAATAGTGCAGTGATACAAGAATTAGGAAACATTGGAGGACAATCGACAGAAACGGCATTGAAAACACGAGATCATTTCAAAGATTACTTTTTATCATCGGCAGGTTCTGTAGCTTGGCAAGCTGAAATGATTGCGCATGGCAATAAACGAACCTAGACAACTAAAAATTATGTTTTCGCACGTAAACATCATAATGTATTTTAATATGAATATGAATATGAAATATGGACTATGGAATATTTTTTTACCCGGTTGTTTTATTGTTATCGATATTTCCGACCAACAATTATCCTTCCGTGATTGATTACTATAGTTGGCATCGCTCAAATCGTACAACTCTTTGTACTCCTGTACTAGAAGAACCAGTTTCTCTTCATCCATGCTTTTCTTTCACGTTACTAGTGTTGATTTTAGGTGCAATAAAATGTCGTGGATACCAGTATTTACTTATTTGTAATGATATTTATTTGTAATTGAAACTAGACACGCTTGGTACAACAAAGAATTGCAATACGCGTTACGGGTCCGCTTGTTATTCTCGTCGTCTTAGAAACAAGGATAGATGAACGATGTGAGCATACACACATCGAAGCTTCGCTCACTTGCTCCGTAAACACCTACTCTATATGCAGATGCACAACCGAGAGGCGCGTGGTCTCTTGGTCGCTACCGATCTTCGGAAACCTCCGAATATGCCCGAAGCATTGAAAAATCGTCGCTCGCGGTAGCTCGCTGCCTCTACCTAACGCGCACTTGAACGCGGCGACGCGCAGCGCCGCGACCAGAATTCCCTGCCGAGAAGTCGCTGCCGGTCGCGACGCTCCTCCGCGCTGCGCTGCTCTCAAATGCGCGTTACTCAATTTGAATACATAGGTTTGATTCTGGTCGCTGCTCTGCGCGTCGCGGCGCATCGCAGCGCGTCGCTTTTGTGCGCGCCGGGCTTAATGTGGCAGTGCGATATACAATACATCTGCCGCAACGTATGTCATTCCGTGATGGCTGGGCTGTTTCTTCCGCTGAAATATACATATCCGTGACAATTTTATATGTACAGCTCGAGGTTAGAGAAACTTCTTGAATTTCGTAACGAGCAGTAACGCAATGAATATCGGCTTTAAGGAAGACCGTGTCTGTGTGCTGCCCGGTGTATATCAGAGCATTGACACATTACTCGAGACTATTCACGAAATCCTGTGTGTTGCGGGTCATCTAAAATTTAAGTACACCCGGAACGGATATGTGGCGGTGACGCGTGTCTGTGAATCATGTAGGAACCCGGAGCACTTCTTCTACGTCGCCGATGCATTGAACAAGGTTCCAGGATTTACTGTAGCTGAGGAGCTTATAGTAGTTCAGAAAGAATACACGGCTCAGAGACCTACCACTTCAGCTCGCGGAACACCCAATATGATGTACGTTTATACTGATATCTGTGAACCCTTTATTACAGGAGATGTGCACACGCCGCTGCTACGTTTCCTACCGGTGGCGATTATTGATAGCCGTAATTAGAGGTCTGTGAAAATGAGAAGCTTCTCGCCACCACGCTATGTTTCTCTATCACGTACTTGTTTTCAAACAATAACCATTGATATGAGGGATGAGTTTGGTGCGCCAATATCATTTAAACACGGGACGCTGACGGTGACGTTACAGTTCGAACGTACAGATGAACTTGAATATTTCTCAAATGTCTTACTATGATGGATACTTTGATATGCTAACGGGGAGTGGTGTTCGAACTGGTTATGATGGTATCAGTCATGCGTATACCGAAATCAAAGAGGTATTGGGAGTTTCTAGAGAGATCGCTTTCGGCGGATAATACCGCTCTCGAAATAAGGCGTTCGGTCTGTTGGTGAAGAGGCGCTTCGCTCGGCTATCAATGTAGCTAAAAATGTCATGGGATCAGGTATTCACCCAAGAGAAGCATTCAAAACACGCCTGCGCGAGTCGGGGGCAAATCTAAAACGTAAGACCAAAGAAAAATTGATACACTCATGAAGGGCTCAGGCTATAAATCTGGTGAGATTATTAAACTGATGCATTTTCATACTGAAGGCGCATCACGACACAATTGTGTAAAAAAAGAGAAAGAAGACCGTGAAGCCACGGAAACGCTCGGGCGGGTGAAAAATAACGACGTGGAACGAGGAAAACAGTGAAGAGAAAAATCATAAAACTAGCAACCAAGAACCGGTACAAGAGACCAAGATCAGTGACGGATATTTTTACCTAGCCTGAGTTCGAAAGAATGGAGTTCCCACACGCACACTCGTGTGAGTGTCTCAAGTCGGAGCTCAAATTACTTACACGACCACCGACCCAAACAACGATTGAGGGAACACACACAGTGTATTATAAGACGATCTCATCATTGACGGATGATTCACCGATCGAATTTGTCGTTCCGGGCCAAGGAGATGAATACATTGATCTTGCACACACCATGCTGAGTATGCGCGTTGAGATGGGCACACCACAGACCAAAGGAGGTGGGGCTATAAATTGGGACCGGTCAATAATCTTCTGCAGTCGATGTTCAATCAGGTCAATGTATTTTCAAATCAGAAACTTGTGTCGCCTCCAAACAACACTTATGCATATAGTGCGTACGTTGGAACTCTCTTGAATCGCGGTCCTGGTGCTCAGAAGTCGTATCTCACAATGTTCTATGGCATAGTGATACAGCAGGCACAATGGATGATACAGCCGATGCTAGCACTGGCCTTACAAACCGGTGGGTCCTACTCAGGAGAAATGAAACGATCTATCTCCTTGGCCATTTGCACGGCGATTTCTTTGATCAAGATAGGTTTTTGCTGAACGATGTTGAGATGCGTCTGCGCCTCGTACGGACCAATAACGCTCTCTGTCTCATGAGCTTTTCGAAAGATTGTACGATTCGTATGACGGAGGCGTCATTGCTTGTGCGACACGTTGAGATAGCGCCGGATATACTTCTGGCTCATGCACGAGCTCTTTCTGAATCGACAGCAAACTACCCTATGACGCTTGTCGAGGTTAGAGCGATATCGCTGCACGCCGGGGTACACGAGGATACTCTATATGATGTCATACTTGGTCAATTGCCTGAACGTGTAATCGTCGGTTTTTTCGATAATAGGAATTTCAATGGTGATCGCGCTATGAATCCCTTCAAATTCCAAAATAACCGAATTAATCATCATTATTTATGTACTGATGATAAAAACCTATACAATCAGACGTTACTGTTGAAATATAAGTAAATTTCTCTTGTCTGCTACCATGCAAGCGTCGGAGCCGTATCGTATTACAATTCTTTGTTGTACCAAGCGTGTCTAGTTTCAATTACAAATGAATATTATTACAAATAAATAAATACTGGTATCCACATTATTTTATTGCACCTGAAATCAACATGATAGCAGAGCGTGGTTAGAAAAGTGAAAAACAAGTGCGAGGTCGACGGATTTGAAAACGAGAGTTATCGACAACTATCATCAAGTACGTAGGAAAGCTTGAAAATAAGTGAGGAACTGGGAGTCCTGCGAAGAATAATGAGCAATGGTGAAAACGGTGAAAAACTAGAGAAGAAATAAAAATAGATAACGCAAGAAAGGTATTTGTGGAAACCGCAAGAAAAGTGATAATAATACTGAAATTCGTTGAGAGTGTACGAAAGCAAACAAGAAGAAAGGAAATGGAGAAAAGCGACGTAAAAATACCAGTGTTCGACGGCGAGGACTACGACACTTGGAAACAGAGAATAAAAATGTATCTAAAGATGAAAAAATGCGAAACAGTGATAGCTCGGAAAAAGATACCAGCAACAGACAAAGAAGAGCGGGACGACAAAGACATCATCGCGATCAATTATATATACAGTGCGTTGTCGAACAAACAAATGGAGTACGTGAAAAGGTTCGAAACGGCGTATGAAATCATAAAGGAACTGGATAAAATGTATACCAAGGAATCAACGGCACTGCAAATTATCTGCAGAAACAAGATAGAGATAATGAAATTAAATAAATACAGTAACACTGCAACGTTCATGAACGAGTTTGAAAAAAGCATCAACGAGTTAACGGCTGCGGGTGCAAAGATTACGGAACAAGAAAAGTTAAACTACGTGTTAAATACGCTGCCAAGCTCATACAGCTACATAGGAGATTTAATTGATGCGCTACCGAAGGAGGATCAAACAGTTGCGTACGTAAAAAACAAATTGGAGATTGCTGAAAAAAACATGAAAGCGAAAATGAAGCGAGAGGCACAAATGCCTTCGCGGCGCAAAGGCAGCAACAAGATGGCTGCTTTCGCTGCGGAAAAGCAGGACACTATGCCCGAGACTGTCGAGGATCATGGCGCGGTTCAACACGCGGCTGCGGTCGGGGAGAAAGCGGAAACGGAAGAGGCAACGGTACTCAACGCGGTGGTTTCTACGGAGCCAGCAGAGGCGGCAACAGCGGCAGAGGTCGCGGCAACTCTTGGAACGCGCGCGGCAGAGGAAGAAGAGGCGCAACAGCAGCAGCAGCAGCAGCAACGTACCACCAACGAGACACATCGGGAGCCGGAGCATGGGTCGCAACGACGACGACAGCGGCGCTTCACAGCGAAGTAGACAGGTCAGACGATGGTTGCGAAATAAATTGGATTTTAGATAGCGGCTGCACTGACCACATTATTAATAATGCCGATTATTACGAAAAATGCGTTGATTTGAAAGAACCGATGAATGTTTATTTGGGGGATAAAAGGTCAGTTAAAGTAACCAAAATAGGAAATGTGGTTAGCTACTTCGAAGCGTCTGGGAAGTTGAATAAAGTTGATATTAAAAATGTCTATTATGCAAAAGATATGAGTCATAATTTAATAAGTTATGGAAAAATTACGAACAGTAGTACTATTATTTCTAAAGGCGATGAATTGAGAATTTTAAATGAACTTGGTAACGTAACAACAATAGCTTATAAAGAAAACAATATTTATCCAATGAAAAGTTTCCTGAGAATTGAGCATGTATCAAATAATACTGAAATTCCTGAAAAGAAAATGAGTGAGAAGGAAAAATACCACAGAATGTTAGGACATGTTAATTTCAACTACCTAGATATTTTCTGCAAACATCAGCTAGTAACAGGTTTGCCGAATGAAATCGAAAAAGAGTTCATGAAATGTCAAATTTGTTTAGAAAATAAGATACACAATTTACCGTTTCAAAATAACCGTGTGAAAGAAAAAGAAGTACTGGAAATTATACATTCTGATATTTGTGGCCCGTTCAAAACTACAGGCTTAAACGGTGAACGATACTTTGTTTCATTCATCGATGATTATAGTAAATTAGCGAAAACTTATTGCATCAAAACGCGAGATGAGGTTCACGGTTGTTTTGTTGAATTTGCAAATGCAAGTGAAAATTTCACCGGTAAGAGAGTAAAAATATTAAGATGTGATAACGCCTTAGAGTACGTAAAAGGTCAACTGTATAAATTTACGAAAGATAAAGGAATAACTCTAGATAAATGCCCAGCATATGTACATGAACTTAACGGTACCGCGGAACGTTACAATAGAACGATAATGGATATGGCACGTTGCTTATTAGCAGAAGCACAGGTAGATAAAAAATATTGGCCGGAAATAATCTACGCTGCTACTTATTTAAAAAACCGCACGCTAACAAATACTGTTGAAAAGAAAACATCCTACGAAATATTTTTTGAAAGAAAACCGAGCATTGAAAATTTAAGGTTATACGGAAGTAAAGGTTTCGTTAGAAAGCCAGAACAGAAAAGAAGCTCGTAGTGGGATACGAAAGCAGACGTAGGAATTTTGCTAGGATATGAGAATGTTGGTTATGGGATACTATTAAATGGTAAAATAATAATTGCTAGGCATGTAGAATTTATCAAAAAGGGAGTAAAATATATAAGCCTTGATGATACGGTAGCTACTGAAAACCCGATCAAAAATAACGAGACAAAAGAGAATAATTTGGAAATCGAGGAGTCCGAAACAGGTCAAAAGGCTACTGATAAAAGTGAGGATTGTGAAAATAACATGTCAGATGACAGTTTTATAAGCTTGAAAGATAACGAGCAAGACGAAGTGATTGAAGAAGAGAAAACTAAAATCGAACAAAAGAATTCAAAGGAAAATAAGAATAAAAAACAAGATAGTCCTGTAAGAAAATCCTCACGTAACAAAAGAAGTCCGGTAAGATATCTTGAAACTGAAAGTAATAACATTTACGCTAATTTTTGTAAAATAAACACTCCCAATTCGTATGAAGAAGCGATTAGTAGTAAAGATTGCAACAATTGGATGAAGGCTATTGATAATGAAATCGATTGTTTAGATAAAAATGATACTTGGATTCTAGTGAATGGAGATGAAAATCAACACGTACTAGATGTCAAATGGGTGTACACAATAAAATCAAATGACAAATATAAAGCTAGATTAGTAATTAGAGGTTTTCAACAGAAAAATGTGATTGACGATATATACTCACCCGTTGCAAGTAATGAAACTCTAAAATTTTTATTATCCTTTTGTTGCCAAAACGGATTGATAATCGAACAGATGGACGTAGAAACCGCATTCCTGAATGGCAAAGTAAGCGCGGAAGTATACATTCGTCAACCACAAGGTTATGAGGACGGAACCGATCGAGTATGTAAACTAGTAAAATCGATGTATGGTTTGAGCGAAAGTCCGAGGGATTGGTTCAATTGCTTTGATGAATTTGTAACTAGGCTTGGATTTAAGAAAAACAATAATGATCTTTGTTTGTATGTACACGGAGAAGGAGAGAAAGCCTTGTATCTAGCAAACTACGTAGATGATATTTTACTCTGTTGCAAAAACAAAACAAAAAATCGAAAAAGTGAAAAAGTTATTATCCGATCGATTTCAAATGAAAGATCTAAAGGAAATTAAAGAGTACTTAGGCATAAAAATTGAGTACGACTACAAAAACAACAAAATGGAATTAAATCAAACAGAGTATATTGAATCCCTAGTAGAAAAATACAGACTACAAAATAGTAGGTTGTTCAATACACCAATGGAAACAAAATTGAAAATAACAAAATCCGATTACTGCGAAAGAGATATTAAATATAGAAACTTATTAGGTGCGTTACTATATATTGGTTCAAACACTAGACCGGACATTAGTTATAGTGTTAATTATCTGAGTAGATTTCAAAACTGTTACAATAAAACACACTTTAGGTATGCTCTTAGAATATTAAGATATCTATCAAAAACCAAAGATTTAAAACTGTGTTATCAAAGGAATGATAATGTTGAAATTGTTGATTGTTACGTTGACGCAGACTGGGGAGGCGACGTTAACGATAGAAGGTCAACGTCCGGATATGCTATACGATTGTATGGTAACGTCATAGCGTGGAAATCACGTAAGCAAAAAAGTGTAACGAAGGCGTCAAATTATGCGGAGTATATCGCGTTATCAGAATCTGTAAACGAAGTGAAAGTCATCAGTGAATTGATGAAAGTATTTGGGATAAACACTGATAAACCGATAAAATTGTATGAAGACAACTCGGGAGTAATCAGCATTGCGAAATACGGAACTTTCACGAAGAACTCTAAACATATTGAAATTTATTATCATTTTGTTCACGAACATGTAAAAGAAGGTTTGATCGATGTCGTAAAGATAAGCTCAAAAGATAATATAGCTGATGTATTCACCAAAGCATTGTGCAAAGAAAAGTTTGAAAAGTTTAGGGAATTGATGAACGTTAAATAAACAAAACAGTATAAATTTAAGGGGTCGTGTTGAAATATAAGTAAATTTATCTGTTTGCTTTGGTAAATACAAACCGCTATTTCGGAGAGTGCACGCGCACCTTTCGGTTGTGCACCTGTATATAGAGTAGGTGTTTACGGAGCAAGAGAGCGAAGCTTCGATGTGTGAATGTTCACATCGTTCATCTATCCTTGTTTCTATGACGACGAGAATAACAAGCGGACAGAGAGTCTTCGCCTAATCGTCGGAGCAGTAACGCGTATTCAAATTCTTTGTTGTACCAAGCGTGTCTAGTTTCAATTACAAATAAATATCAATACAAATAAGTAAATACCGGTATCCACATTATTTCATTGCACTTAAAAATCAACAATGTTGCTATGAGTGACCGGAGTGTCCCTAATTGTAATTTCGAAATTCTCTATCTTTTTTTCAGTTGCTGGCTCAATTTGATTGAAGGGTCTATAGAAGAGTATGGTTTCGTATTTAGAGGCGCTAATTCGTAGATTGATACTGAAATATATAATACTTAGATTATCTTTGATAATATCAGGATCATCCTCTCCGACGTGGACGTTGACATCGTCGGCAAAAGCAAGCGAGTAGGTATCATAGTTTGCGTTTAGTCGAAACTTATGTATTTTTTTGTTCGTATGGATATTGTAAAGTGCAGGTGAAGTTATGGTGCCTTGCATCAGGCATTCTAATATTTCAAAAAATACGGTGGAGATCCGAGTATACGGTGAGATCCCATTCCAAGTAACGAAAGAGCGCCCCGTTATCGTGTCTAGGATAGTGTATATTAGGCGTTTTATGAATTTTTTCTCCATCATAATGTAAATAAGTCCATCATGCCGTATAGAAACAAAAGCTCCTTCGATATCTATTAGGCAGGCACTTACCATTTCATAATTGCTCAGGTGCTTGGAGATGTCGCTTGTGATTTTATTTATTGCGTGGAGCGTGTAGTTATGAAATCGGCATCCAAATTAATTGTTTGTAATTGTTATATTCATGTCTGTATTTGTTCTTAGGATTCTGCTGATCGCAGCTTCGAAAATTTCGCTAAGATAAGGGAAAAAACAAATAGGACGGTGGCTGCTGGCATCATGCGGGTTTTTCTCTTTTTCCAAGAATAGGAAGTATCCTTTATCTTTTCCAAGCTTTTCGAAAATAGGCATGATTTAGGTAGTTATGTATTAGAATATTAAAGTCTATAATCATTGAGCGAGGTATATGTTTCAGTACAATGGGGATGCTACCGATTCCTTCGGAAGTTTTCTTAAGAGAATTGTGAATGATGTGATGAATGTCACGGATCGCTTGGAAATATGATATGTCTGCGATGTTCAGCGGTGCGGGACTAGGTGCAGGGTTTATTGAGCACAATCTGGTCACCGTTTGGTTGTTTCCTCTGAATCTCTTGGAACATTCGTTGACGGTTTTTGAAGCTCTATCGACTATTGCTCGGGTGTTCGTTCCCATGTTGGTATATTTGGGAGAATTAATTTTTTCATAGAAACTACCTATAATGTTAAGTTCTTCTGATGGGTTTGTGATAATGTAGTTTCCGTCTCTGATTAGAGCGGTGATCGATTCCATACATGGTTCCCCAAGCAGAGTCTTTTTTGAAAGTCTTTTTGTATAAAGAAGGTCTACTGTTTTGGAGAATTTGGTTCATTTTGTTTGCTTACATAAGTATTTTGGGGGAGAGTTTTGTCTGAAATCAGAATGAGTTCAGTGTATTTCACTGATAAAGTTAAGGACTCATGCTTCGTGGTCGTTATTATATGGTTTTACTGAAATCTTGTTATCAGTGAGATCATTGAGTCAAATACGGCCGTCCATCATGCAAATATCTAAATATGAATTATTATGACTAGACTCATGTGGGATGATATTTGCTTTGTATAAATGAGCTTGTTCATCTTCCTGTTTTTTTGGGAGGTATCCGTTGTTAATGGTTACATCTTCCCATTCCGGGTGTCTATAGTTCGAATTGCCGGCTAAGACAAAGTAGTTGTTCGGTATGTCTAATCTGAGTTTATTGAAAAGTCTGTCGAGTTTTTCAATAAATGTTTTTCTACAGATTGCATTTGCTTATGCGCCTATTACATTACAATTTTTAGTTCAATGCCAGTATATTCAAGATCTGAATTGTTGCCAGACGGGATGTGAAAGACTTCAGTAGACGGGATTTGAATAATATTGTTAATAAGGACAGCCGTACGTTTCCCTTGTTTTGAGCGAACACGGTCATTTCTGATTACCTGGTAATGTTGAAATTGTTGATTGTTACGTTGACGCAGACTGGGGAGGCGACGTTAACGATAGAAGGTCAACGTCCGGATATGCTATACGATTGTATGGTAACGTCATAGCGTGGAAATCACGTAAGCAAAAAAGTGTAACGAAGGCGTCAAATTATGCGGAGTATATCGCGTTATCAGAATCTGTAAACGAAGTGAAAGTCATCAGTGAATTGATGAAAGTATT
The DNA here is from genome assembly GCA_963969455.1 of Arge pagana. Lineage (NCBI taxonomy): Eukaryota > Metazoa > Arthropoda > Insecta > Hymenoptera > Argidae > Arge > Arge pagana. The sequence continues at coordinate 58,427 of CAXAKQ010000133.1, forward strand.
TGGGATAAACACTGATAAACCGATAAAATTGTATGAAGACAACTCGGGAGTAATCAGCATTGCGAAATACGGAACTTTCACGAAGAACTCTAAACATATTGAAATTTATTATCATTTTGTTCACGAACATGTAAAAGAAGGTTTGATCGATGTCGTAAAGATAAGCTCAAAAGATAATATAGCTGATGTATTCACCAAAGCATTGTGCAAAGAAAAGTTTGAAAAGTTTAGGGAATTGATGAACGTTAAATAAACAAAACAGTATAAATTTAAGGGGTCGTGTTGAAATATAAGTAAATTTATCTGTTTGCTTTGGTAAATACAAACCGCTATTTCGGAGAGTGCACGCGCACCTTTCGGTTGTGCACCTGTATATAGAGTAGGTGTTTACGGAGCAAGAGAGCGAAGCTTCGATGTGTGAATGTTCACATCGTTCATCTATCCTTGTTTCTATGACGACGAGAATAACAAGCGGACAGAGAGTCTTCGCCTAATCGTCGGAGCAGTAACGCGTATTCAAATTCTTTGTTGTACCAAGCGTGTCTAGTTTCAATTACAAATAAATATCAATACAAATAAGTAAATACCGGTATCCACATTATTTCATTGCACTTAAAAATCAACAATGTTGCTATGAGTGACCGGAGTGTCCCTAATTGTAATTTCGAAATTCTCTATCTTTTTTTCAGTTGCTGGCTCAATTTGATTGAAGGGTCTATAGAAGAGTATGGTTTCGTATTTAGAGGCGCTAATTCGTAGATTGATACTGAAATATATAATACTTAGATTATCTTTGATAATATCAGGATCATCCTCTCCGACGTGGACGTTGACATCGTCGGCAAAAGCAAGCGAGTAGGTATCATAGTTTGCGTTTAGTCGAAACTTATGTATTTTTTTGTTCGTATGGATATTGTAAAGTGCAGGTGAAGTTATGGTGCCTTGCATCAGGCATTCTAATATTTCAAAAAATACGGTGGAGATCCGAGTATACGGTGAGATCCCATTCCAAGTAACGAAAGAGCGCCCCGTTATCGTGTCTAGGATAGTGTATATTAGGCGTTTTATGAATTTTTTCTCCATCATAATGTAAATAAGTCCATCATGCCGTATAGAAACAAAAGCTCCTTCGATATCTATTAGGCAGGCACTTACCATTTCATAATTGCTCAGGTGCTTGGAGATGTCGCTTGTGATTTTATTTATTGCGTGGAGCGTGTAGTTATGAAATCGGCATCCAAATTAATTGTTTGTAATTGTTATATTCATGTCTGTATTTGTTCTTAGGATTCTGCTGATCGCAGCTTCGAAAATTTCGCTAAGATAAGGGAAAAAACAAATAGGACGGTGGCTGCTGGCATCATGCGGGTTTTTCTCTTTTTCCAAGAATAGGAAGTATCCTTTATCTTTTCCAAGCTTTTCGAAAATAGGCATGATTTAGGTAGTTATGTATTAGAATATTAAAGTCTATAATCATTGAGCGAGGTATATGTTTCAGTACAATGGGGATGCTACCGATTCCTTCGGAAGTTTTCTTAAGAGAATTGTGAATGATGTGATGAATGTCACGGATCGCTTGGAAATATGATATGTCTGCGATGTTCAGCGGTGCGGGACTAGGTGCAGGGTTTATTGAGCACAATCTGGTCACCGTTTGGTTGTTTCCTCTGAATCTCTTGGAACATTCGTTGACGGTTTTTGAAGCTCTATCGACTATTGCTCGGGTGTTCGTTCCCATGTTGGTATATTTGGGAGAATTAATTTTTTCATAGAAACTACCTATAATGTTAAGTTCTTCTGATGGGTTTGTGATAATGTAGTTTCCGTCTCTGATTAGAGCGGTGATCGATTCCATACATGGTTCCCCAAGCAGAGTCTTTTTTGAAAGTCTTTTTGTATAAAGAAGGTCTACTGTTTTGGAGAATTTGGTTCATTTTGTTTGCTTACATAAGTATTTTGGGGGAGAGTTTTGTCTGAAATCAGAATGAGTTCAGTGTATTTCACTGATAAAGTTAAGGACTCATGCTTCGTGGTCGTTATTATATGGTTTTACTGAAATCTTGTTATCAGTGAGATCATTGAGTCAAATACGGCCGTCCATCATGCAAATATCTAAATATGAATTATTATGACTAGACTCATGTGGGATGATATTTGCTTTGTATAAATGAGCTTGTTCATCTTCCTGTTTTTTTGGGAGGTATCCGTTGTTAATGGTTACATCTTCCCATTCCGGGTGTCTATAGTTCGAATTGCCGGCTAAGACAAAGTAGTTGTTCGGTATGTCTAATCTGAGTTTATTGAAAAGTCTGTCGAGTTTTTCAATAAATGTTTTTCTACAGATTGCATTTGCTTATGCGCCTATTACATTACAATTTTTAGTTCAATGCCAGTATATTCAAGATCTGAATTGTTGCCAGACGGGATGTGAAAGACTTCAGTAGACGGGATTTGAATAATATTGTTAATAAGGACAGCCGTACGTTTCCCTTGTTTTGAGCGAACACGGTCATTTCTGATTACCTGGTAATGTTGAAATTGTTGATTGTTACGTTGACGCAGACTGGGGAGGCGACGTTAACGATAGAAGGTCAACGTCCGGATATGCTATACGATTGTATGGTAACGTCATAGCGTGGAAATCACGTAAGCAAAAAAGTGTAACGAAGGCGTCAAATTATGCGGAGTATATCGCGTTATCAGAATCTGTAAACGAAGTGAAAGTCATCAGTGAATTGATGAAAGTATTTGGGATAAACACTGATAAACCGATAAAATTGTATGAAGACAACTCGGGAGTAATCAGCATTGCGAAATACGGAACTTTCACGAAGAACTCTAAACATATTGAAATTTATTATCATTTTGTTCACGAACATGTAAAAGAAGGTTTGATCGATGTCGTAAAGATAAGCTCAAAAGATAATATAGCTGATGTATTCACCAAAGCATTGTGCAAAGAAAAGTTTGAAAAGTTTAGGGAATTGATGAACGTTAAATAAACAAAACAGTATAAATTTAAGGGGTCGTGTTGAAATATAAGTAAATTTATCTGTTTGCTTTGGTAAATACAAACCGCTATTTCGGAGAGTGCACGCGCACCTTTCGGTTGTGCACCTGTATATAGAGTAGGTGTTTACGGAGCAAGAGAGCGAAGCTTCGATGTGTGAATGTTCACATCGTTCATCTATCCTTGTTTCTATGACGACGAGAATAACAAGCGGACAGAGAGTCTTCGCCTAATCGTCGGAGCAGTAACGCGTATTCAAATTCTTTGTTGTACCAAGCGTGTCTAGTTTCAATTACAAATAAATATCAATACAAATAAGTAAATACCGGTATCCACATTATTTCATTGCACTTAAAAATCAACAATGTTGCTATGAGTGACCGGAGTGTCCCTAATTGTAATTTCGAAATTCTCTATCTTTTTTTCAGTTGCTGGCTCAATTTGATTGAAGGGTCTATAGAAGAGTATGGTTTCGTATTTAGAGGCGCTAATTCGTAGATTGATACTGAAATATATAATACTTAGATTATCTTTGATAATATCAGGATCATCCTCTCCGACGTGGACGTTGACATCGTCGGCAAAAGCAAGCGAGTAGGTATCATAGTTTGCGTTTAGTCGAAACTTATGTATTTTTTTGTTCGTATGGATATTGTAAAGTGCAGGTGAAGTTATGGTGCCTTGCATCAGGCATTCTAATATTTCAAAAAATACGGTGGAGATCCGAGTATACGGTGAGATCCCATTCCAAGTAACGAAAGAGCGCCCCGTTATCGTGTCTAGGATAGTGTATATTAGGCGTTTTATGAATTTTTTCTCCATCATAATGTAAATAAGTCCATCATGCCGTATAGAAACAAAAGCTCCTTCGATATCTATTAGGCAGGCACTTACCATTTCATAATTGCTCAGGTGCTTGGAGATGTCGCTTGTGATTTTATTTATTGCGTGGAGCGTGTAGTTATGAAATCGGCATCCAAATTAATTGTTTGTAATTGTTATATTCATGTCTGTATTTGTTCTTAGGATTCTGCTGATCGCAGCTTCGAAAATTTCGCTAAGATAAGGGAAAAAACAAATAGGACGGTGGCTGCTGGCATCATGCGGGTTTTTCTCTTTTTCCAAGAATAGGAAGTATCCTTTATCTTTTCCAAGCTTTTCGAAAATAGGCATGATTTAGGTAGTTATGTATTAGAATATTAAAGTCTATAATCATTGAGCGAGGTATATGTTTCAGTACAATGGGGATGCTACCGATTCCTTCGGAAGTTTTCTTAAGAGAATTGTGAATGATGTGATGAATGTCACGGATCGCTTGGAAATATGATATGTCTGCGATGTTCAGCGGTGCGGGACTAGGTGCAGGGTTTATTGAGCACAATCTGGTCACCGTTTGGTTGTTTCCTCTGAATCTCTTGGAACATTCGTTGACGGTTTTTGAAGCTCTATCGACTATTGCTCGGGTGTTCGTTCCCATGTTGGTATATTTGGGAGAATTAATTTTTTCATAGAAACTACCTATAATGTTAAGTTCTTCTGATGGGTTTGTGATAATGTAGTTTCCGTCTCTGATTAGAGCGGTGATCGATTCCATACATGGTTCCCCAAGCAGAGTCTTTTTTGAAAGTCTTTTTGTATAAAGAAGGTCTACTGTTTTGGAGAATTTGGTTCATTTTGTTTGCTTACATAAGTATTTTGGGGGAGAGTTTTGTCTGAAATCAGAATGAGTTCAGTGTATTTCACTGATAAAGTTAAGGACTCATGCTTCGTGGTCGTTATTATATGGTTTTACTGAAATCTTGTTATCAGTGAGATCATTGAGTCAAATACGGCCGTCCATCATGCAAATATCTAAATATGAATTATTATGACTAGACTCATGTGGGATGATATTTGCTTTGTATAAATGAGCTTGTTCATCTTCCTGTTTTTTTGGGAGGTATCCGTTGTTAATGGTTACATCTTCCCATTCCGGGTGTCTATAGTTCGAATTGCCGGCTAAGACAAAGTAGTTGTTCGGTATGTCTAATCTGAGTTTATTGAAAAGTCTGTCGAGTTTTTCAATAAATGTTTTTCTACAGATTGCATTTGCTTATGCGCCTATTACATTACAATTTTTAGTTCAATGCCAGTATATTCAAGATCTGAATTGTTGCCAGACGGGATGTGAAAGACTTCAGTAGACGGGATTTGAATAATATTGTTAATAAGGACAGCCGTACGTTTCCCTTGTTTTGAGCGAACACGGTCATTTCTGATTACCTGGTAATGTTGAAATTGTTGATTGTTACGTTGACGCAGACTGGGGAGGCGACGTTAACGATAGAAGGTCAACGTCCGGATATGCTATACGATTGTATGGTAACGTCATAGCGTGGAAATCACGTAAGCAAAAAAGTGTAACGAAGGCGTCAAATTATGCGGAGTATATCGCGTTATCAGAATCTGTAAACGAAGTGAAAGTCATCAGTGAATTGATGAAAGTATTTGGGATAAACACTGATAAACCGATAAAATTGTATGAAGACAACTCGGGAGTAATCAGCATTGCGAAATACGGAACTTTCACGAAGAACTCTAAACATATTGAAATTTATTATCATTTTGTTCACGAACATGTAAAAGAAGGTTTGATCGATGTCGTAAAGATAAGCTCAAAAGATAATATAGCTGATGTATTCACCAAAGCATTGTGCAAAGAAAAGTTTGAAAAGTTTAGGGAATTGATGAACGTTAAATAAACAAAACAGTATAAATTTAAGGGGTCGTGTTGAAATATAAGTAAATTTATCTGTTTGCTTTGGTAAATACAAACCGCTATTTCGGAGAGTGCACGCGCACCTTTCGGTTGTGCACCTGTATATAGAGTAGGTGTTTACGGAGCAAGAGAGCGAAGCTTCGATGTGTGAATGTTCACATCGTTCATCTATCCTTGTTTCTATGACGACGAGAATAACAAGCGGACAGAGAGTCTTCGCCTAATCGTCGGAGCAGTAACGCGTATTCAAATTCTTTGTTGTACCAAGCGTGTCTAGTTTCAATTACAAATAAATATCAATACAAATAAGTAAATACCGGTATCCACATTATTTCATTGCACTTAAAAATCAACAATGTTGCTATGAGTGACCGGAGTGTCCCTAATTGTAATTTCGAAATTCTCTATCTTTTTTTCAGTTGCTGGCTCAATTTGATTGAAGGGTCTATAGAAGAGTATGGTTTCGTATTTAGAGGCGCTAATTCGTAGATTGATACTGAAATATATAATACTTAGATTATCTTTGATAATATCAGGATCATCCTCTCCGACGTGGACGTTGACATCGTCGGCAAAAGCAAGCGAGTAGGTATCATAGTTTGCGTTTAGTCGAAACTTATGTATTTTTTTGTTCGTATGGATATTGTAAAGTGCAGGTGAAGTTATGGTGCCTTGCATCAGGCATTCTAATATTTCAAAAAATACGGTGGAGATCCGAGTATACGGTGAGATCCCATTCCAAGTAACGAAAGAGCGCCCCGTTATCGTGTCTAGGATAGTGTATATTAGGCGTTTTATGAATTTTTTCTCCATCATAATGTAAATAAGTCCATCATGCCGTATAGAAACAAAAGCTCCTTCGATATCTATTAGGCAGGCACTTACCATTTCATAATTGCTCAGGTGCTTGGAGATGTCGCTTGTGATTTTATTTATTGCGTGGAGCGTGTAGTTATGAAATCGGCATCCAAATTAATTGTTTGTAATTGTTATATTCATGTCTGTATTTGTTCTTAGGATTCTGCTGATCGCAGCTTCGAAAATTTCGCTAAGATAAGGGAAAAAACAAATAGGACGGTGGCTGCTGGCATCATGCGGGTTTTTCTCTTTTTCCAAGAATAGGAAGTATCCTTTATCTTTTCCAAGCTTTTCGAAAATAGGCATGATTTAGGTAGTTATGTATTAGAATATTAAAGTCTATAATCATTGAGCGAGGTATATGTTTCAGTACAATGGGGATGCTACCGATTCCTTCGGAAGTTTTCTTAAGAGAATTGTGAATGATGTGATGAATGTCACGGATCGCTTGGAAATATGATATGTCTGCGATGTTCAGCGGTGCGGGACTAGGTGCAGGGTTTATTGAGCACAATCTGGTCACCGTTTGGTTGTTTCCTCTGAATCTCTTGGAACATTCGTTGACGGTTTTTGAAGCTCTATCGACTATTGCTCGGGTGTTCGTTCCCATGTTGGTATATTTGGGAGAATTAATTTTTTCATAGAAACTACCTATAATGTTAAGTTCTTCTGATGGGTTTGTGATAATGTAGTTTCCGTCTCTGATTAGAGCGGTGATCGATTCCATACATGGTTCCCCAAGCAGAGTCTTTTTTGAAAGTCTTTTTGTATAAAGAAGGTCTACTGTTTTGGAGAATTTGGTTCATTTTGTTTGCTTACATAAGTATTTTGGGGGAGAGTTTTGTCTGAAATCAGAATGAGTTCAGTGTATTTCACTGATAAAGTTAAGGACTCATGCTTCGTGGTCGTTATTATATGGTTTTACTGAAATCTTGTTATCAGTGAGATCATTGAGTCAAATACGGCCGTCCATCATGCAAATATCTAAATATGAATTATTATGACTAGACTCATGTGGGATGATATTTGCTTTGTATAAATGAGCTTGTTCATCTTCCTGTTTTTTTGGGAGGTATCCGTTGTTAATGGTTACATCTTCCCATTCCGGGTGTCTATAGTTCGAATTGCCGGCTAAGACAAAGTAGTTGTTCGGTATGTCTAATCTGAGTTTATTGAAAAGTCTGTCGAGTTTTTCAATAAATGTTTTTCTACAGATTGCATTTGCTTATGCGCCTATTACATTACAATTTTTAGTTCAATGCCAGTATATTCAAGATCTGAATTGTTGCCAGACGGGATGTGAAAGACTTCAGTAGACGGGATTTGAATAATATTGTTAATAAGGACAGCCGTACGTTTCCCTTGTTTTGAGCGAACACGGTCATTTCTGATTACCTGGTAGTTCGCAAACAAGAGTGTGTCGTTTTTATTTGGTTTTGTTTTACATAGGAGTACTATAACTGGGGTATGTGTTTTATGAATTGCATCAATTCAAACCGTTTGTGACGTGAAAGTATAGAATTTACGTTAATAGATATGGTTTTCAATTCAAAGGTGTGCTCAGCTCTTCTGTTCGAAGAGGCCCGTCGTAACGTATCATTGGATGGTTGGTGGCTTTTTCATATGAGATTTGGATGTGAGGTGCTCACATAGGTGATCAATACGCGCGCTGTTTTGGCATATGATATTTTCAAGATCTAGTATGCTCTGCTGTATAGCGCTCACGAGTGTGATTTGAGATAGTATTGCGGCGAATTTCACGTCTGTTCAGGATTGGGAGTCTGGGACTGATAATGTGATTTGAACCTTGGCTTGAGAGGTGTTTACATTCCCTCTAGTCAGGTCTGCGAGGAGGAGGTTAGAGGTGACTTCTCGGGATGTTTACATTTTCTTTGATTTTGACGATTTTTTGCCGCATTTTTGAGTGTTTGTGCAAATTTTAGGCAGCCACAGCCGAGGTATGATGCAGGGTGTACAGCTTCACCACAATATGCGCATTTGAGGATGCTTCTATCGGATTTTTTTGATGCATCGCATTTGCTAACAAACACTTGACACGGTTAAGTTGACGGTTATAACTCGTATGGCCCACCCTTTGGCAATTTTGGCATTGGTATATTTGTTTTTTTCTTAAATTTTCCAATCGTAATTTTTGATGACATAACAGCGTTACTTGTCTAAGCTATTTCTACCTCATTGGATTTCTGTAACTTACCTTAGTGCTACGAGCCTGTCGAGTCGGACTCGTCAGTTAGTGGAGAGACGGTCAAGAGTGCACGTGAAGTTCAAGTGTGCGGCAGCTTCGCGGTTAATCTTTCCTTTAATCTCTATCTTATATTACGAACGCCTGCCTTCGAACAGTAGAGTAGGAGGCAGACGATAACGATGAAATTATTTACCTTGGCTCATCTTATTCAAGTTGTTTCCGAGTTATCATTTTCGCTCAATGAACTTTGATCATATGGGAATTCATCTACAGTTAGTTCATCATATTAACTAACTTAGCGATCCTGAATAACCTTCCTTGGTTCCTCATCACAGATTGACGATTCTGCCAGGATATAAGTAAGCGACTGCTCTCAGCAGAAGTCACACTGATTATGTCGATCGTCTCAACTTGGAGCCTTCTACGACAAGTCATTTGCGTTACCATCGTAGACAAAATTTCAACAACGATATCTTGATTAATCAACACCTCCACGAAAATATCAATTATTCGGATTTCATTCTCCGCGACAGAAATCTGAAGAGTTAACTTGTCTCGAAGACATTTCAAGTTCGTGGGTGAATCAGTGCTATCACGGTAGCAACGTCGCGCACACTTGATATAGTGCCAAAGAGTTTGCGAGGCACATAGTTGTCAAAAAGAAAAATTTGTCCTGGTACCGGACCCCGAAGCACGTGGCAGCCGGTTAGCAGATCAACGAGGGGTCATTCTATTCAAAGAAACCTCCAAGGTCTTTCGCAGTTCAAGCCTACAGCCGAAAGAAATACGCAGGATGATCATCGACGTAACGTTTCTACTCCCTGTTTTCCTTACTGTAAGTCAAATTATAGCTCAGAATATTTTTTTCACCTAAGGTCGGGAACATAAGGACGCGCGATAATTTCTGAATTAGAGTCGATTCACGGAAGGAAAATCATTCAAATTCCAATCAATATGAATCGAAGTAACGCTCGAAAACTCATTAATCGATATGCTGAATTGAGGATAGAGTTCCGAAAGGTGAATGCTGAATTGTAAAGAGAACGCGCGCCTACCGAGAGACGGATTTTAAAAGAATCAATTACGGCACTACACGTAGAGCGTTCCGCGACTCGAAAGAATTTAGAAGAATGACTCGGAGCGCGGGATATTATAACTAGAATTCGATCCGCACGATATCAGTGATGGCGTAGCCATCGACATTCGTCGGTAAAGAATTCCCGAACTGGCAGAACCGCATCGGACTGACGAATTCGCTCAAGCGCAACAGCTTGAACAAGATCGGGTGAAAGCCGAACAAATGGCTGGAGAGGAGAGGCGTATTGCTTCCCTAATTGCTTGCCCAATAACAATGAATACCAGATAATATGATCCAGGGAGAAACACGTCAGCCAATCGCAGCGCTGACACCGGACCCCATCGACTTATCTGTCACCGATCCTCCCCATGTAGCAGATCAAAATCAAAGCGAAGCCCCACCATCTCACTTCGAGTCACATCGTAAATCCTATGTCGGAATGAGTGCCGAAGAAATGATCGCTAGGGTGGAATTGAGTAAGCCCTATACAAATCAAAAGTTCACGCGTGCACTAGAACAAATTGCTGCTTACCAACGAATAGCTGCTCAGGCAACCACCGACACGCAAGCTAGAGAAAAACGACTTCGAGAAATTCAACAGGAACGTGAATGTCTGAAAAACGCTGCCAAACTGGCAGAACAAGAAAGACAGCGCGTGACTGACTAACTTCCTGCCACCACCGAGAAAAATACTAAAGCCGACACGCTTTGGAGAGTTTTCCTAAAAGCCAAGGCGAAGCAGCAAAGAATATAAAAGAAAATGCACCGCTTGAAAAATTATCAGGCATCATCAATGGGTACTGGACCGTCGGTTCCCGTTCTTCCACTGGCTCTCGAAAAATATGAAATTTAAAAATCGAAACACCCAAGTTCGATGTAATTCAAAACGAGTTCAATCACGTCATTGAGCTGTTAGTAAAGGAAGCCCTGAAGAAAGAGAGACTTCGACAGGAGATTCTACAGCTTGACTCAATTCCGAGACAGTCAATCCGAGAAATCGAAGGATAAAGAACTTCATGAAGCGCAACGGAACAAACGCAGTAGAATAACCTTAAAACCTATCAAAGATATATTCAAGGAAGAAAACATCCTTCTCCCGAACCCGCTTGCGACTTAGCTCGAGATCGTTCACCAAAAACGGAGGCAGCCAGGACAGACGACATCGCAGTACAGCTGTAAAGCAGAATTACTCGACATAATTAATCAAGGATTTCTCCAGGATTAATTAGATTTCAAGAACATTTCGCAAAGGATTGTTGAACGACTGAAAGAAACTTTCAATCACGGCCACACGAAACTCAACCCAACTTCCAAAAGAAAATTTTCGTCGAAACAGCCCACGACCCGAACCACCGCACGTGTACAACGTAATCGAGCAACTAGATCCGGAAAACCAGATGATCCAAGGCAACGAGTACCAGCAAGAGAACTACCGCGAGTGTCTAACATCGGAATCGGACGCTTGGAACGAATTAGCATATGTCCAAGAGGATTCACCCGCGATGTCGAATTACTAGTAGACACTGGTAGTTCACTCAATCTGATGAAGACAAATTGTATCTCAGAAAGTTTTCCGGTAGAAAGAGCAAACAGGAGGCTCATCATGGAATTCAACCGATTTGTGGCAAAGGAAAGAGTTCAGTTCAAATGCCTCGGAGACACCAGCATATTCTACGTGTTGCTTAATGATTCTATAATACCCGAAGATGGTTCCATGGGATTCGGGTTTACGAAACAAACAGACTACAATCTGTCGAACAAACACTTCGTGTTAAAGCAAAAGAACCAGACGTTGATCACCGACGGAATTACGGTACCTCCTCACACATTCGTGCTGATGATACTAGCAGTCGATGGTCCAGACCGCCAATGTTCAATCAGCACGGGTGTCCATGACAAAGCCATCAAAACTGGAGAAGATCACGTATTCGAAACACTATACGTGAACAGAATTGAGAATGGTCGTACACAGGTAATGTTCGCGAATTCGACGGACAGGGTACTGAGCTTTGACGGAAACTTGTTCAGGGTTACCAATGTAGAGATAGGAGGGGGGGGGGGGGGGGGAGGGGGATACAGATGATACCTGTCTCATCTCGGAACAAAAACACAAATTTCTACTTGAAACTTCACAACTCGATCACCTCGATCCAGAGCAAAAGGAGATAACTACCAGTATTATCTTGAAGTATCAGGATATCTTTACATCTCCCGGACAAAACATACCTGCCACACCACACGTAAAACACAAGATTGTACCAATCAATGATAAACCGATTATCATCGAAAAATCCTAGACAGCTCACGCTCATCTTGGAGAAATAAACACTCAGGTAACTAACTTGTTAAAGAAAGGCATCATCCAAAAATCCGAGTCAACATTCAACTCACCTGTCTCGGTGATCCCAAAAAAGCATGAAACAATAAGATAGGAAAAAGTGGCGCATTGTTATTGACTTTCAAAAACTGAACAAAAATACGATACTTGATGCTTACCCCATGCCTCGAGTCGAAGATATTTTTGGCCCACTCGGGAACACTAAATTTTTTAGCACTTGCGACTTACAAGGGGACCATCAAACATGTTAAAATCAGATTGGGACGGGTCTTAGGTATATTATAGAGGGACCTGCCCCAAGTACCAGGCTAACCGGATTTCTTAACTAGGCCTTCGTTTCCGAGAAATTCGATGGTGAAGTTTTACGCTATGCGTATATACCAGTGACTATTCACTTATGCCACCTAAGCGAACGTAGCGCAGTGGATATGGTATCCGACTCGCAAGTCCCGCTCCTGTCATTGTTTTTTTCTTCTTCTTTTTTTGTGCATTTTCCTGTTTATTCATCCGATTGTGAAAAAATATTAACAACAAACATTATATTATAATGTTTTGGGGAAAAATTGCTGTACAAAGTTAGATAGTAGTTTTATTTATTGAACCATTTTACTCTACATATTTTATTAAAATATTTTTTATACATGTAGGTTTTGTATTCATTCGCTGTCGCTGCTTACAGAAGAATGACAATCTTGCGGGTGAAAATTATCGAGAAAACATTGAAAGCACAACATAGTGCAGCACCACGCACACTTAAGAAAATATGTCGTGCTCATAAAAATTAAACTTACCGGCGAATATTCTTGTAACACGTCCAATTCGTCAATGCCGATAAGCTCTTCGACGTTCAAGATTTTTCTGTCGGCCAGCATATCAATAATTTCGCTGGAAATCGCATCTTCCATTGCAATAGAGACATCGGAAATCACGTTTGGTGGTTCACTCGTGAGCAAATTCAAAGATCGAAGCAATGATTCCGTATATTTACTGGCGTTTGTTAATTCACCCTTCGATTGTTCATCATTCTCTTCTGTATCCGATGTGTTGTCTTGTGTTGGACCTGGTTGTGGTGGTTCTTCTGGAGCAGCTTCTTCTTCCATTCTGCACTATTTGTATTTTCACTATTTTTGAAATCAATTTCACACTGCATTCGATTACTTCAAATCGACGCGTATTCCGTATTATTGCCCGTGTTATTGCATGCACACTCTACCGACAACGATCTTTGAATGACTGGCGTTGAAACTGCGACGAGTGCGATCTGTATGAGCAGGTAGAATTTCGTTAGGGCCTGGTCGGTGTTGCCTTACAACCGACGTGGAAGACGTTCGCTTACGTGGCAGAAGTGGATAGTCACTGGTATGTACATATAGCGTAGAACTTCACCATCGATTTTCTCGGAAACTAAGGCTTAGTTAAGGAAATCCGGTTAGCCTGGTACTTGGGGCAGGTCGCTGTACAATACACCTCAGACCCGTCCAAATCTGATTTTAACATGTTTGATGGTCCCTTTGTTGGAAGCAAAATATCATTAAATCGCAATAGATGAAGATCAAAGAAATACACAAGGTTCGCAACATCAGAAGGACATTTTAAGTACGAAAGAATGTCATTTGGTCTACAGAACGCACCAGCCACGTTTCAAAGAATGATGGATCACTGTCCAAGGACTCAACCACAAAATCTGTTGAGTCTACATGGACGACATCATCATTTTTGGAGACGCTATCGAAGAACATAATCGAAATTTGGTTACTGTCTCTGAGAGATTACCAAAAAGCGGATTGACCCTCGAACCGGAAGAATGCAAGTATCTTCCACCGTCAATCGAATATCTGGAACACATCATCACAGCAGATGGAGTTCAGCCAAATCCCGCGAGGATCGAAGCTGTCCGAGATTTCGCGGTACCAACTGATCCGACAAAAGTTAAGTCTATTGTAGGGCTCACTGAATATTACCGACGGTTCATCAAGAACTTTTCCTACATCGCTCGACCTATGGTCGACCTTACGAAGCAGGGTATCGAATTCAATTGGAGAGAGAAATGCCCGAAGTCCTTTGAAGAATTAAAACAGTGTTTAATCACATCACTGACACTTCGATGCCCAGATTTCAGGAAAATGTTCACACTGACAACCGATGCCTCGGATCACGGGTTGGGGGCGGTTCTCTCGTAGTGAGGACACCGGGTGTACTACATTTCGCGTGCCCTAAATGATGCAAAGAAGAACTATCGAACTTCAGAAAAAGAAATGCTGGCGATAGTTTGATCGGTACAATGAATACACCAATATCTCTCAGGATACAAGTTCTTGATTCAGACGGAACATCGAGCCCTTGTTTCGATGGCCGACATCAAAGATCCGTCTTCACGAATGCTCAGATGGAGACTCGGTCTAAAGGAACTTGATTCCGACATTCAATATAAAAGGTGTAACGAAGCAGACACACACGTCCGCTTCGTCACAAGCAGACACACGCCCGCTGCTCACCGAGCCACCGTACCACACACGCGCGCGGCTCACCGAGCCACCGTACCGACCAGTTCCGCCGGCCGCCGCTAGGTGGCTACGATTCGAAGGCGAGATTACCGCTCGACCGCCTTATCAACTACGGCGCGAGCCGTAGACGGCAGTTCTCCTGGCCGCCAGCCCACACGCTCGAAACCAGAGAACTCAACGATCCGCGGGACGAGGCCCCGGATCGCTAGGCGCGATCGCGAAATCCGAGAAGAGCTTTGCTCGCTCACCGAAAACCGCACTAGGTCCGCATATTCTTTTGTTCAAATATTCTCTTCGAGGATATATCGACCGGAGCTAGTCTTAGCTACTCCTGTACATATATATAGATCTAGACCTAAGAATAATTAGTATTAAGGTAACACGCTGCTCTTTTGTGCAAACACAATTATCTTCTTATTTTCTTGTATTAAATCTATAGAGCGGAACTATCTGGCCCTCCGACGACACCGCCGTCTAGCACCGCCGCCAGCCGCAACTGAACGCCTTCAATAAATTATTTATCTTTTCTTTAAAATCACCGTGTCCGAATTAATTGAAACCCACATACCCCGGTGGGTTCCGAGTATCCGGCGGAGAGGGAAGAGACCCTCAGACCCGTTTACGACTACACCGGGTTTTTCCTAGCCCCACAATCCACCCGGTCTAGCCGAAACGTTACAAAGGGATTGCAAAAACCAAGCTGTCGACGCACTATCACGAATTCCGCGCGGTCCTACAGTTAACAGAGTGTCGTTGCCAAAAGAAAATCAAGACCAGCGATACGTCGAATCCTCCAACTTGTCACAACAAATATGAAACCCGTTCAAAAACAAAGAAATTGGAAACGGGGTCCCCAAGTTGAAATTGACGATTTAGAAGACATCATGCCGCGAGTCAACAACTTAGTCCGGCATCAAGGACGGGCTAACGAGTTGAGAATGAATCCAAATTATCCCCAAAACAGAACTCGATAGATTACCCTCACGAAGTTAGGAGTTGAACCGCCATCAAAGGATAAGGATTTGACTCAGGAAAGAAGACGTAGACACGGGATGCTATTCCAATATCAAGAAGACAGTTCGAAACAAGCGTTATACCAGTTAATCCACAGTTATATCCAACGCGGAAGAGGGAAACTCAAAATCCTTACTTCACCAAAACAATTTTCAATGAGTCAACTCGATGCCATAGAGAAAGAACATCCAGAACTAGCCGCTGAATTTACTGACGCAGAGTGCCAGCTTTGCCGTTCGGAAATCCCCGAGCTCGTGCTGGAAGACTACGAAAAACACATACGAGCGGTATACAACGATCAAGTAGAAGACCTCGGAGTAGCCAAAACTCTCGAAAAATTACAGCGCAGGAACAACTGGATAAACATGGAAGATTCGGTACGTGAATTCATAGCCAACTGCCCTATCTGTCAACAGTACAAGACTGATAGAAACCTGTCGGTGCGCTCAGCCATCTTAATGGATAAAGCTAACGAACCGAACGAAAAGATAACAATTGATATCGTCGGACCACTGACGACGACAAGAGAGGGAAATGAATTGATACCCTCAATCCAGTGTACATTCAGGAAGTTTGTTGAGCTGATTCCAGTTTCGAACAGTTCGAACGCGACTAGTAGCCAGCGATCCCAGTAACTTATTGGAAGGCAGATTTCTCGTCGAAAAAATCGAGCGAGAGCTCCGGTGGATACGCGATGAGCCGAACGAGAGTTCCGGTAGCAATACGAAAACACGTCGCGAATACTGTGAGAACAGGAGACCCAACCAGACCGAATGCGAGATGATGATTGGGCAATTCATGCAGATGTGCGCTCAGGGATGCGGATCCAACGGGCAGAATTAGGAATCACCGCCTCGCAACGACCGGGCCCAGGACAAGGGTTCGCGGGGAAACCGTTGGATTCACGGGTCTGAATCATGGAATAATCGACGGAATGATTTGCGTGACAGGTATCAGGTGCAAATAAGATCATGGAAAAACCGCACGAATAGCTGGTATGACCGGCAAGGCGCGCGGGGAAACTCCGGGACAGACAGATGGACCGGCTGGTGTGGACTACACCGGATAAAGGGTACAATCCGGGACCATCAGACCATGGGGCGCGTAACCTACGGGGACAAGTCAGGGGAGACAACAGACAATTCATGCGCAATTTGAACGGGGAACGGGTTCGGCCCGAATCGTTGGGACGGAGCCAAAGCGCGCAACCGACTACGAACATGCGAGTGTGCCGCATCAGCGGGCAAATGGAATCACCGAGATTCGAGGAGAGCGACTCGTCGTAGCTCCCACCATCGAACTCACCGGCGACGATCTTTGTGGCAGACGATTAGAATTCTTCGTGGATACCAACGTCGAAATCTGCTTGATTAGAAAGGGGAGCGTGGCGGATGATGTACTGATCTTCCAGAACGAAACGTGGCAACTCCTAGGAATCACGAACGGAATGTCACGGACCTTTGGGTTCGTTAATATCACGATAGACGGACGACGATACGAATTTCATGTAGTGAACGACGACTTCCCTATCACGCAGAACGCCATTCTAGGTTAGACGTTTCCCTCTGAGATTACGCTACGACCTTGTACGGGCAAAGGACGTACAGCGTGAGTGACCAAACATACCCGTTCCACAGGGAGGAAACCATTACCGTCACCGGACGAAGGCATTGAATATACGTGAGTATCGTGAACCCGGAAATAGATGTAGGGATATTGCCCTCGATCGATGCAGGGCTCGACATATACATAAAAAATTGCGTTGTCAAGGTAGATAACGGGATTGCACGCCTTTACGCGATAAATACGACGTAAGAAGCGATCGTGATAGAAGTACTGGTGCTCGAACTAATCGAGTGCGATCGAATTCAAGAAGCGGCCGAAGAAAATATCACCGACGGGCTGACAAAGGTAGACAGTGAGAGAAAGATAGTGGCAGTGAGCGCGGTGGAAGGGAACGACCGTACTGAGCAGGTGCTTGGGATCCTCCGGCGCGGAGGGTTGAACGCCGAGGAAAACGATAACGTGAGTAAGCTTATCCATGTGTCTGGTCATCTGTTTTCCCTTTCCGACGACCGTGTTGTCGCATCACATTCCCGCCACCGACAAACTCCCGGTGGGATCGCAAAAATTGCGGCAACCGCCGCGCTTTCGACAAAAAATCAAACGGCACGTAGCAGAAGGCTAACAAACAGCAATCATCTAGCCTTCCTGCTCTCCATACAACTCACCCGCCTGGATCATGCCCAAAAAGGCAGAAGCGGATGGAACCAAGCGTTGGAGAATGGACATGGATTTTCGCGAACTGAAAGACAAAACCACAGGCGACCCGTATCCCCTACCAATAATAATGGATGCCCTGGACCAGCTGAAGCAGGTGAAATACTTTCCTCCGCTCGACCTGAAGTCAGGGCTCCACTAGATATCGATGGCCAGAGAGGACATGCATAAGACTGCATTTTCAACGCCGAACAGACACTACGAATACGACCGCATGCCGATGGGAGTTCGAAACGGTCCCGCCAATTTTCGTAAGTCAATGGACCCGGTGCTGACCGGACTCTAAGGGATCGATCTTGCAGTCTACCTTGATGACATCATCATGTACACCAAGGATCTGGACGACGAAGTAAAGTTTCGTCGCCTGATGAAACGGATCTGGGACGCAAGTCTAACGTTCGCGCCGGAAAACTGTTCCCTCCTGAGAAAAAAAAGCAGTCTGCTTCGTTTACGTCGTAAGGGAAGGAATCGTCAAACCCGAAGCGAAGAAAATCGAGGCCGTCCTGGAGTACCCACCGCCTAACTCCGCGAAAAAAAATGAACAAACTCATAGGGTGATGAGGTTATTATCGTAGATTCAGCAAAAAGTTCGCGAAGATAGCGATCCCCTTATTGCGATTATTGCGAAGCAACGAAAAATGTGTGTGAGCGAAGCTCAACAGAAAGCGTTTGAAACATTGCGTGATAAATTATACGCCGGGCCCATACTGCGGGGATCTGAATTTACGAAGCCTTTCATCGTGACCACGGATGCGTCGGATCACGCGATTGTCGCGATTCTAATTGTAAGTGAAGGAAAATTGAAAAGATTCACCGCTTTCGTACGCATCGCGCGCGCCAAAAAGGGCGTTGGTGAGGTATAGCACATCGAAGAAGGAAATGTTGGCGGCGTTGAACAATTTCGACCATATTCATACGGGTCTTACTAGCGTAACTGATAACCATCCGCTGGAATGGTCGAAGAAAATACGGAACTTCACCTTACAGCTCCACCGATTACGGATCAAACTCAAAAATTTCGACGACCATGTCGAATACCGGGCGGGCGCGCCAGGGGCTCGCCGATGCGCTCTCACAGTACCCGTCGCTGCGCGATGACGAGCGCGACCATGACCGACCGCGAGTGGACTTCTACGAATCAGATGAATTCGACGAGAAGACGAACGAAGGGAGCACACCCCACGTTCTCATCGTAAGAAAGAGAGAAACGGATTAAAACCGTTAGAAACAGCGAAGTCCTCAGGAACATTCCCCGACACGCGTTAATACTGATCGAAAGAAGGTACTTTGACGCAGAGTTCCTGAAAGATCAACAACCAAGGGTTGGGCAGGTAATTTATCGAAAGGCGTCGGGCATCCAGACGTATGGAGTAGTTGTGAAACGGCGAAATGAGGGGGAAGTTGAGAAGCAGAACGTGGAAACTGCGATATGAAACGTTTATGCGATAGTCTCCGCAAAACAAAGTAGCGAGTTGAATGTTGCGATGGAGCATGACATAATTCCGAGATACTCATGAAGAAAAGTCGAAAGGGAAGTATGGACGAGGAGTATGAAGTGCCAATAAACGGACACATAGAGACTGTATGGTAGTATGTTTAATTGTGATTCTCACGAAAACTATTAGCTCTACGGTTTGGGCTCAATGCATTTTATTTGTACAAAATCAAATGTTCTTTAAAAGGATGAATACAATCTTGCTGTTAACTTGATGGTTGACGAGAAAAAAATGAAAAAACCATGATATTTAGTGAAACATCGACTTTGCGGTTCTTTACAAGAGACACGGTTCACAGAACGTAAATCAGCTAGAGACACTTTCGAAGAGCAATATTTTACTCTCTCTCTTTCTCTTTCTCTCCCTCTCCCTCTCCCTCTCCGAGAATAAAAATTCTTTCAATTCTGGTGATTATAAGTGGTTGTGCGCTCTCTGACTTAGTTCGCAAACTGCGCAGCAGTCGCACTTACCCATAACCTGCCCTTGAAACTCGTGTATACTCACTAGTACACATTGACATTGCTTTGTGTGAAGCTACTAGGTCGTTGATCGTTCATCTCGCATTTACGCTTCTCACAGCGACCTCTTTGGAACTTTTTGAACATTGTAGCAGTGGTATATTGTCGTGTTCGATATAGTGTCGTAAATCCGCCGAGCCGTTGAGCTGAACTGTCAGTGCTGCCCAGTTGTTCGAATGTAGCGGCTGTTAAATTCTGTGTTTACGCGTGATTGCGATGTCTGATTTTCGATGTGGTTGTTGACCTTTCCGCAAGCGTGAACACTCGTATTTTGGCCGTACTCCGGTGTGACTATAGTGTTGTGTACATGCGCGTATGTATGCCTGCTCTAACTGAAGATCCTCACCGGTGGGTATCACGCTGGTAAGTGAATGACCGACTCATAATTGTCTCCAGGTAACCGATAAAATTCCTACCTTACCCGTGCAATCGGTCTGAACTGTATCATAGTACCGACCCTGCCAGTTATTGCATGGCCCACGTAGTGGTGGACTGGTTGCCTAAATTACGGTGCGACGTCACATAGCAGTTTTGTTGAAGAAATGGTATTTTGAATGCCTAAATGCCAAACCTTTCCTATGTCATAAATTACCTTGGCGACGCTCGTAGGGTAATAAATGGCATATGTTTTTCTGACCCTCCCTCGAAGACCGCCCGACGACGGTGAGTGTTTGGAGAAGGGATAACCGCGTGAAAAACAACTTTTGTTTTTCGTAAGTTCGCGGGGCGGTATCGGTTCTCAGTAGCGTGACAGACCCTTGGCAAGTAACTGCGTTTTACTTTCTGTCATCAACAGCGCCTAAACTAACTATATCACTTAATATTTTGTTTTCTTCAATAAATACTTTTTATTCTGCAGTCCGTTTGAGTTCTGTCTTTTGCTGAAGGTAGAATCTCAACAGGTTATGGGCCCAGCACGCTTCTACTGCGCCAAAGTAATTTATTGATAAGCCACGCTGGCAAAAGTGAACAAAAGTGTGTTAAAGTTTAGTGAGATCCAAGTTTTGTGCGAGTGACTCTTTGTTCATTCACGGTGTTTGACAAAGAAACAATGGAAATCGTAAAACTGGAAGGCACAAGCAACTATTCCGACTGGAAGTTCGGAATAGAAATCGCGCTGGAAGCAAAAGAACTGGATGGTTTTGTGGACGGCACAGAGGCGATGCCTGCCGATGATAAGGTAACTGAGCTGAAGAAATACAAGAAAGGTTCATCACAAGCTAAGATGCTGATCGTCAGCACGATCGCAGTCAGTCTTCAGCGCAAACTTCGCAACTGCGCTACCCCAAAGGAAATGTGGGAGAAACTTGAGAAATTGTATAGCGATAAAAACGATGATGCGAAACAAATTGCATGGGAGAAATTTTATAGCTTCGTATTCAACGATGAAGAGCCCATAGACGAGCAGTTGGAGAATTTCGAAAGCATCTGCAGAACACTGGAAGATGCAGATTCGAAGCCGACGGACGACGCCGTCCTGCAGAAGCTGCTTCGTATATTACCAGCGAAGCTTTCGCTGTTCCGACACGCATGGAACATGACTCCCAAAGATGAAAAGACGAAAGATAATTTCATTAGTGGACTTATTAAGGAAGATAAGTGGCTCGCTAAGAACGAAGTAGCAACGCTTGCACTCAAGGTGCAGCAAATTAAGCTCAACGACGCATCGAAAAAGAAGAAACGCTCTAAGAAAGATATCGAGGAGCTTAAGAAACGGACCAAGTGCGCGGTGTGTAAAGAAAAAGGCCACTGGGCGCGCGAGTGTCCTAAGAAAACTGCAGAGACTAGCGAAAAAGCCAAGGAAAAGTCCGAAAGTTCATCAAAGGAAGCGTCCGCGTTCATTTGTGATGTCATCGCTACGTACCAGTGTACAAGTGAAAAGGACAATGAAAATGAGTGGCTTGTAGATTCAGGTGCGGGTATGCACGTTAGTTGTCGCAAAGAATATTTTTCAGCGCTACGTCCGAACACAGAAGGCCACGGTGTAAAAGTAGCTGATAAACGCGTTATCACTGCTGCCGGTGTCGGGACAGTCACTATTGAACAAACGCTCAATGGTGAAACGATACAGCGCAAGTTGAATAATGTGCTGTATGTCCCAGAATTTGGGTGCAATTTACTATCCACCGGAACGCTGAACAGAAAAGGTTATTCGTGTCATACTTATATGGACAGATGTGAGATTCGCGATGAAAACGGCAAGCTAGCCGCTGAAGGAATTCTTTACGGAAATCTATTCAAAATGCTATTCAAAGTGAAAGTGCCAGTTGAGTGTAATGCAGTGCAGCTAGTACATCGACAAAAACAGCTTAAGCTCTGGCATGAACGTATGGGTCACGTAAATGTGCGCGCTGTGAAAAATACGTGCGAAAAATTCGGCATCGATGGACTCTCACAAGAGAAACTTGACACTTGCGAAGGGTGTATTTTGGGTAAGCAGTCCCGAAAACCGCACCCGAGCACGGATCCTGCTCACGATCCGGCTCAGATTCAACAGCTGGAAAACGACCGAGGAAATCAGGAAGAAGACCAACTGGCTGCCGATCGTATGATTGTACAGATTGCTGCTGAAGAAATTCCTGAGGGCAGACGTTTGCGTGACAGGGACACTATAAGAGCACCTGACAGATACGGTGCACCAGTTGCTTTTCTGGCTGATATTATGCCTATGACATATCATGAGGCAACATCAAATGACGATTGTAGAAAGTGGAAAATTGCCATGGACGAGGAGATGCAAGCCCTCAAAGAAAACGGAACATGGTCATTCTGCTCATTGCCGCCAGGAAAGCGAGCAATTGGATGCAAGTGGGTGTTCTCTGTGAAGAATGACGCAGCTGGAAACTTGAAGAGGTATAAAGCAAGATTGGTTGCTAAAGGATTCCGACAACGCGAGGGAATTGATTACTTCGACACGTATGCACCTGTTGTACGTTATGAGTCAATCAGGATTCTCCTCGCAATAGCTGCTAAAGAAGATTACGAAATCATGAAGTACGATGTAAAAACTGCATTTTTATATGGCGAGCTTCAAGAGGAGATCTATCTGGAGCAGCCACCCGGATACACGGATGAAAATCAACCGAACGCCGTCCTCAAGCTACATCGAAGCCTGTACGGGCTCAAGCAGTCGCCGAGATGCTGGAACGAAAAGTTCACGAGTTTTCTGCAGAAATTCAATCTCGTGAACATCACAGGTGACAAGTGCGTGTTCGTTGGTGAAGTGCAAAATCATGCTGTGTATTTAGCATTATATGTAGATGACGGTTTGATTATGAGCAAAAGTATGAATGCGATTATGAGTGTTTTGGATTACTTGAAGAATAATTTCAAAATTACTGTAGATCGCGCGGATGAATTTCTTGGTTTTAAAATCAAACGTGAACGTAAACATCGGAAGCTTAAGGTCAGTCAGTCAGGGTACATTGAGAAAATATTGAAGAAATTTAATATGCATGAATCGAATCCATGTAGCGTACCTGCGGAACCTGGCTTAACCCTGAAAAAGGCGGAGATTTCAGTTTTGAAAATTCCGTATCGCGAAGCAATAGGCTCACTGTTATTCGCTGCGCGAATAAGTCGTCCTGACATTGAGCATGCCGTCAATTATTTGAGCCAATTCTTGAGTTGCTTTGACGAAAATCATTGGCAGGCCGTTAAGCGAATATTGCGTTATTTGAATGGAACGCGCGATTTCGGTATCATTTACGGAGATAGTGGGAGCTCTCTTCAGGTAACTGGCTATACTGACGCCGATTATGCTGGATGTTCAGAGTCGCGAAAGTCCAGAAGCGGTTTTGTATTCATGTTGAATGGTGGACCAATATCATGGGCTAGCCAATTGCAGAAGGTTGTAGCCCTTTCGACTGCTGAATCGGAGTATATTTCACTAGCTAATGGTGTGAGAGAAGCTGTATGGTTACGTCGAATGATGAATGGCTTGAGTGTTGAATGCAAAAAGATTATTGTATTCGTCGATAATCAAGCTGCAATAAGAATCGCTAATAATTCAGAAGATCATAAGCGCTCAAAGCACATTGATGTGAAATTTCATTTTACTCGTGACATTGTCAATCGCGGAGACGTAGAAATTAAGTATGTGCAATCGAAAGAGCAAGCGGCTGATATTTTTACCAAAGCCTTACCAAAGCAGCAATTCAGTTATCTCAGAACGAAACTAAATGTATTAGGACATTCACAATAAGTGGGAGTGTTGAAGAAATGGTATTTTGAATGCCTAAATGCCAAACCTTTCCTATGTCATAAATTACCTTGGCGACGCTCGTAGGGTAATAAATGGCATATGTTTTTCTGACCCTCCCTCGAAGACCGCCCGACGACGGTGAGTGTTTGGAGAAGGGATAACCGCGTGAAAAAAAACTTTTGTTTTTCGTAAGTTCGCGGGGCGGTATCGGTTCTCAGTAGCGTGACAGACTCTTGGCAAGTAACTGCGTTTTACTTTCTGTCATCAACAGCGCCTAAACTAACTATATCACTTAATATTTTGTTTTCTTCAATAAATACTTTTTATTCTGCAGTCCGTTTGAGTTCTGTCTTTTGCTGAAGGTAGAATCTCAACAAGTTTCAATCGGGTCCGAAATATGTTGGCATCCACCAGCTGCATGGTGAATTATGTCGAGTTGCGTGTATTGTAAGCAAACCAAATCCATATGATTGTTGACAACGCGACGGTAACTCAGAGTCGCCTACCGCAATTGCCCGAGAATTGGGCCCAAATGTCATAATCTGATCGAAATGGATTAATCCTCTAAACTAAAAAGTTTAGAGTTTGCGTCCTCTAAACGCAAAAGACCGGCGAGAAATTGCCCTTCGTTATTATGTTTAAATCGTGCGAAGTGCGACAGCACTTATTGCAAACTAAGCGTGCGGACGGTAATGTCAAGTATAGTGATCTGGTAGCTGGTGAGAAGGATAGCAATGTATCGTTATATGAGATGCTGCCTATAGCCATCCATAGTATGAAGTTGAACGCGAAGGAGAGAGCCGCTTCCTTGGGTTGTAAACATGTGTGGGCAGCGAATGCAACTGTTTGTGTAAGAAACGCCGATAGGTCATGAATTATTACTATCTTGACCGAAGAGGACCTACGCCAGATATCGTAACTCTCGGTCTTGCCGCGTAACCAGGGTGAAGCTGTTGCGAATTCTTCCATTCGTTTCGCACATATTAATGCGAATTCGCTGCGGGTTCATCATTATGAACTAACGTATCTACTTCTTAGTAAGAGTCTAGATGTTTTGTCCATTAGTGAAACCTAGCTTACACCGAATATATCTGATAGCGATGTTATGATTGACTCTTTCACATTGATTAGAAACGATGGGGGTGTAGAACGTGTTGAGTCGAGTACTAGCGGGGGTCATCGTAAGATGTTCAAGTAGGGCTGGAGTGCCATTTATTCACGCCAAGGCCTAATCTATAGGATCCTGGAAGAATCCCAACACAGATATGTAGACGACACGAAATTTCTAATTGTTGAGGTTACTCTTAGGATAAAGGAACGATTCCTTGTTGCGTCGGTTTATGGGCGACCCAACGGACACGTATTATCTCTGTTTTTCAAATTGTTGGATCACTTTTCTACGCGATGTGCGAATGTCAGTATTCTAGGTGACCTAAACTCGAATTTGCTCACTCACACCTTTGACAGTGCATCGTTGAAAAGTTTTGTAAGCGACCTTGGCCTCCACATTGTGCCCTTTGGCCCTACCTATCATATTACTTCTACTGTTTCTTGGCTCGACGTCGTCATTGTTGACTCGGCCGATCAGGTTTCCCATTTTAAAAAGTCATCTGCACCATTTATTTGCAACCATGATTACCTGCTAGTAGATAACAAATTGAAACAAAGTGAGAAGTTCCCAAAAACTATTAAAACCCGTGATTTTCGGAACTTTGTACCAGCAAATTATGTATCGGCGCTAAAATCATGCATCCACACGTCAAATTTCGGCAATATAGTCAATGTCGTTCTCAATGCTATGCTACGGATCTTTCAGAAAGAGGTTATTAACCTTCTAGATGAACAAGCTCCGCTCGCAAATCGCACCATCAAGAAGAATCCGCCCCCTGGTTTAATGCTTTGCTGCGAGAACGATGCATAGTGCGTGATAAACTTCTTCAAAGAGTACAACGTTTGAATAGTGGAATTCTCTTAGCTAATTATAGGTCAGCCCGCAAGCAATTGAAATGCGATATCGCGCTTGCGCGCGAGAAGTTGCGCTTGAAACAGATGCACCAGGCTGGCAGTCCCTCAGCGAAATGGTACCTTCTATATAAATTTAGTATCACCGGGTCCCGGACAAACGCGCCTCTCGCGTCGTTCGGTGCAAAAAGGATCTGAATAGTTTTTACGTTTCAGTTGCAACGCTTCATCCTCTTTGCACCGAGGATGAACTTGCCAACCTACTTGATATCCCCCTCAAGCCTGGTGTACCTACTTTTGACATTGAATTACTCAGTACTATCCGGGCCATGCAGGCGGTGGTGACATCCACCTCGCGGGGACATAGTGTCGATGGTCTGCATCTCACTTATTTCGAAGATACCATAGGCATCGTATCCAAATATTCAACGGACATCTTCAATACGTCCCTATCTGCCGGAATCTACCCTGACATCTGGGAGAAATCAATAATTGTACCACTTAACAAAATTGCTGAACCGCTGTCTCCATCGGATACTCGCACCATTGCGAACCTTTCGCGATTTGCTAAAATCTTCGATACGCTTGTCACGGCACAACTGATCGACTATCTCGA
Organism: Arge pagana; assembly: GCA_963969455.1. NCBI lineage: Eukaryota > Metazoa > Arthropoda > Insecta > Hymenoptera > Argidae > Arge > Arge pagana. Next base: position 85,269 of record CAXAKQ010000133.1, read on the forward strand.
ATCCAATAATTACTTATCGCCTCCACAATCAGGTTTTGAAAGATACCGGAGTACGCAAACAGCTATGATCAAAATTACCGATGATCTCGGGATGGGAATAAACAGGGGTTTGGTAACTATACTGCTCTTCTCCGATTTCCGCAAAGCAATCGATTCCGCTGGACATATGAGTTTACTGCGCGCAATGAGAGAATTGAATTGTTCGAATGAGTCCATGAATTGGTTCCATTTACATCTTTCTGGTACAGCACAAGCAGTACTCAATCTGGACGGCAACTTGACTGATTTCGGAAATCTTTCTTCAGCTATACCGCAGGGAGCTAACCCAGGACCGATCGCCTTTCTTATACTGAATCACAGCATCACGCAATGCCTAATACACAGTACCTCCACCTGCAAGTTGTTCGCAGACGATTTCCAGATCTACCTCGAGTGTACGCGTGCAGACCTACCAGCGTATATTAATAAGATTATTGAGGATGCGCAGAAATTCGTCAACTGCGCCATAACCAATGGCTTGCTGCTGAATTTTTCCAAAACTGCTGCTATTATTTTTCCGATCGGACCAGAATTTAAAATGAGTCAAATACGACCAACTCCCGCAAATTCGGGAAAGTAGAACTCTAATAGAATTGACCAAGTCTGTGAAGCCTAATATTCACTAGTACATTGAACTGGGCTGATCATGTGTCACGGATTTGTAAGCAGGTGCATGGCATATTGAAGCGCATA
>CAXAKQ010000134.1:0-117580 GCA_963969455.1 Arge pagana
AGACGGGAAGAAAGGGTAAAAGAGAGAGAGGAAAGAAGAGAGCAAGGCACAGAAAAGGGGGAAAGGAAAGGGCAAGAGAGAGAACGGGAAAGAGGAAGAAAAAGAGGGCGAGATAGAGGGAAAGAGAAACGGAGTAAGAGAGGGAAAGAGAGAGAGAGAGAAAGAGAGATGGAGGAAGAGAGAGATAAGGAGAGAGAGAGAAGAAAAGAGAGAGAGGGAGAAAGAGGTGAAAAGAGAGGGAGAAAAAGAGAACAGGGGAAAGGAAGATGAAGAGAGAGAAAAGAAGAGAGATAGAGAGGGAAAGAGATCGGAAGAGGAAGAGAGAAAGGGGGGAAGAGAGAGAGGGAGAGAGAAAGGGCAAGAGACAGGGAGAGAGAGAATAGGCGAGAGAAAAGTAAAGCGAATGAGTGATAAAGAGAAGAAGAAAGAGAGAGAAAAAGCAACGGAGAAAAATAGAGGTTAAGAGAGGGAAGATTGAGGGTGAGAAAAAGAGGCAGGGAGAAAGAAAGTGGAAGACGGGAAAAGAAAGAAAGAGAGGAAGAGAGAGAAAGAGAGGAAAGAGAAGAGAGAGTGGAAGAAAGGGGGAAAGAGAGAAAGAAGAAGAGAAAAAAAGAGAGAGAGTAAGAGAGAGATGGAGAGAGAGTGAAAATAGAGGGGAAGAGAGGGAGGAAAACAGATGGAGAAAAAAAAAGGTAGGATGAGAGACAAAGAGAGAGACGGGGGGGAAAAAGCGAGAGAGAGAAAAAGAGAGAAAGGTCAAGAGAAAATAAGAGAGAGGGAAAGGAAGAGACGGAGAAAGAAAGGAAGAAAAGCAAAGGGAGAAAGGAAGGAAGAAAAGAAGAGAAAAGAAAGAAAGATGGCGAGGCAGAGAGAAAAAGGGCAAGCGAAAGAGAGAGGGGGGCAAAAAGAAGGAGAGAGAGAGTCAGCGACGGAGGGAGAGAGCAATCGAGCGACAGAGCGAGAGAGAAAGATGGACAGAGGAAGGGGCAAAGAAAGAAAGGGAAAGAAAAGCGAACGAGAGAGGAAAAGAGATAGAAAGAGAGGAAGGGACAGTAAGAGGGAGAGAGAGAGAAAGAGAGAGAGGGAGAAAAAGAACAAGAGGGAGGGAGAGAGAAGGGTAGAGATAGAGAAGAAGAAAGAGAAAGAGATAAAGGGAGAAAAAAGTAAGGAGAGAGGAAGAGAGAGGTAGAGAGAGAAATGGAAGAAAGAGAGAAAGAGGTAGAGAGAGAAAAAGAGAGAAGAGACTGGGGGAAAGTGGAAGGAAGTGAAAGGAGGAGAGAGAGACGGAGAGAGACAGGGGCGAGAGAGGGAGAAAGAGAGGAAGAAAGACAAAAAAAGAGGGAGAGGAAGAGAGAGAGTAAGAAACAAGGAAAAAAAGAGGGTGAAAGAGGAAGGAAAAGAAAGAAAGAAAGAAAGAGAGGTAGAAAGTAAGGAAGAGTGAAAGGGAGGGACAGAAGAAGAGGGAGAGATAGAGAGAGTGAGATAGAGAGGAATGAAGAGACTGAAGGGATAGAGAAAGGGAGAGAGAGAGAAAGATAGAGAAAGAATAGAGGGAAGAAAACTGGAAGAGCGGAAGAGAGGGAGCGAAGGTCAGAGAGAGAAGGAAAGAAAGGGAGTGATAAAAAGAGTGAGAGGGTCAGAGAGAGAGAGAGAGAGAGAGAGAGAGAGAGAGAGAGAGAGAGAGAGAGAAAGAAGGAGTTGAAGAGGAAAGAGAGAGGGAGAAAGAGAGAGAGAGATGGAAAGAAGTAGAGAAGAGAGAGGGAGAGAGAGAGAGAGAGAGAGAGTAATAAAAAGAGAAAGAGAGAGGAAGAGAAAAAAAAAGATGGGAAGAGAAGTGGCGCAAAAAAAAGGAAGAGGGATGGAGAGAGAGAGAAAGGACGAGAGATGGTGAAAGGTGGAGGGAGAGAGAGAGGGAGAGAGAGGGAGACGGAGAGGGAAAAAGATAAGCGGAGAAAAGAAGAGACAGAGAAACAGAGAAAGGAAAAGAGGGAGGAAGAGAGGAAGAGGTAAAGAGAGAAAGTGAAAAAGAGAAAGAGAGAGAATAAGAGAGAGAGGAAGAGAGAACGGCAGAGCGAGAGAGACGGATAGAAATAGGAAGAGGGAGAAGCAAAAAGAAAGGAAGAGGGGGAGAGAGAGGCGAAGGAAGAGAGAGAAAAAGAGGAAGAGGGGAAGAAAGAGGTAGAGTGAGAGCAAGAAAAAGAGGGTGAGAACGAGAAAGAGAGCGGAGGAGAGAGAGAGGAAGAGAGAGAAAAGAGGGAGGGGGAAAAAGAGAGAAAGAGAGACAGGAAAAGAGTAGGGAAAAGAGATTGCAAGAGAGAGAAGGAAAGAAACAGCTTGACGGAGAGGGACAGAGAGAAAAAAAGAAAGGAAGTGAAAGATGGCGAGAGAGAGAGAGGAGAAGAGAGAGGGAGAGAGCAAGCAAGAGAGTTAGGAAAATAGAGAATGATTTCAGATGAATAGAAAGAGAGGGAAAAAAGGCGCAAGCAAGAGAAAGAGACAAGGAGAGAAAGAAGAAGCGAGAGAGGAAGAGAAAGCGGGATAAAAGGGGAGAAAAAGAGGGAAGAAGAGAGGGGGAGAGAGAGGATGAAAGATAGAAAGACAGATATTGATATAAAAAGGAAGCGAGGAAGGGAGAGAGAGAGGAAGAGAGATAGAGGTAAGAGAAGGAGATAGAAATAAAAAAGAGAGAGAGAGGAAGAGAAAGGGAGAGAGATGGTGAGCGAAAGGAAGAGAAAGAAAAAGAGTGAGAGGGAGGAATAGAGGACTAGACAAAAGGATATAGAAATGAAGAAAGAAAAAAAAAGAGAGAGAAAGAGAGAGAGGATGCGAGAGAGGGAGAGAGAGAGAGAAAAAGAGGAAGAGAAAGAAAAAAGAGAGGAAGAGGGCGAGGGGAGAGAGAGAGGTATGAAGGAATGGACAAAAAGAGCGGGAGAGAGCAAGAGGAAGAGAGAGCGGGAGAGAAAGGGAGAGATAGAGAGAGAGAGAGAAAGAGATAGAGAGAGGGGAAACGATAGGAAAAAAGATAAAGAAAAGGGGAGAGAAAGAAAGAGAAACAGAAAAAAGAGGAGAGAGGAAGGAAGAGGAAGAGGAAGAGACAGAGTAAGAGAGAGAGAGAGAGAGAGAGAGAGAGAGAGAGAGAGAGAGAGAGAGAGCAAGAGAAGGAAAGCGAGGGAGGAAGACAGGGAGAGGGAGAGGAGGAGGGGGGAGGAGAGGAACAGAGAAAGGAGAGAGAGAGGAAGAAAGGAAGGAGAAGAAAAAGGTTGAAAATAGGGAGAGAGAGAGGTTACGAGAAATGGGAAGAAAGAGAAATAGAGAGGAAAGAGAGAGATGGAGAGAAAGAGAACAAGAGAGAAAGGAAGAGAATGAGAGAGAAAGTGGAAGAGAGAGAGGGAAAGAGCGAGAGCGAGAGCAAGGGCGAGAGCGAGGGCGAGAGCGAGGGCGAGAGCGAGGGCGAGGGAGAGGGAAACGGAGAGGGAGAGGAAGAGGGAAAGCGAGAGAGAGAGAAAGATGAAAAGGGAGAGGGGAGAGGAGAGAGAGGGAGAGGTAATGGTAGAGGTAGAGGGTGAAGGTGAGGTGGATGAAGAGGGAGAGGGAGAGGGAGAGGTAGAGTTAGACGGAGAGGAAGAGGGGGCGGGGGAGGGAGCGGGAGAGGAAGAGGGATAGTGAGAAGGAGAGGGAGAGGGAGATGGAGAGGGAGATGGAGAGGGAGAGAGAGAGAGAGAGAAAGTGAAACGTTCCTGAAAATGTCATATGGCGATTCTAGAGGTCTTGAAAGTAGAGATATCGTGTAAGTTCCGCTCACGATTCCCAGGGTTATCGTAATAACTCTCCTGTAGATTGCGTCATCATTAAAACATGGAGATCTGCTTGTTACAAACATGAATGAAACAATCTGCAATGTCCATATCACATTTCGCACATAAGCTCTCCGCGCGATTTTTTTATGGATCCGCAGAAGCTCCATGAAGATTTGCGTTGCACCGGTTCGAAACTACAGACACATTCATTTCTTTTCTTAAAGAATTGGTTTCAGAAGTAGCTAAGTTTGGTTACTTCAGAGTCGCAACCACTCGTGACGACGACTGCGGGTTCGTTCGGTCACTCGGACCAGCCACGAATACTGGGGTTTTTCTTTCCTGCAATGCTCACCATGGAAACATCTGTTTTAGCTTGGAACCTAGACAGTTATCTGTTATCTGCCTCCACCGTAGAGACGTGTTTTAGTCGCAGAAGTAGGCGGAAGGCTCCCATTTTCTTCTTCTTCTCATTCTTGATCTCAGCGTATCCAAGCACACAGGAATACATGTCCATCTCAGTTTTGCATGAAAAATAGAATTTCAATTTCCTAGGGAGGTGGTATCGTAAAAATAGGCCATTGAAAAAAAATGTTATCGTCATATTCGGCATTGACTTATGTCATTTTGTAGACTGTTTAGGATCTGGAAAAAAATTCGCGCAGTGCTTTCGTTGTCGATGTTTTCATCCCCTTGATTTGATTTTTTTATCAACTGACCTCGTTCTTTCCTAAATTCTTGCAAATTCTTGGTATAGCTTTATTTATCATTCGCTTTTCTTGTCAGTCATTGCAGATCGTTTACAAAAATCCAAGCGCTAGTTATTGTCGAGAGGCCGAATTTGAAGTGGAAAGTATTTTTCCTTTTTTCTTCAACACGCTTGAGATGATTCATTCCACTAGGCCTTGCGCCATAAATGTAACAACTCGCGGATGATGGAATATCACACAGTGCTTGACAGATTTCAGCATCTACCATAGTTGAATGCATGTTTACGTGGACTTATGAACGTCATATTAGAAATAATAAATTCTATTTGATGTCATTTCTCTGTCTGGTCTTCAGATATTGCATTTTCTGCTATATTCCGTCTTTTGTTTGCTTGGCAATTACGTAAGCAATTGATATTCAATGTCTAGGGGAAGCAGGATGCGTATTGCGCCAAACAATCGTGGAGTTATCACGTTTGTTTGAACAAACTATTGCCGTGGAGACAGTGAAAACAGTTTCCCTAGAGAAATTTACGCTCGTAAGCGTTTAATTATATCGTGCTCGATCAAATGCTCCGTCGCAACCATATATGATAGTTGAATGTAAATTTTCACATCGTTGTTAATATCAGGGAGACAGGAATAGAGATCCTCAAATAGTCGGACCACTGTGTGATAAATTGGAAATTGAAGGTTAGTATGCGCGTCCACTTCTGATGTGAGCATCTGTAAGGGAAGGCACTTTTTTGCATCTCATACTTTATTATATTCAGGGTAAATATCACCATTTCTTGCTCCAGCTTGTACTTCAATAATTTTACATTGCTACTTCGATGGTTATCGCCCTCAGTGAAAGCTAAAGCTTCTCCCGCAGAGTATGGAGTATATGACTGTCAATCACAATGTTATGAGTTTTTATACTCTTTATCATGCTCCTTTCGAACGTCTTCGTAGTATTTGCCAACTCATTCTTCCATTAGTTCATAGCATTTGAAAAAATTCGTCGTTACTTTCAATATTTGAATTATTTTCTTCCATTAACGTTAATCCTTGCCTCTTTGTCGCGAGTAAAAGTTCTCAAAGCTCGCTCGAAGAAGGCATCCGTCTACTGATAGTCTTTTTCTCAGGGAAATCAACACCCAAATCTGAATTTAACCATTCATCGATGTATGTTTCAAATTAGCATCTTACGTACAGCAGTGACTTCTTCTGGAAAGCACTGAAAAAGTATCGATTCAAATCGTGACTGATTATCTCGATATGCTCAGCATTAAGAGTGGCCTCATTTTGCAAATGAATCACCAACTTTCCCGAATCAGGATTGCTGCTTTCTATGAGGAAAGCACGAGAATCCTTCCAGAAACCCTGAAAGAGTCCGTTGATTATGCATAACTCAATAATCATGATGCAATATAATTAGAATTTATTATCAATAATAAAATTAATTTTTACCGTTGATAAACTATGTGTACATTTCATCGGAATTCAAAAAGCAGCAGGGTGATATTCTGAAATCTCACTGCGTCAAAGCCCAATAACAGAAGAACATGAAGTGCAAATGTGACCTCTCCGTGCCTTTCATTTGAGCCAATTTGAAACCGATTCCTCTTGTGAAAACTCGAGATATCGAGATCCATTTAGTGACCAGAGCTAAACTAAGGGCCCTGGTTGTACCAAGGATCACGGAAATGAGAAATTACAACATATTTTGATTCCAATCGGCATATATTCTGAAGAAAGTGCTGAAGCACAAAACAAAGACTTCAAGCACTTTTGAGAATCTCTTCCCCTGAAGTATTCTCGACTGGCCGTCAATCCAAATCTGATTCGCAAATTGTTCGTTTCTTCTAATCTTTACACTGCTTCCTTGAGGCATCAATGAAAGAAGCCCAAAGATGAGATCGATAATGCAATTATTCAGCTAATTCAGCAATATGAATTAAAAGCTGATTCAAATTCATAAAAACATGTCTTCCGTCCCGGGAACTATTGATATTATTTACAAGATAATATATATGCATATTATTTTGTAATACACGCCCGCGCGCGCGCATCACAACATGAACAATTTCAGGTCACATCACGTAAGAGATTTGTCAATCAGAGAAAACAAAAGATACTCAGGTGATGTATTCTACAATCGAGCACGACACAGCCAACAGCCATTCAATTTGATTATACCCTCATTCTGTTGGGTATCACCAACATACCATTTACATTGTCAACATAATTTCATATTCCAATATAAATTTGCGCATAATTCTACGTGTGAATAATTCAAATATGAAAACTCATTAGTGATAAGTTATCTAAAAATCACTATTCGTTTATTTGATTGTTTATAACAATAAGAATTGTCAATTCACAATCGAATTTTTTAAGGAATCCTGATTATCTAGTAATTTTGTCTCAATAAAGTTGATAAGTAATTATTTCTGTCAAATAGTGCGAAGACCCATAATTTGTTCCCATAACATGGTTCTGAAAGTTTATGTGAATGTCTATCGAATCATTTATTTCTTTATGCTGGAATAGCATTCATTTTCATTCATAGTGAGGTTATCATAGTAACTTGTGGTCAGATAAAAAATAATTCAACGAAAAAGTGTTTATTTATCATCTTTCTATTTAAACACCTTTGCACAAACAAAGAAATTCCAAAATCGGCAGCCACAGTTCTCTTCAAAATTTACCTTCCAGTACTTCTATTCGAAAAACAATCAAATCGGTTAAGAAATGCGATCTGTAGCCTATTTTGCACAAACGTTGCGCATTTGGACCACTGAGTGGCGATCTCAAGGTTGACGGATAATCGACAAGAGATTCTGTAGCTGTTGTCAAATTTCAATCCACTTGGAATTTTTGCAGTACGTTCTTATACTCCAGAAGTGATGAATTTGAGTCAACAGACGTCCCTGAAACCTCGAACAGGATAACAGATGCTTCAATTGTTTCTCGTGAATGCATAACAGACCTCTATTTGGCTATTGCAAAATATTATTGATGGAACAAAATAGTTTGTCATTGTTCCAAGGATTGAGCGAATGATGATGAGTGCAAAATGTGATGGAATAAATAAAAATAACTCTTTCCGAAAAAAGCTGCGCAGCTCCGCTCAAGTTGTCTGTCAAATATACTGTTTGAATGAAATTAATAATGTAGGTCTTGATAGTTTCAACAAATCTTGCGTAGCCTGCAAGGCAGTTAATACAAACGAATTATTTTAGAAGAAATTTTGAAATTTCGTTGCAACCAATCTGCCTCCCTATGGAATTGAATCACATCAACAGTCATCGCGGATAAAACGTATATGTAGCAGTATACCATCGGGTCAGCGGAACAAAGGGACAATCCGGCTTAGAGGGTATAGAATGTAACACGTTGTTTTAAAAGATACCCCTGGTTTCAAGCTTGAGAAAAGAGATACCTCGGTTTTAGATTGGAATGCAGGACAACTCGCTTTTAGAGTGGCAAAACGGGACACATCACTTTGTGTTTCGAAAACCGGACGTGTCACAGATTTTCTGAACGAAGCTTTTTTACTGAGGTTTGGGTAGATAGCGAACTCGAGAAAAGTGAAGTTTATCCGTGTATTCTTTGCTTTGCAGGGCTTTTTTATTGTTTTTTGTTTGCTTTGTCGGGGAAACATATTTTTTCAGCTATCTTTTTCTTGTAGTTAACTGCATCTAGTGAAAATCACTCTCAAAATAATATAAATATAATATTTAATAAGAGTGAAATAACTTAACATGTTTTACATGTGATAATTAATGAACTTCATTTTTCAATAATGTACACTGCTATGAACTCGATTTTCCGTTATTATTGTTTCCCGAGTATTTCGTTACGTTCGAACCCACGCTCCCAGACGGGAACCAGAATGTCACCATTCGAGCAGCTGGATCTTCGAGTACGAGGATATTAGGGAGCAGTGCGTCGACTCTTGGAATCGTTTTAGGGAATTGACGGGTTCGATTGTACGTCGGACGAATTAATTGGGTAACGACACAAGTGAATTATTCAGAACTTGCCCTTTCCCACGATCTTACAACATGTCCATACAGCGACTCTACTTGCGTAGACTAGAAAGACAGTTGTATTGATTGTTAGAGAAAATCAAGCAGAAAACTATTTTCGCTAGATGTCCGCGACTCTCCCCAGTTGATGTTAGGCGACGACTATTTTTCGGGCACCGTCGTGCAACTCTCGACGGTTCGCATAGAAAATTTGCAAGGTAGCAGAAAACCCTACTTGTCTCCGGCATAGACCGATACGACCGTGCATCGCTGAGCACGTGCCTGCCTACGTTTTCCAAGATCGACAGAATTGGAGCTATCGTTTCCGTTGGTCGCCCCGTGGGCGCCCGGATCTACCAGATCCACCGCTTCCGTCAGATCTATCCGATCCTTCGATATTAATCCGAACATGGGAACGACGGACGAAGTCCGTTCGTAACATACACAATGAATGGAATTTTTCAAGGAGTTATCATAGAACGTTGACAAACATTTAAGAAAAAAAGAATTATTCAACACATTAGTGTAGAAATTTGAAATTACAAAGAATTAATCCTATCAGGAAAATTTGAAGGACGTAAATACATGCTTCTCACTTATTAAGCTTATCAATGTAATAAATCATCATGAAACGCATGATACTGAAGAGAAATCAAATGCTTTCCACAAAGATCCTTCATATCTTTTTTTCTGATGATATTTCCGTAACCTGAATTTTATGCTTGGAGCTCTCATTATCTCGATTGATTCATCTTCATAATCACACCAGCATTCTATTCGCTCCGAAAATCCACGACGTGTCCTGTTTTTGAAACCCAAAATGATCTGTGCCGTTTTTCAACATTAAAAACAAGTTATTCTGCTTTTCAATTTAAAACCGAGGTGTCACGTTTTTCAAGCTCAAAACTGAAATGTCACGTCTTATACCTCAGAAACCTGTGTATCTTTTTCAAAAATGGGAACGGCGTGTCCGTTTGTTCTGCTAACCCGGTGATATGGTTACCAAATATGGAATAACTTGAATAGCTATGCGTTGAGAATCGATGACGCTTGACGAAAACTGTACATTAGATTGCTTTCTCGTTGAATTAATTTCTAACAGTCCAAACTATGATTACCCGAAGTTTGAGTAATAATAAAATCGCATCATGTATAGTTTTCATAATTCTCCATTTGTTGTGTCATACACCTATTATCGATACAACCGAGAGCTAACTTTTTTTTCTCGCTCACGTAGAGCGATTGAAACGACTGTTATTCTATCGGAAGCTTCAGAAATGTTTGTTAAGTCGGAACTGTCACTTCTGAGATGTTCAAAAGGTACTGCAAGAATTCCAAGTTGATTCAAACACCATGAGTTGTACGGATAAAAATTGTAATGGGCAACGCTTGTCAGCCTGTTCGAAGGTACAGGATTTCCTGACACCTTTTCTTCATACTTAATTGAAGTATAAAATTTAATCTGTTAAATTTTGAATTTCATTGAGTTACATTAAGTGACAGCAAAATTCTTTTTTTTTTCAGAAATGTGGGTGTTCTCCAGTTATTCAATTCAGCCCGCCAAATTGCCGGATTTGCCCCAAACAATAGACAAACTATCTTTTCACAAAATATTGAACCAATTGAAGTACTTTTTATAAAATGCCTAATATTCCTCGGACCAGGGGTCTCCAAAATTTTCAGCCTCAGGGCCATACTGCTTTTTCCAGTAATTTCCAAAGGCCGACATAGCAAGTAAATAAAAACGAGTTATTATCGTTTTGTATTTTTTTATTTGACGTATCATAGCAACAATAACAATAATAAGGTATTAACTGTCGCGGGTCGGATTGATGATACGTATCAGTATCACGAGGACCTGGATGATCGCCAACTTGACCTATTACGATCACGAATCCGGTCTCGCACGTACTGATAGAGTAACTCATACACAATATTCGTTATCAACTGTGAAATTTTCGAAGTGATATTGTCATTTAATCAAAATCTTCATTTTGCTTCTTACAGGTTACGTACTGGTGGATCGATCACCTCGGTATCTGAAGAATTATCGGGTTCGGTAGTTAGTGGACGATACAGTGCGACAAGCGCTTCGATCAGTTTGAACAATGTAAGAGTCCACTTTTTTTGAATCATTTATCCTCCTGCCAATAAAAGCATTTGACCCTCCATGTATATCTGCCATAACGATGTGTTTTTCCGTCATCGTTCTGAGAAGCTGTTCTAATATGAGCGCGTACGAAACTCAACTCTTTAATTCGAATTTCTTACTTTATACAAATGTATGAGAGGTGCAGTACCACCACCGGATCCATTTCTTCATGGATTCTCTGTTAGTTTCAATTAGTTGAAAGAATCTCTTTTACGACTTTCCTTCATAGCGTAACGATTTTAACCCTTCCTTGATACACTGGGATACAGAACACCCCAGCAGATTTCCAAGTTGATTTTGAGTATCTTAACGTTTTTTGTTCAATGATTTTTTTGGTATACTTGAATTGATTTTACTCTTATTAGACCAATATTTCTTAGGAAAGTATCTGCAGAAGTGAAGTGAATTAAAGAAGATAGTATCCAAAGAAGCTATGAAAAAATTGGCAGGTTGAAATACAGAACCGTTACATTTTCATAACAGTTTTTCAGCTGGGGTGCAAGAAACCCTAGTGTGTCAAGTGCTTCACACAGCGGCAGTGTTTCAAGTCAGGGTTAATATACAGATGTGATCAGTTGTTTCCCAGTTATGTTAAATTGTGGCTCACTTTTCAGGCATTTTCACCGGCAAGTAGTTCTTCGAATTCGTCCCAGATACGATACGGCAAAGAATCAAAAGACAGAAGGAACAGAGAACGACTTCTTCAAGGACCAGGTTCGGAACTCAGTCTAGCTAATCAAGATATGGATCTTGAACTGGACTACTACGACTACAATGTTGTAAATGCTGGCGCAGCTCCAGGCTCTTATTTGGGGATGGATCCTGCATTTTTAGTCTGGATTCCGCCATTTGATTCTATAGAATCCGATATTTTAACATTTGTGAAGGACGACAATCACTGTACAGAAACTGTAGGAGCTTCGACAGATACTAAAGTAGAAGCGGACCTTTACAGCGAAGTTAGATCAGGAATAATACTTGACTCGGAAGGTATAGCTTTAACGCCAGCAGAGTACAAGCTCATGCGGGAACCCAGGGATGTTGACAAAATGGATATCTCAATTTCCGATATTCGATCTGAATGTACATCGACTCGATACCGTAACGAAATAATGCCAAGAAATTGGGAGTCATGCAAAAGTTATCCTCACGAAAAAATAATCAAAAAATATACAGCCGATTTGTCGGAGGATCTATCACCCGTTCATCAAATTTTGAACAAGCCCCAAGTCCGAGTTAACGATAAATCTTCATCTAGGTGCACAGAAGAAAAAATGATTCATTATGACGTTATTCCTGATCAATCAACCATCGACCGTGAGAATTCTGGAAACTGTTCCGCTCTCAGAAAAAACACAAATCGCCTTCCCAATGAGCAAGATAATTCGAAGTCTATAAAAGACAGCCAGGTACATTCAATGAAAAAATATCTCAATAACGCAAGAAAGACTCATAACATACATGTCGTTGACCTTGGTAAAGAGGCAATTCTCACTGCCAGTAAGATAAAATTTTCAGAAGAAATTGTGACAAATCGAGCCTTTGGCGATGACGAACCTGTGCCGAAGGTATCCATCTTCAGAAACCAAAAGGCCATCATCGACACCACGGAATCGCTAAGAAATACTATCAAGATCAACGATAGAAATAATACACAAAGCGATCATTTCATTTTCCCAAAAGAAAATGCAGCTGCTGTACATAGAGCTTTCAAGGACATAATACAAGTCGATGACCTGAACGTCACTCGTGCAGCTGAAACTACGAACACTGTCAATATTCCACTCCGCGATTTTTCAGGAGGAAGAATGGACTCTCCCGTCAGAGTTCATAAACCTAAAGATAATCGAAACCAACCAATTATCGCAGAGGGAAAACAAAGTCCTGACTACGGTGTCGAAGCTGACATAAAGGATGATCCTCAAGGGTTTTATGACTTGATAGGCGAAGATGACGATGTTATTAAATTTGCAGACGAAGACGATGATTATATCGACAACAAAATGACAGTGTGAAAGACTAAGAGAACAAATCAACCTCCTCAATGATATCATGAACATTTAATGATCGACCTCCAAGCAGCAAGTTTTCTGTCATGCAAGAACAAGAACGATCGACATTGCGTATAAACTGCAGCCAGAAATGACCGCATGAACCATTTTTCGAAAATATCATGCATTCTCAGTGAATATATAAGTAAAAGAGAACCAAGTGTGACGTTCTATAAGAATATCCAGTCAAAAACTATGTCTTTCGGTCGTATCAATAACTGTTATTTAATCTATTGCGAATCGTTCGGGCTATTATGAGAAATGCTATTGACAAGGATTTTTTTAATGATTATGGATCAAATAGACTCATTTCATTTATCTCTATTAAATGCATGGACCTCACATATGTAAAACGAAATATCTTTAAATGATACTGACTATACGCAAAAGCATTGTATGAAAATTCTCACATCGCCTCCATAAATATCATTTCAAGCATGATGTTTAGGGTACGGCACCATATTATTCGCAGTTCGATTTCTTTCTAACATTTTCCGATCATAAACTTATCGACCTAAGAATTTTTTCTGAAATTCAGTGTCCATCACTTTTCAATTTCAATGGAACGATTTCAGCTGAATTCGAAAATCAGGATTCATCATTCGATCATCCCTGAATATGAGAGGAACTAAGTGGAATCTGCTCCCATTCAATTCGCTGTATTTGTGAATGAAAATAGCGCAATTTTCATTCTGTAATCAAGGCAGGATGAAAATATCTGACGTTTATATACTCCAACAAAATTTTCGCTATGTTTGGAAGAGTTCAATCCTAGGCAATCAACTCGAAGGCATAAAATAGTTAGAAGAGTTGAAAGGATGAGGCAATGCATTTGAAACATGAATGTAGACGTCAGATGAACTTGTATTTCTTCAAAATAATTTGTATTTGGAGTCAACTATTATACTGTCAAAGAATATCTGATATAAAATAAATATTACGAAGATATAGATGCGGTTGATAAATCCATGTACTGTATTTCTATAGCACACTTACATAGACCACGAAGTGTGGTCTATCAGATCAGTGCCTATCTAATATCGGGTCATTTCTTACTTATTTTGACTGAGAATTCAACACAAGAAACTCGCAGGGAAATGTAAATTACGTTGATGAAAGATCGATGTCGGGTATTTAATCTCAGAAACAACCGAGAAATGAGTTACATCTTTGTTAATGGGAATCATTTCAAGATTTGAGATCTTTTGAATCTTTTGATCCAAAGGATAACGTTTGAATGTTTCAAACTTCACATATCACATCTATTTTAATACGTTTTCTCCTCATTTTGAGCCATTTCTGGATAATTGTTCGATTTTTGTATTTATTTCAATTTCACTTTTGTCCATGCACTTCAGTAAAAACGGTCAAAAACGTGCAAAACTCCGCAAGGAGGTAGTTTGCCTGATTTTAATGCATCCAAAAATGCAAGATCATTGCAAGAGGTGAGCCTGCTTAATATGAAAAAAATCTTTCAAGGGCCTACAAAATTATTACAATAAGACCCCGAAAATCGCGAATAGAGTGCTTTCCTCAGACGGAAATCCAAAGTGTCTTACGTTGACTGAATCTGAATTGTGCTCATTTTCGTCGGAATCGGAATTGTGCTCTTCTTTAACAGAGTTTTGACATGTGCTCTTCTCCAACTGCAGGGTCGAAATAGTCATACATGCCGATTCAAACACTCCTGTCGCACAGTTGTGGTGCCAGCCGGTCTCGATCGTAACAGTTGGATTTTCTGAGAGAGTGGTTTTGCGAGTGAGGAGAGAGCAATGGTTGGTTTGCGGGCAATAACTCGGGAAAACTGTCATGTCTTTTGCCGAGGCGAGAGCGCCGTGCTATGAAGTACTGAACGGTGGTAGGATGATGCGTACGATATCGGCAACTCTTGGATGCCAGGGAGTAATGACAGTGACGGGTGTCTCTCTACGGTGGTGATTCTGTGACTCTCATGTGTCACCTAACGACAGCCCCTTTTCAGACCTGTTGAAGAGTTTGGGATAGGTAGTAAATAAAGTATTTTTAATTCTTCATGTACTCAATCATTTATTCACATCACGAAAACTTTCACTTTCATCCGGATCACATTTCTTATTGACTTTTCTGACTGACTCTCGCTTCTCTTTATGTAGTTTCTTACTTTCTAGAACATCCTCTATCTTTCTACTTCTTTCTATGCATGCATTCCAAATCTTTCCCCATATTCTGTACATACTATCCCCATAAAAAGCACCTCTGGTGCAAAAACCTTTCGCCTAGTTATATAAATGTGATAGTCACCCACAAAAAATACATTCTTATGCCAAGAAAACATGATACACTTATTATTTTATACAAAAATCCTTCTTCGTAAAAAAAAAGATTCGAAATCAGATGCTATTGCCTAGTACCGATATCACGTTGTCTTTTTTCGAATTGACAATTGGGCTTTTCATAACACGGTATTGACAGCCTTCCTCTCCTGCCACGTAGGACCATAGATATAACGATAGAGGACTGGCGCCTCCATTGGTTCACCCAATAACATTTTTAAAAAATAATTGAAAAAAAAAAATTGGTGGTAGTGGTACTAGGCGGGCCTTTTATAGATAAGTAAAATGTTACGGCGGTTGAACCATGTCAATAATCCTAATATAGTGATACGAAATATTGGCCCGCCTAGTACCACTACCACCAATTTTTTTTTTATTATTATTTTTAAAAAATGTTATTTGGGTGAACCAATGGAGGCGTCAGTCCTCTATCGTTATATCTATGATACTACGTGGCAGGACAGGAAGGCTGTCAATACCGTGTTATGAAAAGCCCAATTGCCAATTCGAAAAAAGAGAACGTGATATCGGTACTAGGCAATAGCATCTGATTTCGAATCTTTTTTTTTACAAGGAAGAAATTTTTGTATAAAATAATAAGTGTATAAGGTTTTCTTGGCATAAGAATGTATTTTTTGTGGGTGACTATCACATTTATATAACTAGGCGAAAGGTTTTTGCACCAGAGGTGCTTTTTATGGGAATATCACTACTTTTTGTAGAATTTGATTAATTACGTAAGTAGAATTTTTTATTTGTTCATCAGTTATCAGTTACACTGATTATTAATAATTTCCATCGAAATGTAATAGTAATAAATTTATTATACGTGCGTAAATAATCTTGAAAATTGTTTCCGTTTGTGGATAAATACATTAATTTGCAATCTGAATGTAATGCACTCTCTGTTAATGTAATGACTGTAATTGTCTCTATTGTCCGGTACAACTTCTCCTTCTCTAAACTCTTTCTTTACTTTACTCTTTCTTTACTTTAGTTGCTTCTGATTTGCATTGAATCGTTTCAAAAATATTATTTATTTGCCGAATAATAATGGACAGATTATCGGAACAATTTTTTCATACAGAAAATCCTAACCGCAATCTAACCATAAAATCGTACTCCGCGCGCTTTGCCTACCCGTCAAAGCAGAAGACAACCAGCGTGAAAAAAGAACGGCGTAACGGCAGTGCCGTAAACGCCAAATTCGGGATCGGACCGATCCAACTGACCCGCATAACGAATACTCACGGTATAACTAAAGACTGTAGTAATTATGCAATTCAACCCTGTGTTGCCAAACACTTACAGTTATCTCATAAAAAAAAATATCTTACCGTACCTCAAATGATCTTGTTCTGAATTATACGCATAATTACGACCAAAAATACATTGACACAATAAATCATACCCCAGATGATTGGTATGATACCGTACTGTAGTTGGTGAAAATAAAGAGCTAACCAAAGCGCCATCTGGCTACGTCCATACTTGGTAGGTCTCTTCTCTCTACCTAGCGAAAGCCACTCTATACTCTTTATACCCATAGGTTTCGTGTCACAGCGAGTGACGTCACTGACTGACGGAGCGACGAAAATGCAATCTTGTCGAAGACACTTATAAATTACTTGCATCGAAACCTTCGAATATTAATATCTCAGCTCTATGTCCACCGATTTGATCGCAATAGGGCTTAAATTAAAGCTCTCCTTTGCCACATCCTGCAATAAATATTACAATTCCGTATTCATAGCGACACGGAAGAAATTAACGATCATAAATTTCCTTAACGGTCACTCAGTTGCCGTTCGGGTATATAAGACTCTGTCAGAGTCTCGCGCGGCGAGTGCGAATTTTTTTTTATTTTTTTTATATAACTAGGCGCGAGACTACCGCACGGTCGTACATACAGGTCTTGAAACGGCGATGGTGGGGGTAGGCACACGGAGTGTCTCCGAATCATAAATGCCGATTTACGCCGCCAGGTTCGCCAGGGGTATTGAAGGGTTGTGTGCGACAGAGCGAGAATAATATTCTCTCTGTCGCACACGACCCTTTGCTATATTCTCAGAATATAACCATTTCGTCTGTTTTTTCACGGACGTGATTCTTATTTTGTATGTGCTTGATTCGAAATGATTGAAAATTTTATTGAATTCAGAGGTGGATATTTTACTAGTAACGATAATCGCCTGCCTCTAACCATCAAAAATCTGAAAATCCAGGCGACCTCGATAAATATGAACGATATTTATTAACGAAAACAGTTTGATCGAATCGATCAGTTATGAATTATTTTGAACTCGCAATTGCTCGTAATCGTGATAATTTGCATTCGATCCTCATTCTGCGATTTTCTTTATCTATAAATCTCGTAAGTGATTTCAATATAGGATAAATCATTTTTTCCTTTTAACATGTTTTATTCAGGTAATTTCAGTACTCATAACAAGATCATGCCGGTAAGTTATTTTTTTCAAATTGTCACAGGATCATCAAGTACGGAAAGGACGAGAGTTTGAAGTTTCTCTCTGGCACTATGGAAGCGGAATGTACTGCTGCACGATCCTGAATGCTTGGCACAGTACTATCAACTTCCACCGGCAGAGGAATCACGAACTCGTTGAATGACACAATCTCTTCGTGGATCAATTCCTGCTGTGGAACAAGATCGTGCTGCAATAACTCAGGTGGCGACATAATGTTTGTCTCAATGGCCAACTGTTGTATCAGCATATTAACAGGCTCAATATACTGCTGCGCTTCATTGCAAATCGATCCACTCGTATTGATTCCATCCACTGAAGAGAGACCCACAATACTTACAGCTGTACCGAGAGATGCAAATGTTATTGTAGTTACTGGTGGATTTGTGAAATTAATATTGTTAATTTCATCATGTTTGAACGATTGTCTTCAAAGCAAAGATATGTAATTGAGTAGATGAATCAAGGCGCACTGTTTCAGGTATCCAGCACCACAGCAAAATCGTATGACACACTTTTTTGGTGAGCACGCTTCGTCTTTCTATCAACGCGCCTGAATGTGAACCGATTGATCAGAAACTATAATATTACACACATATAGATGCTTACCTGGGACTTGTCGAAACTTCAATGTGCCTCTATCAACCGCAGAAGCTGCCGACTCTTGTATCACCTCGCTGTCATTAAATAGTGTTGGGACAGCGAACTTGTCAAGCTTAGGACGTTTAAATGGAGCCTGGAATCGAAGGAACACAAGATCATGTGAGATTCATTAAGATATGAGCACCGTTATGCACAACACGACATGGTAGCTAAAATGTGGTTATCTTACCTATTATAAGAACGAATAAAGTCAATAAACTTACTTGAGCAACAACCCGACCATCCGCATCGCGCTTTTGCCATAATCTTATTATGTATTTTTCTTGGAAGTGTTTTTCGCAAACATAGTTTGTTTGCTTCAGCGCACCGCCTGGAACCGCGGATGCCCATTGTTTGTATCTTGTGAGGTTTTGAGGAACCCTAAAAAGGGAATACCTTGTTTTTTGGTTTTTGTATCCTGATTTACACGTTGGTACGGAACACGTGTTGGTCATTTTGTATCACTGCGCACTAGGTTATGTTCGATTAAGACGATCGGAGACGCGCAACAGTGAGGAGCAAGGGAAACGACCCTTCTGACAGGCAGCGCCAGGAGCCAAAACGTGTGCCTACCCCCACCACTGAAATTCGCGGTCGTTGCAAGACCTGTATGTACGACCGTGCTCTACCGAGTCTCTTGATGCTCAGTAGTTTCGTATTTTTCCTGCTTTACCGACTATCGGTCTATCTTCTATAAAAGTTGAGATTGCATTTTTCAACACTCTTCCTCAATGTTAACTTTTATTTATTTATCTTAAGCCTAATTCTTTTACATGTTTTTTGAACGGTATTTTACTTAAAGGTTTCGTGAAGATGTCTGCTAATTGCTTTTGCGTATTAATCTATTCAATACTTGTAATCTTATCTTCTACTTTTTGTTTTATACAATTATATTTTATATCCATATGTTTCAGTCTTTTCTGATCATTATTTCTAGTAGCTTTTATGGTGTTTTGATTGTCTTCAAAAATAGTGATTGGTTTACATTTATTTTTAATTCCTCTAGTAGTTTTCTAATCCAACATGCCTCGATGGCTGATTCGCTTAACACAATGAACTCAGCTTTAGTTGTACTAAGACTTATTGTTGCTTGTTTTCTAGATCGCCAAACTATTGTATTATCATATATTTTGAAAATATATCCTGACGTTGATTTTCTACTTTCATCTCTAGCCCAATCTGCATCAGCGTATCCGACTAGTGGAATACTATCTTCATTTTGATAATATGGTAATTTGTAGTGAATAGTACCTTTAACATATCTTAAGATTCTTTTTAAAGCTTTCCAAAGATTTTCACTTGGTTTAGATTGGAATCTACTTCACTAATATATTGATGTTGCTAAATCAGGTCTTGAACCAACGGTTGCATACATCAATGATCCTATGAAAGACCGACATTTTTGTTCATACGCTAAGTCTATCTTAGTATCGTTATAGTGGAAATTAGCATCCATTGGTATCTCTATGCTATTGCACTCTGCCATACCAAATTTTTTCAACACTTTTTCCAAGTATTCTGTTTGATCAATTGTTATCTTATTATCCATCTTATTCACGGCTATTTCCAAATACATGATACTTTTGCTTTCCATATCTTTCATTTTAAATCGTTCTGATAGAAATTTCTTTACCGAGATAATTTCTTGTAAATTATTTCCCATTATTAACAATCATCAACGTATACTAGTAGATATAACTCTCCCTTTATAAATAAGCATGACTCGTTTACTGATTTTTTAAAACCATATTCTATAATTGTTTTGTTAAAAAGCTCGTACCAATATTCAGGCGATTTTTTAAGTCCATATGTAGATTTTTTTAGTTTTAAGACCTTTTCTGGTTCCACTTTCAATCCTTTTGCAGGGGTTAGGAAAACTTGTTCATCGATTCGTCTGTATAAAAATGCACTTCTCACATCCATATGGTGTATATTATAGTCTTGATGAGCTGCGATTGATAACAGTATTATTAATATTTGAAGTTTCAGTACAGGTGAATATATGCGATCGAAATTTCCTTGTTGCTGGAAACCTCTGGCGACTAATCGAGCTTTATAAATTGTTTCATTTTCGATTTTTTTCTTTGTAAAAACCCACTTAGTATCTATTAGTATCTAATAGTTCTACTTCCTTCGGTTTTGGTATTATTTCCCATGTTTGATTCTCCGTCAGTACTTTGGTCTCCTCTTCCACCGCTTTCATCCACTTTTGTTTTTCTTCTTTTGTTTCTATGTCTTCATAGCTTAGTGGAATATCTTCATCCATTTGATTTGCCTGTAGTGCGCATGATGCTTCATCGTCCTTCCTCTCTGAAACTCGTTTCATAATCCTTATGCCATACAGGTTTTGTTGTTTTTCTTTTCTCTCTCACGTTTGGTATCTTGTCATCATTGTTTCCTTCGCTTGCTTCTTCGTCTCTCTGTCTATTATTCTCTTTATCGTTTTCTTCTGTATTTTCCTGGCGGTCTTCCTCTCTTATTTCTTGATTATTTTTTCTCTCTAAATCACTTTCATTTTCCTAATCATTTGGACTGTCTATTTTAATAATTCGCTCATCTCTTTTATCTGTGCTCTCGTCAAATATCACGTTTCTTGCAGCTATCATTTTTTGTTTTTCTTGATCCCAAACTTTATAACCATTTGAGCAGTATCCCATCATTATTAGTCTTTTGCCTTTTGGATCCAATTTCTTCCTCAATTCTTTAGGACCGTAATTATATGCTATATTTCCGAATACTCTCATATTTCTCACGTCTGGTTTTCTACCTTCCCAAAGATCGCTTGGTGATTTGTCTGTTGATGATGTTGGGTTTCTATTAGTCGTGTAGGTTGAGAAATAAATAGCCTCTCCCCAGAATTCTTTTGGCATTTTCGAATCAATCAATAATGTTCTAGCTTTATCCACTGGGTTTTATTCATTCTTTCTGCTACTCCGTTCATTTCGGGATTATATGCGACCGTGTATTGCATAGTTATTCCTTTTTCTCTGCAAAATTCTTGAAACTCCTTTGATATATACTCCCTGCCATTGTCTGTTCTCAATTTTAGTAGATCACTATTAAAGTGTTTTGTAGCATGATTGGAGTAATTTTTAAACTGTTCGAATACTTCTGATTTTTCCTTTACCAGGTATATCATGACGAAGTGTGTATAGTCATCAATAAATATAACAAAGTAATTCTTATTATCCTATGTTGTTGGACTTATTGGACCACAAACAACATCACTGTGGACCAATTCTAGAGGTTTCTTTGCTCTATACCCTTGACGATTGAAAGGTTGTCTTGTCATTTTTCCTAATACGCATGCTTCACATAGATTTTCATTTGTATCATTTACGGATATATTTTCTAAACCCGTGACCAAATTTTTTTGTTTCAGTAAATTAACATTACGCAAACTTAAATAAGCATAACAACTATGCCATAACTGCTCTGTTTCGCTTGTGTTCTTTGATTCTGTGTTATTGCATTTAAGATTTTCTGTTTGCATATTAATTGTGTATAGCCCTAGCGGATCGCCCTTTGCACTCAATATACACTAAGTTCACACGGTATATATGCGGCACATCTACCTATAGTATACAATGAGTATACACTCAACAAATTTTCATAAGTACAGCTCACATAAGAACTTTTAAGTTACTTGACAATGAAGGTTTTTTTCATCATTAAAGTATTTATGTATCCAGACCGAATAGCCTGGAAAATATATGACAAGTCATGCGAACGCTTTTTTGGAAAAAAAAACTTCGAAAATTTTCCAAGTTCACTCGAATTTCCAAGTCCGCTGAACAAGAACACTTTTAGTTTCCGTCTGAGGCAAATTTTTTTACGTCATTGAAATTTAGTACCGATCGACTCGAAATGAGCTGAAACGAATAGATAACTGGACGTTAAAATGTGTTTTCCAGAGTATGGAAAATCTTAGTTTACGCCGTCGAAAAAAGGTAAAGTTCCCCTCTGAGAATTTTTTTTTTCGTCTATCGAAGATTGTACCTGTGGACTCAGAATAGCCTGAAAAGGATACATGACAAATCACGCGAATGCTTTTTTGGAAAAAAAAACTTCGAAAATTTTCCAAGTTCACTCGAATTTCCAAGTCCGCTGAACAAGAACACTTTTAGTTTCCGTCTGAGGCAAATTTTTTTACGTCATTGAAATTTAGTACCGATCGACTCGAAATGAGCTGAAACGAATAGATAACTGGACGTTAGAATGTGTTTTCCAGAGTATTGAAAATCTTAGTTTACGCCGTCGAAAAAAGGTAAAGTTCCCCTCTGAGAATTTTTTTTTTCGTCTATCGAAGATTGTACCTGTGGACTCAGAATAGCCTGAAAAGGATACATGACAAATCACGCGAATGCTTTTTTGGAAAAAAAAACTTCGAAAATTTTCCAAGTTCACTCGAATTTCCAAGTCCGCTGAACAAGAACACTTTTAGTTTCCGTCTGAGGCAAATTTTTTTACGTCATTGAAATTTAGTACCGATCGACTCGAAATGAGCTGAAACGAATAGATAACTGAACGTTAAAATGTGTTTTCCAGAGTATGGAAAATCTTAGTTTACGCCGTCGAAAAAAGGTAAAGTTCCCCTCTGAGAATTTTTTTTTTCGTCTATCGAAGATTGTACCTGTGGACTCAGAATAGCCTGAAAAGGATACATGACAAATCACGCGAATGCTTTTTTGGAAAAAAAAACTTCGAAAATTTTCCAAGTTCACTCGAATTTCCAAGTCCGCTGAACAAGAACACTTTTAGTTTCCGTCTGAGGCAAATTTTTTTACGTCGTTAAAATTCAGTTTACGCCGTCGAAAAAAAGTTATTTCAACAGGAGATACCCTCTACTTGGAACAGTAGTGTGAGAAAAAAATCTCATAGCGAGAGTGCTGAAGAGTTGATAGAAATGTACAGCTTATCACTATTCCGACAGTTCATGAAAAGAAATTGGTTACATTTTAATAAATATTTTTATTAGCAATTTATAATAATCCTTTCCAAGTTAATGGTGATACAATTTCTAATCGGTTTCCCAACAATTTGCGAATTTAAATACAAAAGTTCCATTAACAGTTACTATTTTCACGGCTGGAGTGATACTTGCATCTATTTTCACAAATTTCAGTTCTGCAGTTTCTTCAATTTGTACTATATAGTCTACGTTAAACATTTTTTTCATTTCTTTGAAATATTGAATGAAAAATCCTCTGATAACATTTCCATCAACTGATTGAAACTGAACAATTGAATCTATTCTCCCATATCCATATTCTTTACAAAATATGTGCACATTACAAAATTTTGTATCTAAGTCGTCATTACATCGGTAATCTACTCTATTGACTTTTACTCGAAGAAATGAAATCAAATTTTCTGGCGCTTCAATTGCTATGTTTGTAAGACATTCACGTTCTCTCGTAGTCAGTAACCGTGATTCTGACCTTCCGATATTTATAAAATTACCATTTATTTTATTAGGTTCGACAATTTTAAGTGTGTCACATATGAATTTTCTTGTTTCTTCAGTCACTGCAGTATTGAAAGTTGTAAACTCAATAAATCTTGACATTAAATATCTTGTAACAATTTGGTCAGCTCTGGCATAAGCACTGGTTACCTTATCCACGATCTTTTTATTCCAAGACTCGAATGAGAATGCACTATTTGCCCAAATTGGACCTCAGGAACGTACAGTATCAGTGAGATGGGTCAACAAATGGATATTGAAGCTCATATTTTCTTTTCCAAAATGCGCTTGGAATAATGTGACATATTTTTTCATCAATTCCTCAGCTATATCCAGTTCATTTTGTGTCACCGAGTCATTATTCAGATAATGGATAACTTGTGATAAAAGGGATAAATGCTGTACGTATTTTATATTTAAAATACCATGTAAACAGATTGGAGCATAATCTAGCCAATTACGCCACTCTGATGCTTTCCACTGTTTTGATTCTGTTAATGATCGAGGCACTCGTGATCGTTGAGTTGGCGGCTTTATTGAAAGTAAGCGCTGGTTGATCATTTCCAATGTTTTTGGTTTTCCAATATAAAATTCTGCGTTTGTACCCATCATTAAAATATTAGTGTGTTGTTTCACTGCTCCAAGAAACACTGCATGCATCGCCTCAACTATGACTCCTTTGCAAATTTGGAATCTTGGAAGTGTGATCAGAGATGAAATTCCTTTCACGCCATGTGTTATTACTTTTGTACGAAAAGCTGTTTTCATATCTTCTAACAATTCAGTATCAATGCGAAGACGCTCAAAGCAGTGATTCAAAGGATATGTATGTTTTTTGGCGTTTCGTTCGCCTTTTGCATAACAGAACGTGCATCCAAAATATCCGTTAAACTGTGTCATACGAGTCACCAATGCCCGAGCAGGAGAATCAACACTGCATGTGGTGACTATAAATTTTGATACTACTTCGACATTTTCAGAGGGCCGCCAACGAATGCCCTTTTCATAAAGTTCTTTCATCTGCTCTATGAATGGGCTTAAAAAGTTGTTCATTAACGGATGTTTTGTATCAACAAACACTCCAACTAGAAACATATATTTCTTTCTCATATGAGGGGGTAACTCATTAATTTGGAGATAAATGGGCCACCCACTAGCGCTTGATGAACGAGCAAGTTGGCAACCGTCAGTGTTAAACGTGAATGAGTAATTATATGGATTTGACAAAAAATGCCCAGGTTGACAAAGATTCTCGTACTCACTTCCATCATATATATCTTCGACTGCATTGATATTTTTTTTTCCCGAGAAAATCGATATTCCAAAGATTTCACAATGTTTGGAATAGTAAAAAACTGGGAAATTTGACTATTTAAATCGATTTGTAAAAAATACTGTAGCTTTCGAGACTTTTTTTTTGGATCACATGCTCCGCCTGAACATTTTTTCTTCAATGTTTTACCTTTTCCTAAATAATCTTTGCATTCATGACAATACATGTGACGAACAACTATAGAATCGTTTCGGTTAAGAGATTTCCACAATGCTTTTTTTGTTGTTGGTAAAGTATTATGATTATGAGTTATTTTTATCCATTTCAATATATTCAGAGTAGCTTCATAAGATAAATTATGACGAACAGACATAGCAATAACCGAGAGCAAATGATCCTTTTGATGAAAATTTGGGTTTGAAGTAAACGGAATATCTAGTTCTGTGGGCTGCGCATGGAAAAATGGTTGTGCTTGGTTATCATATGCATCATTGCTATCATTATCATCGTCGGCATCATCATCATCATCATCAGCATCATCATCATCATCATCATCATCATCATCATCATCATCATCATCATCATCATCATCATCATCATCATCATCATCATCATCATCATCATCATCATCATCATCATCATCATCATCATCATCATCATCATCATCATCATCATCATCATCATCATCATCATCATCATCATCATCATCATCATCATCATCATCATCATCAGCATCATCAGCATCATCATCATCATCTACGTTTTCTTCTACAGAGCTCTCGGGTGAATGACTATCAGTCATTTCACGCTGAATATTATAATTATATTCAGAATATCCGCAATTTTCATACTCGTTGTCTATAATTCTTTCTGTATTGATATCATCATTATGTTCGATTTGTTCAGCGGTGTTAAGTTCTTCGGAACTGTCAGTCATGTAACCCTCATGGGTATCGGCTTCGCTTGGAGGATCTTGAATAATACCAACTGGGTGATCGACGGCTGGGCAATGACCGTAGCTTGTTGTTTTTACATTCAAATTTTGGGACTGTATGCTCATCGTATTACTGAAATCAAAACATAATGAAAACGAGTGATTTTACGTCCGACAAAACAAAATAATATTCACTGAGGGCAATGATAATTTTTAGATTACAAACTTCTCATTACAATTGCAATTAGTTTATTTGAAAAAAAATTTCATAGACTATTAACAATGAAATTATTATTCAGCGATGAAGACATCTATATGTATTGTCATTACGATTTTAATGATGTACTTACCAGCCTGATGAGGTTGGTAAATTGCGGTCGTCAGCTTGTTGGTGTGAATGAGATTCCTGAAACTGAGTTTTTTATAACTTTGGTAAATTTGAATTTTTTAATTTGTTTTCTACAATAATTGGTATGATATTTTCAAGTCTATATTTTCAACTTTTCAAGTTGGAAACTAGAAATAATCAATAATGTTAATTGACCTGAAAAGGAAGAAGTATTCATTCATGATCCAACGTGAGAGCTTAATTTTAACAATACTGGAATCTACTCAATTTTGAGGTGAAACTTTATACTTGTTAAATTAAACTCTATGAAATTTTTAACATAATTTTTGCAATCAATATTGATGAAAATTATTTGTCAAACTAAGAAGTAGAAATTAAAACTTTCACCGTTAACAATACCCAAACTGTGAAACAATGATCTTTTTTATCTCTAATTTCAGTCTCTGACTAAATATCGTCCGAAAACATTGAAACCAATTTTATTCAAAGCTCCCGAATTATTATAGTCAATTTAAAATATTTTATTTAGTTATATTATTTCACACTTCATATAATCTTTTTTGTTATTATTTTTTCTCACTTCGCGATTGCTTTCTATATTTTTCAGGTGTACTGTGAGGTGAAAACTTGTCTCCAACGATTATGTCGTGAATAACCGGTTCTCACAAATTCAAGAATATAATACAATAAAAAAAATCGCTTAAGAAATGCAAAATTTCATACATACCTGTTCTAAAAATCCGTGTCTAAACGACAGAAACTCTTCATCATTAGAACATAATTGTCGAAATCGCTTTATTTTCTTCATGTTACGTTTATAAACTGCTAATCGAGTTTTTTTTCTTTCATTATTTTCACTCATTATAGAAATTTAACCTAACAACTGAACAACAAGCACGATAATGAAGATGTAATGGTCTTCGAGGTCTACTAACAAGACTTATTTTTAAAAGCAAATCGTTTATTTGAGAGTAAGTGCGTCGTCTACGTTCGAAGTTTTGAGTAGGAATGCTTGAGAGAGGTTTTTGGATTTTGGAAGAAGGATCTTAGGGGTAGTCGGAGGTATGCAGATAGTGGAGGGGCACCAATAGAAAAATGAGGAGTTGGACTTTAGGAAGTGGAAGATTTGGGTAAATGAGGGTATCTAAGAATAATTGTTGATAGGTTCACTAAAAGGAAGAGGGTCCTAAATCTATAGAAATGTTTATAGGGCCAAAAGTTTATTGAGGACTGGGTAGGACAGGAAATGGTTTATGAGGAGTCAGCAGATTAAAATTTCATTAGCGTGACTCATTTTAGAATAACAAACTAGACTTAGGTATACATCAATGAGTAGGTTCATTACAAAGACGTGGTGGCAATAATCTGTTCGAGCGCACGAAGCCAAATGTCGGAAAAGATGCGCGCCCTTTTAAATAACTCCCAATCCGTCTAAAAGAGAATGAAAAAATAATGAAATTGTAGATATCAGCATGATCTACAAGTTTGATAACAGACATTTTTCCGATATGTATGACGTGAAAGAAGAAAACAGCAAAAAACCAGTTTCAATCTCTTAATTTGTCACTTTCTCGTTCGATATCTCAACAACAATCAACGGTAGGTAAAAAATGTATATAACTTAAATTGTAGAGCACAAAAAAAACAACAAGAAAGTATACCATCAAAATTTCCGTATGACGGCAAAGAGTCGAGCTATTGCTAAAAAACAGAATTTTTGGTTTTTTCAACATGGCGGAAAATGCTCATATGAAATTTTGGTCGAAACTTCAAGTTAAGCTTCTCTAAGCCCTCTCTAGACAATATCAAAAAATTAGCTTTCTCGGTCCATTTGCATTTCTCAGCCGTTATTTTGGATAGAATGACTGGACTATTTGTTATTCTACTCTCCAGCGCGTGAACCCAGCACGTTGCATGCGTGGCGTTAGTTCCGCACGCGCTGCTACCGAAATCGCATGTCGAATACCCCGCTAGCCTTTGATGAACAAAGTGCATGTTGTTTAGTTGAATTTATACAGTTATATCGTACCAGCAACAATGGAAGCAACGGAATTAGCAGTAAGTTTTAAAAATATATTGCTTGTCAAATTTTTTTCGTAATTCTAAACAGTTCTGTTTGTCTGAATTTTACGTCTCATAATAAATATTTCAATTAGATACTATATCAATTGTAATTGTAATATTGCTAAAAAGTTTTTTTTAATTGTGCATAGGTTATGAAAATAAAAAAATTTGCCTTGATTTCAAAATTGGATGGGTATGATGACATTTCAATTGTACCGTCCAGCTATATTTATTTTATGGGAAATGGAGAAAAAAAATATTATTGCCTAACTGAAAACCAACCGCCACCGTTGAAGAAAGTTTTTTTTATGAGGGATGAAAACCGACATTTTGTGCCTATCAAAATTACAACGTTTGGTGGTGAGAAAATTCATAGACAATTTATATTACTTTTGACACTAACAAATTCGGTTATTATAATTTCATGGCATATTTTCAGATACAAAGGATGAGCTAGTAAAAGCTCAAACTAGTAAAAGAATCAAAATCAAAAAAAGGTTGACTTTCAGCCCGACAGAAGTCGAAAGAAAGAAAGCTAAAATACAAAAAGCTCTACACCAGGAAAAATCGGTAGCAGAATCTGTAAAGGTATTTATCACGAATTTTCAAACTTCTCTATAAAATGTTAACTTCCTCTACTTAGTAGAGTTTGTTTTTTTATCAGCATAAGCTGCACTGTATGCTTCATATACTTAGTTTACGGTAAAGAATACCTAAATCCATCTTCCTACTCATCCGAAACTTGTTTCATAAATTGAAAAACACAAAATAATATCGCTAAGAAATCACGTCCATAAATTGACGAAAGTGAATTGTCAAATGAATGATAGAAACATCGAAATCACGGCGGCGACGCGTACAGCGGCATTTGTCAAAGGCTTCACAGGCAGCCGCGCGGCGACGCGCGACAATGTTGCACAGAGAGCGTGAACTCGCCAACTAGTCCAGTCAACAGGGAATTCGGCACTCTTGTGCTGGGTGGACTATTTTAATTAGTCGATTTTTTTTACATCTGCTGTAGTATCACTTACTGTGTATAAAATCACAAAATTCTAGCAAATTGTTCCCCGGCGTCACGCGCCATCTTGAAAAAACATTATCAGCCGATATCTCGGCAACTACAACAGATGAAAAAAGAAAATCGACCAATTAATATAATGTAAGGTTAAATTCCTTCTGAACCGGCCTAAACAAAACAATTCAAATCTGATAAGCCTAAAGATATAATTGGAAATATTGTTAAGTTTTTCGTTTACATTCAATGTTTCGCGTTTTAATACTTCGGATTTTCACATGACGGCACGAAGCTTATGAGTCCTCTCACCCCTTGTTACACAATATCACACTTCGTTGACGGCGTCCCGTTCCCTCCAACGTGCGACGTGAAAAAGCATCAAATAATTGATTTTTACGATACTTTTTACGATATTTTATAAGATTGTTCTACTTTTCACTTTACGGTATAAAATATATTCAAAACACATTTATAATAGTAGCATACTGCTCCACTTATTACTCAAATTAAATTTTTACGCAGATAAATATCATCCATTCTGCTAAAACCGTAGTACAACAGAGCGATTCGAAGTATGAAGAGGAATTGCATGTAAGTGCTTTTTTTTTGTGTTTTTCATACTAACTTTATTTTATTTAAGCGGAACTGTGTTATGAGACGAATATCATTGGTGTAAAGAGACGTGATTTTCCTTTGTTTATATCATAAAGATGCATAACTTCGGATTCAACTGAATTTAGTAAGAACTGAAACAAATCTGATTCTCATTCCATTGTTTTTGTAATGCAATTCAATGAAGATAATATATTTTTATCAATAATATTACTATGTATTAGTTAGTTATAACATCAAATGATAATGTATTATGAAAGTTATATATTTGGCTTATATATTAGTTATATATTTTATACTCTCATTTAATTAACAAATACTATAGTAATCATTCAAAAAAAGTGTTCGGATACTATTTTTTTGTAAATTCTTGTACTGAATTTGGGATTTGCTATATTTCATTTTCTGTTAAATTTATGTGGTAATGTCGATTAACATTATCATAGTAATATACATTGAATTTTCAACTATCAAAAAAAATTGTGAAATTACAAGATATTATTTTTTTGATAATAAAAATCATATTATAGGCAATTTTAGCTGGAATATGCAAGTCTAAAGATACGTCTCCAGCGAGTTCATGGCACGAATCGGGATCACGATCGAGGTCTGTATCACGATCGACATCCGGACCACGATCGAGGTCTGGATCACGATCGACATCCGGACCACGATCGAGGTCTATATCGAGATCGACATCCGGACCACGATCGAGGTCTGGATCACGAACGGCATCCGGACCACGATCAAGGTCTAGATCGAGATCGACATCCGGACCACGATCGAGGTCTGGATCACGATCGACATCCGGACCACGATCGAGGTCTAGATCGAGATCGACATCCGGACCACGATCGAGGTCTGGATCACGAACGACATCCGGACCACGATCGAGGTCTAGATCGAGATCGACATCCGGACCACGATCGAGGTCTGGATCACGAACGACATCCGGACCACGATCGAGGTCTGGATCACGAACGGCATCCGGACCACGATCGAGGTCTTTTGATAATGTTCTGAACTTCGGTATTCCGGAGTTTACAACCAACGAAGAAAATCCGCAGCCTTTGACGCGGAAAGAGCTTCGGGCAGACTTGTTGACAGCCAGCAAGTCTATAATTGCGAAAATCTCGGATATGATTCATGCATCAAAAAAAGACAACCCGCCTCAAACTATTTTGGATGGAAAAGATAATTATGTAAGTAATTTTATTCAATTTTCTACTTGAAAAAAATATTACATAAGGAAATAGAATAATACATAATTATATTCGAATGTGTACAGACTATTATGTATTTTCATCAACTGTTCCGTACTTCAATATGATTTTGTAATGTGAAATCCTAAAGAACTCCGAAAATTCGTCTCAACGCGTTCAACTACCGCTTAATCGCACCTAAAGAAGTTTGACTTGAAAAATGAAGTGAGATTTAGAATTTTTATTTTCACCATCACTAGTATCGGAAATCACTGGAATAATATGACTGATATTTCTTCTTATTGTTTCTGCTAATTGAAAAAGAAAATTTTATTGAAAAGAAATTACACTTTCAGATTAAGATTTGTGGGCACGCCATTAAAGCCCAAGAAGCGATGTTGGCTATTAGTGCCAACAAAATGAGGGCAAGAAGCAATCACATCATGAGGGGGTATTGGCCAGCCGATCAATTGAAACGATTAGTACTGAAGAAGAGGAGTAATTCCCGTCCGGATTGTGTGGAAGTTGCTGGTAGAGATTATAAAATAATTGCAGGTTCGTAATAGCAAATATTATTCAAAGACTTGTACATGCAAGTTTGAACAAGTTCGGAGTGCTATTCCCGGAATTATTCTTCATATTATGAACCACTTTATTTTTAACTTTAAAGTTTGTACATTTGAAATACACAGGAAACCTAGCACTTTTTTCAATTTCCTGTAGCTCAGCGGCATTTAATGCTACTGTGATGAATCAGGGGGAAATTTGTAGACAATAAGAGACTCTTTAAAAGTACTTACAGTTGATCAACGTTAACTTATATATTTTGGTACGTACAATTTCTGATTGCTAGGATGAAATTTGGTAAATAAAAAATTTGCGTAATGTCCGGGTATCAGGCAAAACGACAAATCCTACCGGGCAAATAGATAAACGTTCGATGTTTACACGTGCGTTAAGTTATTTGCCAAAGTTTTGCGCAATGCCGCGGGCATTAAGCTAAATGTCCGAAAACGCTTATTGCCGACGACTTATATATTGACCATACTATAATCAATTGTTGCAAAATGTAAAGAAATTCTCGTGTTTTTTCCAGATATTTGCCTCGAAATGCAAAAAAACCACAAAATAAAACAATCCAAGAGGAGCCACGATCCAACGCAAAATATGCGAAAATGGATGGTGGACTTTCTGAAAAATGAAAGAAGACCAAAAACCGAAGAGTATCGGGAGAAACAAAGACAACGAGCCATGATGCAAAGAGAAAAAAATAGGGAAAAAAAATTATTAACCAAAAAATAAATGATAAATTATAAAAAAAGAACATAAATAATTAATGAATAATGTTTATAACCAACTCCCTGCCCTATGATTTGAGATCGAATAACGCGGGCCGAAAACGTGAACAAAACTGCTCGTCATTCCAGCCATTCCACCGTTCGGCAAATTGGTATTAAGTTGGACCGTTGTGACGTACCACGGGTCATGCCTGTGATAATCAGTCTTCACGCGAATACCTGACCATGAATCTCACACGTGGTTATAGATTATAGGGTTAATATAGAATTGTGATGATCGCAACAACGATGCAACTTAATGTACACTTATATATTCGTTTCAGCTCATTTCGAGTCGATCGGTACTAAATTTCAATGACGTAAAAAAATTTGCCTCAGACGGAAACTAAAAGTGTTCTTGTTCAGCGGACTTGGAAATTCGAGTGAACTTGGAAAATTTTCGAAGTTTTTTTTCTCCAAAAAAGCATTCGCGTGATTTGTCATGTATCCTTTTCAGGCTATTCTGAGTCCACAGGTACAATCTTCGAAAGACGAAAAAAAAAATTCTCAGAGGGGAACTTTACCTTTTTTCGACGGCGTAAACTAAGATTTTCCATACTCTGGAAAACACATTTTAACGTCCAGTTATCTATTCGTTTCAGCTCATTTCGAGTCGATCGGTACTAAATTTCAATGACGTAAAAAAATTTGCCTCAGACGGAAACTAAAAGTGTTCTTGTTCAGCGGACTTGGAAATTCGAGTGAACTTGGAAAATTTTCGAAGTTTTTTTTTTCCAAAAAAGCATTCGCGTGATTTGTCATGTATCCTTTTCAGGCTATTCGGTCTGGATACATAAATACTTTAATGATGAAAAAAACCTTCATTGTCAAGTAACTTAAAAGTTCTTATGTGAGCTGTACTTATGAAAATTTGTTGAGTGTATACTCATTGTATACTATAGGTAGATGTGCCGCATATACACCGTGTGAACTTAGTGTATATTGAGTGCAAAGCGATCCGCTAGGGGAATTATTTTAGGACCCTCTAAAATCTCAGTTTTCCTTTTGGTCTTTTGATTAATACGTGCTTATGCACTTTTAACTTATAATTAATAATGAAATCTCGTATTGAGTTCTCCAACTTGAGATTAATCGTCGTTACATGACACTGATCACAATCTTATTACTTATTTGATTTCTTATTCGGTCACATAATCGCGTAAATAATTAGGCTTTCGCCGTTCGCGTTGTCCTCTTTTCGGGGTTTTACTTATTTCCATACCCCCGCTTTCGTTCTCCGACAAACCGTCATTCACATCTTCGTACGTCTCACGCTCTTTCAGTTTACGTTCTTCAACATCCACCGAATCTTTACATTTATTTTGATTTAGGGTTTCGACTGATATCTTTTCGTCAGAGTCGTCTGAACCGTCACTTGAGTCATCAACGTCCAGGGGAGAGTACCGATCGCGACCACGCCATAATTTTAATTGTGAAACGTGTGCTGTTAAGGGTTTATGGGTCTTTCTCCCCCCAGCCAATCTTGTGATGATATATGTGTCACTTGTCAAGATTCTTGAGACTACAAATGGTCCTTTGTATCGTGGTTGTAGCTTGGTACTCTTTCCCGTCGCCACGTGGTCCACCTTAACGTACACATTGTCACCCACTACGAATTTTACATTTGTTCGTCGACGCTTATCGTAATATTCTTCATTTTTCGCTTGTTCGATTACAATGTTTTCCCGGATTTCTTTTCTTATGTCCGACGGATTTTGATAAATTTCGCAATTCTCCGTGAGTCTTCGTATTTTCCCTTCCCCAAAACGAGGCTGATACCCAAATAGACTCTCAAAGGGCGTTTTACCTGTCGATTTACTCACCGTCGAGTTCACATCTCGTTCTATCATTTTTATCTCCTCATCCCAATCGGTTCGCGCGCCTTGCTCGGTACGAATGATCAGGGCTGGAAGTAGTGTACGGTTCATACGTTCAAGGAGACCATTCGCCTGTGGATGTCGACTAGAATTTAAGGTGTGGTGAATACCGTGACCATCGCAAAATTCTTCAAATATCTTGGCCATAAAACTCGTCCTAGTATCGCTAATGATTTTTATCGGTGCTCCGAATCGATTAACAAATTGCTCGAGTTTCCTAACGGTGAGTAATGCGCTTGTATTTCGGACGGGTTCGAATGTGACGTATTTCGTTAATGTATCGATAATTCCCAGAATATATTTACTCCCTTTCGACGATGTGATAAAGGGACCTACGTGATCGATGTGGATTACCGCAAAAGGTCTTTCTCCAGGGGGAATTGGGTGCAGTTGTCCCACTTGAGGTCCACTCCCTTTTTTACTCAATATGCATTCTAGACATTGCGCTATGTGTCTTTCGAGATACGTCCTCATTTTTGGGAAATAATAATAGGATCTCACTCTCGCAAGCGTCTTGTCTATTCCGAAATGACTCCCAAGATCGTGAAACTTGATCGCTATCGCCTTTCGCATCGTTGCGGGTACAACATACAGATCCACTTCCGCCCCGTCACGCTCTATCGTTCGATATAATATTCCGTCGCGAAGCTCATAGTCCCGTACAGAGTCCAACTCTGCCTTTTTACACAACGTTCGTGGCTTAGACAAAATATCGATTTTCTCTTTCAGAGATTTATCGTCGCGCTGGTACAACAGCAGTTCGTCCTCTCGCAATACAATTTTAAATACTTGAGAACGTTCAAGCAGTTCTGCGTTTACAGGTTCGTCTACCGGGGCCCCAGATAGCGCGTCTACATGAGCCATTGACGTACCTTTCCGGTGTTTTATTTCGTAATCGTATTCGGCGAGAGAAGCTGTCCAACGTACAACTTGCGGATTCGTAGTTTTGTGCGCGTTTAAATAGACTAGGGCCTGACAGTCCATGACGATTGTAAATTTTAGTGAAATCAAAAATACTCGCAACCTCTCAACTGCCCATACTATTGCCATCAGTTCAAGTTTAGACGAATGATAGCTTTTTTCTGCCATAGACGTCCTTCTACTAATTGCGAAAATGGGGTGATTCTCGTTACGCTCGTTTTGTTGAAACAGAATAGCCCCCAGTCCCTCGGCACTAGCATCCGTATGTAATTCTGTTTTACTCGCTTTCGGATTATAAATGCCCAGCACCGGTTCCGCTACTAGAATCTCCTTGACTTTATTGAATGCTCGATCTTCGTTTTCCCCCCACCGAAATTCTACATTCTTGCGCGTTAGCTCCGTTAGCGGTGCAACAATAGTAGCGAATTTCGAAACAAATCTACGAAAGAAACTTGACATTCCAATAAATCTCCGGATCTCATGAATATTCCTTGGTACTGGAAATTTCGCGATGGCTTGAACTTTATCGGGACCCGGCTCGACTCCTGTTTCGCTGACCACAAACCCTAAATATTCCACCCTCCTTTTGCCAAAGTGACATTTTTTTGAC
Organism: Arge pagana; assembly: GCA_963969455.1. Taxonomy (NCBI): domain Eukaryota; kingdom Metazoa; phylum Arthropoda; class Insecta; order Hymenoptera; family Argidae; genus Arge; species Arge pagana. The sequence goes on from CAXAKQ010000134.1 coordinate 35,825, forward strand.
TTCAACGTAAGCCCTGCTTTTCGCAACGCCTCGAGGACCGCTCGCAGCCGCACCATCAATTCGTCCCAGTCCGACGCCAGCACCAAAACGTCGTCAAGGTAGAACAGTAAATACTTGTTGCGGAGAGGCCCAAGTGCCATCTACATCATTTTTGAGAAGTAGAACGGAGCGTTCATTAGTCCGAACATGGCTCGTGTAAATTCTCCTGTATCATCGGGTGTTATGAACGCCGTTTTGGCACGGGCGCCCCCTGTCAACGGAAGCTGCAGATAACCATGCGCGAGATCGAGTGTTGCGAAAATCTTCGCTCTATTTAGAACCTCGAGGTACTCATCTAAATTCGGTAGAGGAAAATTAATACGTTCCGTTACAGAATTTAGCTTACGATAGTCGACAACCAGACGTTTTTTCCCAGATTTCTTAGTTACCAACAATACCGGGCTCGCATACGGAGACGACGTTTCATTCACAATTCCAGCTTCCTTTCATTCCGAGACAATCCTCTTAATTTCGCTTCGTTCCTGATTATTTGTCCGATAGGGTTTTGTGTTTACAGGCGCGCTACCTGACTCGACCTGTATATCCATCTCTAGTAGATAAGTTTTCCCTATTTCAAAAATATTATTAGCAATACAATCTCGAAAATCATTCAACATTTTTAATAACTGTTGGCGTTGACGGGGGGAAACCTTATCGTCGACGTTGATCTCGTCGTCGTTGATCGGAGACTCTCGGCGTTGTTGCGGCTCGACTCGTTGTACTTTCAGGATCGTTGGATCAACGAGATCCCCTTTCTTCATGCGGTGGCTGTTGTTATCGAAGTTCATCACCGGTAATGACAATTGTTCCTCGTTGACGTCTGCGTTGATGAAGTTGATCGAAGCAGGGAGCAATTCGCTGTCGAAAGTCACGGCTGGTCGACGCTCGTCGTTGTATTTCATCTCCGGCAAGATTTTCGACAGTTCATGCGTGGAGTTGTCAAGGAAAATCAGCTGATCGTCGACCTTGACGTATGCGATATGCTCAAGCTCAGTGAACGTTCGTCCAATTAGCACGTCTGTCGATTGAACGTCGTCGGGAACGATCCGGAAGGGCACGCCTTTTGCTCCGACCCTGTCGATGTCGACCTCTGCACGTACTACGCCACACGATTTTACGATATTTTGGATCTCTGGTTTTCCGAAACCCCTCAGAGTGCTTGGTAGTCGGAGGACGTCAAAACCATGACATAAAACCACGGAAGCTTTTATTGTACAATCCGAGCTTCCCGGATCGATCATCGCTTGTAGAATTTCCCCGTTCACAGTGACAGTTTTCAAATATTTGGCAAGATTTTCCGCCGATGCAATACGTGTTTGCTTGAGATTTCCCTCATTCGAACTCTCGTTGGATGAGTTAAAGGACGTAGAAGACACAATCTTTACCTCGCCCTGGTCCAGAGCCACTGGCTTTTCGCAATATTTGGTAGAATGTCCCGTCTCTCCACACCTCTTACACGTAATGATGCGTCGTGGTTCGGTACATCTGCGTGAAAAATGTCCCATCTTGTTACAATTGAAGCATTTTACGCCGTCCATGTTTGTTTTCTTCGTCTCCTTTTCACTGGACAGGTTTTCTTTATTCGATTCGCTGTCTGCGTTCTTTTTCAACTTCGGTGTACCCGTGTCCTTCATCTTGTGCGTTTTGACGTCGTCGTACGATAACATCGTTCTCTCGAAACGAAGGAGTCCGTGAAATAATCTTTCAATACAATTGTATTCCGTTGTCAACGCGTGCACTGTCATGTCTCGACTCAACAAACCCCGGGCCATCTGTTCACGAATTTCTTCGAACGACAATTCGAGAGCACTGCATAACCTCACCTTGTCATAATAATAGTCCTGTAAGCACTCCGTTTCACCCTGTCGACGGTTTTTCAAATTGTCCCAAAGTTGTGATTTACTCACTTCCGGCACGAACGTTAACACGAATGATTGTCTGAAATGGGGCCAACTTACGAAATTCCTTTTTGTAGACAAAAACCATGAACGTGCGGCGTGCTTCAAGTGCATTGTCGCCGTTTCATATAGAAAAGCCTCGGGCCAACCATGTATGTTTGCCGAGGTCTCGATTTGATCCAACCACCGTTTGGCCTCGACAGGCGTTTCTCTCCCCGTAAAATCACCGATCGACTTCGTCAAGTCGGGCATCACATGAAAACTTCGATTCGATGTCGCCGATGCTTGCGATTGTAACATCGTGGCGTTCTGTTGTAAAATTTGCGTCATCGTATCGAGCACTCGATCCAACGGGTTACCGACATGGCCCCCACCGGCTTGCCCTTGACTCGCTTCACTCGCGTATGGACTCCCGCGCACCGAATTTCCGTTCACTTCTTCCTCCGAGAGGGTTCGTCTGTTTAAAACATTTTGGTCACCGTTCGTTGGTGGTAACAATCGAAAGTCATCACCCAACCGACGTGACGCGTTAACATTTACACCCGAAAATGGCGGTCGTGGTGTTATTCCCACAGTCGGAAAATACGGGTTCTGTATTATCGATATTTGTGGTGGCGTGAATGGCGCCCTCAGACTATGCGGTACGTTCATCGGTGTTGCGTCATTTCCGTTTCGAGAACTTTCGTTCCCGCCTCCTGGATGATAACTTAGATTTGGCGGTGGCATCGGAAGTCTCGTCGAATGCAATGGTCCGCCACGTGTTTGACGAAAAGTCGGAAAATTTGGCTGTGACATGGCGTCAATCACTCGCGCGCGGTCCCCGAACCGAAACAAAGCGACCGACCACGTTTTTCTTTGTCATGCGGTTCCCGCGGACACTTTTCTTTTTCTCGCGCGACAACGTAGTTTCCGAACTTCAACACAAATCGGTACGGCACTTAAAAATAAAATACATGACCATAATCACTCGTTGCACCACCGTGTTCGGCTCTCTGAGATCCCACTTCTGATTGTAAGAAAATATTAATACTCTCTCGATGATGGGCGTCCTTGGTTTTGGGACCAGAGAGGAAAGAGACACGGCAGGCACATTAATAAAGATTGATTAGAAAGTATAATGATAATATAATCGAACTTAACAGTTCGTCGTATCGTTTGTTCACACACTGAATCCTGCTAACTCTTACGAGGCACCAACCTCTCGTTTTCGTGTGTCGTACACTACTCTCCATCTCCCGATTCCCCCTTTTTCTAGCCCAAAGGGCGACGTTGCCAGCCCGTTTAATACACGTTTAATACACTTTATATAATTCCTTACTTTCTAGAACATCCTCTATCTTTCTACATCTTTCTATGCATGCCTTCCAGATCTTTCTCTATATTCTGTATATACTATGCTTAATAGATTCGTATTTTTCATGCTTTACCGTCTATCGATCAATCTTCTATAAAAGTTAAGATTGCGTTTTTCAACAAGACCGTCAGACGACGCTCGCTGGATCCGGACTGATGCAGAATGACGATCCGATTCTTCATGGATCAGGAACCAAGTGTCGGTTGTTTTTAATTTTGTCTCTCTTTCTACTTCTTCCGGCAGTGAAAGGACACGTGCTTATCACAAACCGTCGGGTTGGTGGGACAGCGACACGCCATTTTCATTTTGGAAAAACAGGAACATGGGTTTCACAGGTATAAAACGTGACATGTCGGCTTTGAGCTTGAAAAACGTGACACTTCGATCTTAATTTAAAAAGCAGGACAACTCGGTTTGAATGTTGAAAAACAAGACGCATCGTTTCGTGTTTCAAAAACGGGACTCGACGTAGATTTTTGGCAGGAAGCTTATTTACTGAGTTTTAGGTGGATACCAAACTCGTGAAAAGTGAAGTTTATGCCTGTATTCTCTTCTTTGCATGTTTTTTCTTCTTCTGTTTTTTTTGTCGGAATCAATTTGTTTCTTATCCATCATTTGCTTGTGCTTAACTGCGTCTATCTAAAATCACTTTCAAAATAATATAAATTCAATATTCAATGAAAGTGAAATAGCTAAACATATTCTACAAGTGAAAATGAATCAGCTATATTTTTCAATACTGTACTCAACGAATGGAATTTTTCAAGGAATTATCATAGAATGTTTACGCACATTGAAACAGAAATAAGTGTTTAACACACTAGTGTAAGAATTAGTCTGAGAATTAAAAATTACCGAAAATAAAACTTACCAAAAATGTAAAGGACATAAAACCACGTTTATCACTCGTTACACTAATCAATGAGATAAATCATCATAAGACGCATGGTACTGGAAAGGAATCAAATGCTTTCCATGAAAATCCTTTATATGTTTTTTTCCTACGCTTGGATCTGTTTTTTTAATGATATTTTTGTGAATAAAATTGTAACCTTGGAGCTCACATTGTTGCGATTGATTATTCTTCATAATCATAGCAGGTGGCCTTCCAGGTTTCGGGAAAATCCAAAATTTCATCATGTGTGACCTGTTGAACAGTATATTTTGGTTCTTCGACTTCGAACTTTTGACCGTTCGTTTTCGAAAAAAATATTTTTTTCTCTTGAAGCCTTTGCTATCGCAGAATCTACTGAATCTGTTACAGCTTGTTTGTGCCGTGTAAAAAGATACCTACAAAAATCATTACAACCATAAAAATTCAGTCAAATATTCATAGTCCATTCTTTTATTTGGTTGATTTTGATTGAATTATACCATACCTATGCGTGATTCCAACGTTGAACTTTTTTGCCGTCTTTTGATACATCCCGGATGAATTGTTATTTCTATTTTGGCTACCGCAATTATCGCTATGCAATAGGGCATCTGATTTCTCCTCAGCAGATTATCCTACAATGCATCGGGAAATACAGCTGCAGAATTCACACGAGCCTCTTCCCGCAACAGTCTTATTTCATACGTAGCATATTATCGCCGATGTGATTAGATTATGAAATGTCAAGTTATACAGCAAAATTTTCCTTCTATAGAACATGACGGAGGCTAAAGACAGTGGCAGCAATAAAACTTTCTGTAAATCGGATACTGCGCAGCATATGGCATCATTGTTTTGGGCAGTTTCGATGTCTTTATTTAGCAGCCTTCTTGCAGTCTTTTTTTCGTGCAAAGGGCCTTCGTACTCAAATCATTCATTAAATTCATTCTCAGCTGATCAATTATTGTATGAAAAACACGTATCGCACTGATATTTTCTGGACTTGAAAAATTATAGGACTGATAAAATTATTGCAAGCGCATTTGTAAAAAGATTCGGTTGGAACATCAAGATCCCTTTGTGGACGGATATCTTCTTGTTTGAAAGTGAAACTAACTTTTCAAAATCATTAAAAATATTATTTTCTTTCCCTATGTTTTATAGTTTTATTCTGGTTTGACTGAGAAATTGATTGTTCCGTCATTAGTGTTGAATCAAATTCAAATAGAAAACAATATAAAGACTAGTGAAGGCTATCAAGAACATTATCAAGTGCCAGATAATGTTAACGATGATGATCAAACATCTTTTGTTGAGTTGAGCTCTTTCACACCTCTTCTTCATTACAAGGGTCGCCAAGGATCCCGATGGTGAGACTATTGCTATTTCTTCTTCCTTTCTCATTTGAAATCTTAGCTCAATGAACTTTTCCAATATATTCATTCGAGTCAAGAAAATTCCAGAGTTGTGACTGAATCAGCCATATTATACAAAAGGTACTTGTATTCATAGTTACTCACAGAAATATATTATATTTTCGAAATGAAATGTAGTTCAAACGTCTAGGAATAGAAAAAGAAAAAGAGACGGAAGGCATGGCAACAAAACTCTACAGAACAGACTGAAAATTCAGAAACAACTGGTGGATACTAGCGTGGTGAACATATCAAAGAACGATCAATGGAACTGCCTTGTAAATGTGTATGAACATGCAGTGAAAAAATCAGCGAGGTCGAACGACAAATTTTCTTCAAACGTTCTTGGAACTGGAATAACCCCAGTAGGCAGCGGGATGACTTGACTACAAAGATTCTAGAAATACTGTAGATAGAGGCGACAACCATGAAACCCGTCGACATGAAAGAGAGAGATAGATAATCAGAGGCTTGAGCTCTTTTTTTGAGGGCGCGCGCGCTATATCGTAGCACACAAAAATAATTGACAGGGAAAATAACACAATTCACCGGTCTTCAATATTTATGACATTTCTTTGCGTTTTGTTTCCAAGCAGCACGGCGTTGACGTATGTAAACAGTGCACTGTGCTTGCGCTATAGCCAAATACAGCGAGACCTCTCGGATTCTACCGCTTACAGGAGAGCCTACGGTTTGTCGCCTCTATCTGTAGTACCTCTACAAAAAAAAATGCAAGAAAATCGACCCAAAGAAGGAAAATGTGATCATTCGAAGATAAAGAACCTGAAAAACACGAAGATCTACTAATTATGTGTCTACTGAAACAAGGAAAATAAATGTCTGCAGACATGTGCAACGATGTTTGTGACTAGCTTCGGTACTGTACAGGAGTTATTTTTTTATCGAAATTATTGACAAGTATGAGTATTATAATCAATCAACAATTATTGTTTCTCGAGGAATGAATAAGAAGTAGGTCAAAACAATCATTCGTACCAGAAAATCAGCCAAAGGAGAGTTCATGCGTTTAGATATGTGCGGAGAGCATAAGAACCGGCGAAAAAAGTTCCAATAGCAATTGTCAATAGGGTGCATGAGCATATGAATGTGTTCGCAATAGTATAGATCTTTGGCATAGATATGAGAAAACTAAATAAAAAATGAAACAGGTATTTTTTTTACCGAACATATCAGTTGCCGATCGTCGTTATCTATTTCGATTATGGATCAATTTTCTGACCGTGTCACGGGGTGAATTGTAAAAAATGCCCGTCTTATTTTTTTCGTGTGAAATAAGCAGAAATCTTCATAATTAACAGTAAAGGTATGTTGCACGTTCAAATGTTGGATGAGTAATGGTCGATTTCTTCACCATGGTTTAATTCTAGATAAATCTAAAAGATAATTTGAAAGTCGACTGGAATTTGGGTTTGTTCACCTTGGATTATGTGCTATTTCATAGACGTTTGGTAGCTACAGTTATCCCTCAGTTCAACCACGGTCGTACACCTCAGTATACTTGGCAAACTACTTTTATATTTTAATCAGCTGAATCTTACTACTCCAAAATTATCAATCACACGAAAGACGCAGAAAGACGAAACTGTCATGGCGGAGGGCAGCGCAGCCCGCCAGAGGGCGGGCGGCGGGAGGGGGGGGGCGGCGCTTTATTATTATTTTGTAAATAAATACTTAAAAATTATTTTCCAAATTTTTAAATACTTGGAAATCGATTTCCAAATCATTTAGCATCGATCTGAAGAAAAAAAATGAAATCGATCAACTTGTTTGCTAACTATACGTTTAATAAATTTTCATTGATTATTCATTATGCATTCTTTTTCAAACTACGTGAATGATTTTCCAAATTTGTCCAAATGATATCCAAATTATTGGGTACATTTATTTTCAAATTGGTTGCAGTAGTTTGCCAAGTATACTGAGGTCGGTCGTACAGGTTAGCGTGTAATATAAAGGTGAAGCGACTCTGGATCCCTCTTCATATAAAAAGCTGGAAAGAAACCCCAGACGTTCCGTTCTCTGTCGCCAGAGATGCTGAGATCGTGAAGGACACGCGGGCAAGAGGGTTGCATTTGTGTTTGTGTGGTAGTGATGAATTTTCCGTGCTCCGCGCTATCAACAAAAATATTGCCAGATTTTTTCAATTGTACGTGACAATTTTTATCGGAATTGCCCAGATTATGGAACGATGTTCAACTTCTGTAATAGCCCCGAATCAACCAAATACAATTGAAAAAGAAAAGGTATCAGTTTCAAAGATACAAAAAGATATCCATAATAGAGAATGATGAGCAAAGATTCTTGATTTGAAAGTTGCACCTCGTGAAAATGTGTTTGTTTATGAAACTTATTTTGATGAGAATGACGTGGCTAGCAGTTTGATTGCATGTATTCGAAAGGCAATTCTTGTCAACATAACCTCAAGATATCATATTATTCGGTCAAGTGGCCTCTGCCCACACCTTTATTCTGCCAATGCTCTCTAGTAGCGCAACGAGCAGGCTCTCGCTTTTCTGTTCACCTCTCAAGGTTGAAACTCCTTACCTTTATATTACTCCCTGATACAGGTCTTGCAAGGGAGCCGAGTTTTAGTGGAGGGGGTAGCCGCGTCAGCATCCCGATTTTGTCTCCACCACGCGGTCCCCCACTTTGTCATATACACGGTATAAGCTCATGAATGCTCGTGGGCCCCTGAACCGCAACTTGAATCATGTGTAGATATGGAGTCATTCCGCCGTAAACATGTATGTTCACATATGATTACGAAAAATTGGTTGGGCTTCCACCGCATGCGTTCTTCCATTCTATGGTGATTCCATGAAAAACTCATTGCACCGCTTTTGTGGCCGCAAGCTGCAGCTCACTTAGGACCATAACGGACCTTTCAACACCACCTTCGTTGCAGGACCTGTGTGTACGGTCGCGACTTTAACCATCCTTCAACTAGTAGATAGCTAACTTATCCTACAGATATCGTGAAGTGGACGACTATTTTGAAAAAAATCGGAATGTATTTACTGGTATGCTGGCAAATAGAGTTGCGAAAAACACTTTGACAAAAACATACTTTCTACCCATAATTGTGCTTCTGGTTTCTTCGTGTACGAGTGGCAACCGATCGTAAAGAGAGCGCGTATTTGATTTATGTGATTAGGGTATTGCGTGTGTTTATTCGAAATATAAACGCATTTTTGTGAGACATCGGTGTTTTTCCGGCTACTGACGTAGATGATGAGATTGAAAACCTTCATAGACCTCAAACTATGAGAAATAGGCTATCTCGTATTGAAAGAGTCCAGCTGGTTAACTGCATGGGAAGTGCCCTAGCGTCGTTTTCATATTCTCACCTCATGAATTATTGCTCCATCACAGAAGGATTCTCACTCCTAATTTCGAACCCCTTCTCTAAAGAATAAGGAAGATATGGGGGTTGCATTTCTGAACTCAAATATTCATTATCTTGGAAACTATTCGAGATATCTCAATTAAATTTCAATTGCATAAAGTCACTTATAGGGTTGATATATTATCATTTTTTTTAGATTTTCTTCCCATTATTGAATGGGGAAGAACAAGTTGTTAATTTTTAACTGTGGTTCATTTGACTTACCCTCAAATTGACACCAACCAAGTGAACTATATGTGACGAAATAGCCAAATTCATTAGGTTTTGTGTAAACAAATTACGATTATGAAATCAAATGTACATAAAATTTATATGTAATTATAGGGAGTTGAAATGCAGAATTATTCAAAAATAAAAACGAATATCTTTCTAAGTGTGCAAGTTGTGTGAGATAATTTGAAGGCTACGGATATTGTTGCTGAGTTATAACCATCATTATTCATTTCATTCAGGATAAATGTTTGAAATGAAGCTTTCGACTCCGGATAATGTTCTGCACCATAGAGATAATAATTTGCCGAATACCTTTGAATGTAGCCCCCCCCCCCAGTCCACCCTCCGCCGCTCAAGCTAGCCCTTCCCTCCGTTCGACACATGCCCCGCTTCCACCCTTTGACCCCTCGCCGCTCCTGTTTTTTTTCTCCCTCTTATCAATGGGATTTCACTTCTCCCAATTGAAAGTGGAGGTTGATTTATGACAAATGTACAGAAATAGTGAAAATCATGTCAACTTTCATTTATCATTCGAACGAATCGGGTTTGAAAACAATCAAGTACATGTAGTTGAATCTACCATACCCGCAATAGTTGAACAAGTAGCCACACCACTTCACATTGTTTGAGATGTATGAAGAACGAATGTATGTATGCACTGTAACGAAACATCGTAACAATATTCCCTTGCTCGGCTCGAACTTCGCCACTCGCCAGTAACGCCCGATAGTACGTTTTTTTGGGTATTCACAGTAAGTTTCGCGGCTCCCCTCCCTCTCCCTTCCCGCTTTTCCCGCGAAGCTCGAATCTGTCATCACCGCCACGCAGCCATCGTCCCCTGTCACCTGCCATTGGATTCCAGCCGGCCCCGGATCCAGCACGGTCGAGAGAGCACGGCCTGATGCTCTGGAGTCGGACGCCCTGCCGAGTCGATCACCGCTCGTCAGCCTGCCAGTCCGAGAATGAACCCAACGCAACGACATGACGTCGTTACAGACCGAAGCCACCACACACTGCCGCAGCAAGCATGTCTGAAGCTGGCTGCGGCCGACAAGCCCGAAATGTCCATCTGCCGCTACCTGTCGACCACCGGCTAAACGTCGCCCGTTGCCTATTCACTCCCGGTACCGATGCAATGACTCTCCCGTCCGACATACCGAAGTGACTGAAGCTACCTTACCGTCGCGAACTGTTTGATAGTTTCCTTCGGACATGCGGTGCTACTCCGATATGTAGGTGGCGCCTAACAATTGTATTGTTTCCTCCGGTTTTTTAACTTCTTTCTTTCATTTCCATTTGCTTCGTAAATAGCCCGAACCAGTCTTGTAATTTTTCCCCGGCGTTTCCCTTTTCGTGTATCGCCCTAACCCGTAAAGATCGATGTAATCCGCTGGAAGGTGATCGAACCCCCTTTAGTACTTAGAATCGTTCAGTTCCAGTTGCGTTTAATTGAAGTCAGTTTGCTTTTCCCTAGTTTGCTTTATTTCCTAGTTTCGGTCGTGGCTCGCTTCGTGGGTTGCATGTGCGATCCGCTCAATCTTTACTTACAATTAGTCGTGGCTTATCTCGCCGATCCCGCTTACGATTCGCTCAAACCTTTGATTTTAATTGCTTTGCTTTCTATTAGCTTTGATCTAGTATTAGTTGCATTATGTGTCGCTTGATTTTTCCCGATCTTTGAGTTTGTCTAAGTTGCATTAGTATTAGTTATCATGTTCACCTTTCTTTTTGCCTTCTGTATCGTGTTCTGCGCGAGTAATAAAGTCAGGAATGTTACTGTTACTACAATCCTTCCGTTTTGATTTTTTCATTTCCCCCTTTTCCCCGCACTTCACAACTTCAATTTCTGTTCGCTCGTTGGTGAAATTCACTGGTCCGTCTTCTCTCCGTGTGAGGTTGACAGGTTATAGTACATACATATATTTATATCTACACATAAATGGATACACATCATTTTTAGGCTAATCCTAACCCTTTCGCCTCCGGGTCCTCAATCTTTTTTTTCTGTCTTTGTGTTCTATCTTGCACAATTTAGCACATTGTTCTCCTCAGTGGTTTCCCTCATTTTCATAGGGGAAACGCGGGATGTTAACTGTTGAGGTTACGTAGTTGAAGAGATCGATCATCAATATTGTAACATATTGGTAGTGTCACATTATATTGATCAATGACAAGTTACTAGAAATTACCACTGAATTCGAATACAGGATAAGTCATTATTGTGTTATATTAGGCTGACAGACTTGAAAATGGTTCACCAAGCGTGACCGAAGCGTCGTTCTCAAAAATAAAATTCATACATGAATTTAATTTATTGCAATGACTGGATTACCCATGATTTATCACATCGCTCAGGTTGTACTATAAGTTTCATGCACAAGATTTGAAAAAATGTTGATTGATAGACAGAAACAGTCGCACTCAACATTGTGCGGAGAGAAGCCATGGTAGACAGCGTAGCTCTTGACCGAAGAGACTGATTGATTGGTAGGCATAGCCTAAAACTCAAATTTGATGAAAATGTAATTATTATCTAATCTTTTAGATTATCACATAAATTAATCAATGAAACTTTGAAATAATCCTGGGATTCTCAGAAAAAAACGATGAAACTACTGAAAAGTTGTTGAAAATTCGGGTTGGGAGTCTTAAGCTACAACTACCTTCCGCTTATTTCAACTTATCTCCGCCGCCCCTCCCCCTGCCCCCCCCCCCCAGAAATATTAAAGGATATAATCTGCCCCCCCCCCCTCCAGTCATTACTTGACGTTTTGTATTTTTCAATAAACGTGTTAACGTTTCCTAGACGTTCGCCTCATAAGCGTCCTGAATCGGTCCAAGTCCAATGGTTCGTTGACCGTTCGAACTGGACCGTGCACCATATGAACCTAACAAGGGGACCATCAAACATGTTAGAATCAGATTTGGACGGGTATTAGGTATATTGTAGAGCGGACTGCCCCATGTACCAGGCTAACCGGATTTCCTTAACTAGGCCTTCGTTTCCGAGAAAATCGATGGTGAAGTTTTACGCTATGCGTATATACCAGTGACTATTCACGTCTGCCACCTAAGCGAACGTGGTGCAGTGGATAGGGTATCCGACTCGCACCCGGGCGGCCCGTGCGCAAGTCCCGCTGCTGTCATTGGTTTTTCGTCTTCTTTTTTTTGGATTTTCTTGTTTATTCATCCAATTATACAGCTATATAAACAACAAACATTATATCATAATGTTTTGGGGAAATATTGCTGTATACAAAGTTAGGTTTTCGGTGAAAGTTTGTGAAATATACAAATAGTCTCTTGGAATAAACGGTTCGCTTGTTGAAATTTCGAATACTTTTGCAACGTTCGCTACCTGCGTTTCCTGTTACTGACCCTCCCTTTGTCACCGTCTTCCACGTCGGTTGTACGGCAACACCGGCCAAGCCCTAACGAAATTCTACCTGCTCATACAGGTCGCACTCGTCGCAGTTTCAACGCCAGTCATTCAAAAATCGTTGTCGGTAGAGTGTGCATGCAATAACACGGGCAATAATACGGAATATGTGTCGATTTGAAGTAATCGAATGCAGTGTGAAATTGATTTAAAAGATAGTGAAAATAGAAATAGTGCAGAATGGAGGAAGAAGCTGCTCCAGAAGAACCACCACAACCAGGTCCAACACAAGACAACACATCGGATACAGAAGAGAACGATGAACAATCGAAGGGTGAATTAACAAATGCCATTAAATACACGAAATCATTGCTTCGATCTTTGAATTTGCTGACGAGTGAACCACCAAACGTGATTTCCGGTGTCTCTATTGCAATGGGAGATGCGATTTCCAGCAAAATTATTGGTATGCTGGCCGACAGAAAAATCTTAAACGTCGAAGAGCTTATCGGCATTGACGAGTTGGACGTGTTACAAGAATATTCGCCGGTAAGTTTAATTTTTATGAGCACGAGATATTTTCTTAAGTGTGCGTGGTGCTGCACTATGTTGGGCTTTCAATGTTTTCTCGATAATTTTCACTCGCAAGATTGTCATTCTTCTGTAAGCAGCGACAGCGAATAAATACAAAACCTACATGTATAAAAAATATTTTAATAAAATATGTAGAGTAAAATGGTTCAATAAATAAAATTACTATCTAACTTTGTACAGCAATTTTTACCCAAAACATTATAATATAATGTTTGTTGTTAATATTTTTTCACAATCGGATGAATAAACAGGAAAATGCACAAAAAAAGAAGAAGAAAAAAACAATGACAGGAGCGGGACTTGCGAGTCGGATACCCTATCCACTGCGCTACGTTCGCTTAGGTGGCATAAGTGAATAGTCACTGGTATATACGCATAGCGTGAAACTTCACCATCGAATTTCTCGGAAACGAAGGCCTAGTTAAGAAATCCGGTTAGCCTGGTACTTGGGGCAGGTCCCTCTACAATATACCTAAGACCCGTCCAAATCTGATTTCAACATGTTTGATGGTCCCCTTGTAAGTATAACGTTCCATAAACGTCGGCGTGTTACTTGAGTGGGGAACTATTGACATGAAAAAATACCACCGCGGCGTTGACATAGCGAAGCAGTATGGCTGCTACTACGGGCAAAACAACATACTGGTAATGGGATGCATCGCGATTTTCCGTAAAAAAAACGTAGTGACCTGTGTTTATGATAACAATATCGTTGGAGACGTTGGGCAGGTATACTGCTGCAACTCCAATAACACGAAATATGCGGAAAGGGCGAAGTAATTAATTCTGGCTTCTTAATTATGTGTGGTGCAACAACAGCAAGTCATACGAATATAGATTTATATGCTCTATGTTTGCAAACGTCTGGGATTACAGCAGATTTACATGTTGTGACCGAGAGTTTGTCGATTCAAACATATATTCACTCCACAAACAGTGACGTTTATGTGAAGAAGATGGATTGCTCCTGCAAAGCCGGGTCTAGTTACTGCTGCAAACACATTGTAGCCGTGTTATTGTCTTGCAACCGGTATGTATGTTGTTTACATTTTTGAAATAATTGAGACTCAGTCCACTTATTTCTGATATTATATTTGAATATTTCAGAGTTCCTTGTTTTGATTTCGCAGTAATGATTTGCTTGAATTGGAGTTGGTATCTTCGACTGATAAAAAGTGTGTATGGAAACGTCACAAAGAACCAGTTTCAGAACAATTTAAGGCTCTCCTCACTGAAACTTTCTGCTGCATGAAGCATGATCGACTACCTCTACTGTCACCAAATAGACTTGCTGAAATAAGGAAAAGACTGATTGATTGTGATGATAGAACTGCAATATTGAAACACAGGTTAGTTTCTACATTACAAGAATTCCATCTGAAACTGATATACATAACATTAAATTTTTCATCAACTGTACCATTATAAGCATCGGTTCAGAATAAACGTAGTATAACTGAAGATTTGAGTAATATATATTATTGCATGTTTCATTTCAGTAAAAGAGTCAGCTCATCTCACAGCTATCGTCCTAAGCTCAACAACATACAAAATACGCTTCCTTCAAATTTGGATCAATCATCTAATTCATGCGACAATTCAAACAAAATATTGACACCAAATTCACAAAATAATTTTGTTCTTACAATTTTGAAAAATTTATAAAACTTCAAATATATCCGATAAAATTTTTGAAACAGCGATGATTACTTAGAATTCTCGCCCCAACTGGATGTCAACAAGGCAATTTCGAATAACTGGAAGCAGGTATTTTTCTCATTTATAAAATTGTTATCAAGTATTCTTTCGTTTGTATAAGTTTTCTTCTTACACTCTAGATGTTACAGTATGTTACGAACGCGATCGTTGGATGTTGTTTTCGCGTAGTAACGGTCGTTCCGAGCGGTTAGAACGTCGATTATTCAGAGTTCGGGGAAGCTGCGCGTACAGCTCTCTGAGTTGTTTTAAGGAAGTGACGGGTTCGGTTGTAGTTCGAGACGAGTAATTGGGAGAAAATAGTATCAATTGGGTTTATTCATGAGCTTGCCCTACCCCACGACCTTACAATATGTTGATAAAGAGCCTCTAATATGAGGACTTGTGATATTCGTGCGATATGAAAACTTGGTCGGTTAACAATTAGCAAGATCAGCGAGAGGACTGTCTTGGATGATCGTTCGGCGATGACTGCCTTCGCGGACCCTTCGTGCGGCCCACGACGGTTCGCGCAATGATTCCTAATTCAGGAAAAGGGTCTTGTTCACTCGCTGCAGAGCGCTCTCCGAGAGTTCTGCGGCTCGGTGGAATCTGCTGATTCCGCGGAAAGGTGTGGGATCTGTTCCAACGGTCTTTCCCATGATTCGGATTCCAGGTCGGCGGAATCCGTTGGTAGCAACTGGACCGTTGGACGGTGGACGAAGTCTGTCCGTAACACAATATATTCACTTATTCAAAAGATGACTGGTCCGGAAAATCAAGTAAATATTTTTGGCCGAAAGAGTTCAAAATTAAGCAGACAAAACATGGAGTGAAATACGAAGGCTATGCGAGGGACAAATACGTAGAGTCTACATCTGCTCACGTCCAGGAATGTGGAGTTATAGTAGCTGCCAAAGAACGTTGGATGGCATATTCACCACACACACACATTTAAACGTAAAGCAATGTGATTTTGGAATTTATTCAAGTGTCTTACAATCTATTGTGATAATACTCGTGGATTATGACGACGAATTTTTTAACAATTTGTCTACTTTGAAACGCAGGTATTTTGAGGAGCTGTTACATGAAATTTACGTGAACTCCAGACTTTGATAATTATTGGCCCTTTCAGACCCAAATGTGCAGCTCAATCCCCGTTGCGTGCGTCCTCGAGGATTAAGGAAATTTGTTTGTTTTTTTTAAGTTATCACCAAGTTTAAGTTATCATCAAGTTGATGACAATGAATATAACCAAAGTTATTTGATAAGAATTGTTCCTACTTTGTGATATACCTAGTTATTCGTTGATCAACAGAGATATAATCAAACCAAGTATTACTATATTTATATTACTTACTCGTTATTCACATTGGAATAATTATTATTCAGCAAAATTAGATATTTTCAATGGAAATGTAACTATAATCGTACTTAGTGCAATATGAATTTAATTTAATTCATGCAAAGTGTGATATTTATCAAATTTTATTAAATAATTCATTACAAAATATATTAAGAATTTTTTCGCTTTTTATGAACGAACATAGAGTGATTCGGAAGTCTGTAATTGATACTTGAATTTCATTATCATTAGAACGTACAGCATTGTTATCATCTATAGACGATTCTTGAGTTTCTTTTTTAACAAAAGATGAACTCTCGATATTACTGTAATTTTCTTCATTTGATTTTTGTTCATTCTGTGAATGTTGAGCGTCCGGTAAGAACTCATCTGCAAGAATACGATATGTTGGCACTGATGATCATGGCCATGATCATGTTCCATTGGTTTCTCAGGAGTAATTTCTTCTGCTTTTTTGACCTCTCTTGCTTCCTGTAAACAAGTTATCTTAAATTATTTAGTTAGATACCAAATTATTTAGTTGCATACCAAAATGAAATTTTTATTATAACACAACACTCACTCGTCATCTTTGTCTTTGTACACTGGGCAGAAATTTGTCACTAGATGAATTTGGATACTTCGTACAGCTGTTTTTTTTTCAGAATCTCATGTTTGACGTGTAATTCTATAGAATTTTTTTTATATCAATGAAGAATTTTATAACACAAAAAGTCTTTAAATGTTGTCTTTAAAATTAACAATTACAAATAAAGTATATAATAGAAAGAATTCTGAATAGAGCTTAAATATGAATATGTACGTTCTAACCTCACACTTACCTGGAAAACTATAATCCACTTTGAAAAAATGGAGCAAACAAACCAAAAGTTCTCCGTCTTCGTCTTTAACGTTCAAAATACGTAGCCATTCAGCCCGTTTATTCACATATTCAAATTTACCGATTAAATTTTTTCGTTGACTTTTTGGATGCTGGTCCGAGCTGGCACGGTATGAACACTTATATTGTCACTTTTTCTTCTTACAAAGTTACAGTTTGGGACGTAGCATAGTCCACCACCACTTGCTTTCCGATATTTATTCGGAATTCCATTTTCACAATTACTTAATATCAATCAAAATTTAATACTGACAACGAATCAAGTTGATGTTTGTCCGTAGTAACCGGCCATACTTGATACTTTGTGAAATTACCACCAGTGTCGCATACTAATTTAATAGTCTCAATACATTAGAGATGAACGACGAGATTCCGCACGAGGCCGGCATCACATGCTCAGCCCGTGTGGATAGTTGGTTGGCCGTTTCAACTCATTAGACATTAACCTGAACGTTTCAAACCTGGTCACCCCACAAACCAATCGTTTATGGTCTAGTCACATTTACTTTTCAAACTCTCTGATGTGGAAAAAAATGTCGACACCTGGAAACACATTTGAGATGCGAGGAGCGAGCCAGTGTGACGGGGCGTGGGGAAAAACCTCACGCGTCGCCACAATAAAATGGTGGTGCGTCCTGAAAATGACAGTGAGTATTATTTGTCATTAGTTCACGACACGTCAATTAGAAGAAAAGCGTGTTACCGGTCACTATTGGAACACGCCCCTACTGGATTTCTTGCATATTGTTGACACGGTATATGGTGACCTTGCGCAGTGTCACCATCATGGTTCCCCGCCAGGTGGTATGATGTTTGGCATGACCCACATTTTTGCGGCAAATAAAAATTTGTAAGAATGGTTTCTTACTGTCTCCTACTCTATATCCGATTTTCAATACACTTTGAGAGTTATGCAAGTGGAGTGCGTGTATGCGTCGATTCCTTGTCGTTATTTCACTCATACCAAATTTTTCGTGTAGGTCTGGCTACCCACCATACCCACGCTATCCGCTGGCTCTGATCGCGCACACGTTCGTGATAAACACCTCGGACGAGGTGATCGACATAGAAGTGCCAGTAGTCGAGCTGGAGGAATGTTAGAAAGTGCGTGAATTTTTGCAAGAAGATGCGTCAACCGACCGACCAGGGGACGTGGATAACGGGAAAGTAGCGAAGCGAAACGTTGCGATAAAGGATGACAGGACCGCCAATGTCCCTGCAATCCTTCCACGGGAGGGGCTGAACGCCGGAAAGAGGGACGACGAGACGATACTCACCCGTCTATTTTCCCTGCTTGACGACTCCTTGACCGCGAAAAGCGGGTTGTCGCTAGACAGCACCGCGAATACTGTCAAATCAGACGAAATGAAGAATCCGCGTGGAATTACCGCGAAAACCAAGGACCCGACCGAAATCAAGGAGCCGCGTAGTAGTACCACGGAAAACTCTGGAACCGGCAAAACGAAAGAACCGCGTGGAAGCATTGCAGATACTGCCGAATCAGGCGATGCATCGGGACCGTAAAGAAGGACTGCGAGAGTCATCGACTCCAAAGAAAGAGGAGAAAAATCATGTATTATCGATCCTGGGGATGCGAAAAAGTAAAACACCGTCGTAGAGACGTAACGTATGCGGCAACCTCGACCGACCTCATTGCCGGATCTTGCAACGGGAAGAGCAACAAGATAAAACGCAGGGATGGAGCCAAAACCTTCGCTCAGCTGGTCACCACTCCCACCTGAGCATCCCGGCGTACGAAAACCGGAAAAGTAGCAGCGATAACGGCGCTGGGTGCGCTCAACCGTAGCACTATAATGCGCAGAGCCCAATCGACGACCCACCTCATTCAGGGATGTGGCAAGTGCGACTACTACCGGTTCGATTCCTCAATCGTCACGACCCGATCAAAAATATTGATTGGGTCATGAGTTCTCGGCAAAAAACCCTCAAATTGTGATGAAAGAACAAACCACAGAAGAGACGCCAAACGGATTATACCCCCCATTCACCCAGCGTGCAGATCTGAATAAATAAATTCGCTAGTGTCCAGGTGTGATCTTCCGTGTGACGAAAACCTTCTGACGTAATACCGCTGGTGATTACCAAGAAGGTCATGAATTAAGCTGTCGCAAATCCTGAGATTCCAAATGAAGCGCGTGGAAAACACGTCCGGTTGAAGTTTTTTGTTCGGAAAAAACGTCCGGTTAGAATTTTCTGCATGGAAAAAACAGCGGTAGAAATTTACCGAATGAAATAAAACGTCCAGCCAAAATTTTCCGCGGGGAAAAACGCGTGGTCAAAATTTACCGGATAGGAAGAAGAATCCGGTTGACATTTTCTACATGGAAAAATGACGGTTGGAATTTTCCGCATGGAAAAAGGTCCGATTGAAGTTTTCTGCATAAAAAAAGTCCGGTTGAAATTTTCTGCATAACAAAACGTCAGTAGATAGACAGAGGGGTTTCTGGATGCAAATCCCTGCACCGACATTAACCGACACCCCACTCCAACACCCTTCCGGAAAGTTCGATGGGTAGACGGCGCTATTACCGTTGTAATGACGTCAATCGCCCGACAGATGGCGCTGTTACCGACATAGATGGCGCCGTTATCGACGCTGATGACGTCACATGCTCTTGAATTGACGTCACACGCCCCCAAGTTGATGCCAAACACCCTTATATTAACGTCACGCACCCGCAATGTTGCTACCACACACCCTCAATTTGATATTCGGCACCTCCAGTTTGATATTCACACGCCCTACCTTACCGACACATGGTAACGATTTATCGATCATTCGCTAGTTATTGCTAATTATTCCACAAAAGATTCGTTACCGACACAATTAGCGTCTCCATCTTTTCTCACTTTACCCACGTTGAAGCGGGAGTCAAACGATGAAAGCGTATGACAATGATCGTGCGACGATGACGTCATCGTGGTCTTCTGGTAACTTCGAACCTGTCGATCTCTCATGTATATCACGTTCCATAGCGTTCTCACGGAATCTCATGAGATAATAAAGACTCAAGGTTTTTCCAGACGTTTCTACCAACGTGTGACAATGATTATGCTTGCAAGCCTCAGAAATCGATTCCAGAAACTTATACCACGCTCGTACATATGACCTCAGTCGCGATTCTCAGAATTATCGCCGATAAAATGATGATGCCATCGTGGTCCTCTTGCAAGTTCGAACCTGTCGGCTCCTCTTGAGTATCACATTCCATAGCATTCTCACGGAATGTCATGAGATAGGAAATACTCAAGATCTTTCCAGGCATTTCTACCGACGCGTGACACTGAGCTCGCTTACAATTCTCGGAATTTTTTCCCCGAGCTAGGAGAGTTTTCGGAATCATTCCTGATAAATAACGATGGAATATTATTCGAGATGCGGCAACACCTTTGCTAGAATGTAAGTTCGAGATGAGGACTTCGATCAAATAAACATGTAAGAGAGAATATTCTAGAAGCTGCAGATTAGTGGGAGGAATGTAGGACTATAAAAGAGTGAATATGTCACATCTGCAAATCATTAGGCAATTATTTCTCAAATGAGTCTGAACACTCTAAAGCAACGTGAAGTGCGTGTACGAATTGAGCTGTTGTTAAAAAATATTGAAGAAGTTAAACACTCGCTTCAATCCAGATCAAATCTGTATATCCTCACCAAAAAGATTGGAAATATGAGTTTGAAGTGAATAGTGGAAGGAGTCTGAATGAAGCCTAGTAAAAATTTCAATCTCTATATTACAATCATCAAAAGATATCATGGATTTCACTGAAATCAAAAACGTTGGTCGGCTGGAAGAATATCTACCGACGAAAAAATTGAAAAATCTGGAAGTATCCCATGATCTTCAAATCACAAAATTTCGTCAAGTTATGATCAAATAGGGCATCAGGATAATCGTCGACGTGGAAGAGAGCTACTCAGTATTTTTGCCCGCTCGGATGGTGAAGATCCTGAATGACGATGATGATCTGTGGGCGAAAGATGATCGAAGCATGTGAAGAGAACAGACTTCACATGCGCTACCTCGGCGGAATATATAATCTAATTGAATTCGATTATGTATAACTAATTTTGTATCCGAATACAATGTTAACCATGTATTTTTGTAATTCTATTTCTTTTACTAATTTTTGTAACATGCAAATATGTCGGCACGACACAATATTCTCAAAATGAATCTTTTTTCATCGCAAATTAATTTCATATGTAGGAAAAATTATATCAGTGTCCTACTTTATCAAATGAATGATTTCAAGATTGAACTAATTTCTTGTACACAAATATGTTAATAAGTTATTCTATTCCTGAAATGAATATAAAAAAAGGGGGGATGATTTGGAGGGAATTTGTTTCAAGTATAAGATAACATATTAGAATCGGGTTGATTGATAAAAATTATGTCATTTTTTATTTCCACCTCTCTCCATGTTACATTTTAATGAAGAAATATCTATGTTTATAGATGCCATGTCTGGCTAAAAGCTCTCTATACATCATGAAAGTTTGTTCTTCAGGTTCAAGCTTTATCGTCTGTACCATTGCACGAACCACCTCCCGCAGATTCTCCATGCCCTCCTAGTTTTGTTTGGTAATCTACTCGTCGGGTATAAAGATCGGCACTTCATCCAATTCAAATGAGTGATTCATTCTTCGGCAATTTGTTGAATCTGAAAGAATAAACACACGTACGAAATTGTAAATATCATGATATTTCATAAATAGAAGAAGAGAAGAAAAGAGAAAATAAATACCAACCGAATGAGTATACGCTTAAAGAATAAAATCACAAATATAATGTAATATTAGAAAAGTTTGAATCTAAGAAGCTGCTGAAATTATGAAAAATCACACAACACTTCAATTATGACAAAAATAAAAAAATAAAAAAATTGAATAACATCCTGTCACATATCATAGATTCTAGTATGTATATGATAGAGCAACCACAAAATCTTAGAAGTTTGAAAGAAGAAGTTTGATCACAGTATATTTAACTTACCAGTATTACTAGCCAAAGAAGAAGAAGCGATCGTCTACAATGGCAAGATTTGGAAACTGCTTTCGAGGGACGAATTAGAATGGGACCAATTGTGAATTTGCTTCACAAGGATTTGTCAAAGTTTCTGGACGATTCGTAAAACTTAGCAGTCGCAACATTGAAAAACGCTTTGCGGAAAGAAGGAAGTTTGAAAGTGAACGTCATCTTATCCTGTAAATTCAGCACTCCGAAGGATGATGAAATTATTAACGAAATCAAATTTTTCAACACCAAGAACACAATCGTACTCGAGTCGACGAATTTCGATGGATGGTTCGAGCGAAACGTGAGGAAAAACTGCAAGTGAAGGTCGAAGACTTCCAGGGAAATGATTCCGACTGATCGTCAAACGACATCATAGATCTGTCAGAGAATATCAACAGATACGTATCACTGCGAGGCGGCCTCCCAACTTACATTAAACTACCTAAGTATATTAGAGATAAGAAGGCAGTTGTCAATATGAAAAGTAATGACCCGTATTGTTTTCTTTTCTTTGGGCAATCACCGCAGCTCTTTTCTCAGCCGAAAATAATTCTACTCAAACGTACTTGTATCCACATTTTAGTTCTATACTGAAAATTCCAAAATCCTTGGATATTATTCCAAAATTTGAAAAATTGAATAACCTTTTGGTGAATGCTTATGCTATGTATGAAAATGCAGCAAAAAGGAATGGCGACGTAGTACCGAGTCATTTAAGTCAGCAAAAATCAGATAAACCGATAATGCATCTCCTCATGTTAGAGACCAAAATAAATTAAGATGAAGAGACTGATAATGATGATGATCATGATCATGATAATATGCCGAACAAAAGCGTGTTTCATTTTGCCTGGATAAGAAATTAATCACTATTAACAAAATCACAAATTACTGAAGACAAATGTCGAACTTGATTATGCGCTAGGTGTCTGAATCATTTCAATTGAGAAAATAGTCTCATCAAACATAGACTCGATTGCATCAACTTGAATAGTACCAGGGTGAACTTGCCGATGGACGAGGATAAAATCGTCAAATTCAAAAACTTTATGCACAAAGAAGACGTACCATTGTGACTTCATCCAGATCATGGATGTCTGCTTCAACCAATCACCGATTATTCCACGAATAAAACACGCTATCAGAAACACATTCCTTTCAGTATAGCATATTATCTGCATTGTAGCTTTGATAACACGATCTTCAAGTTGAAGATTAATCGTGGTGAAAATTGTATCGAATGGTTTATGAACGAATTGAAAAGGTTAGCCGAATTCCTAGAGGTTTATTGGCAAACAATCATATCGATGGAATGTCCGAGTCGGAAGCAAGCAAATGAATTCCATTTGGCTAAATGTTGTCACATTTGCGAAAAACCATTCACAGACATTGACATGAAGCATCATGATCACTGTCATTTTACGGGGAAGTTTCGTGGTGCTGCACATCAGGGCTGCAATTTGAATTATAAAAAGACTCGTAGTATTCCTGTGATTTTCCACAATCTTTCAGGATTTGATTCGCATTTTTTAATAATAGCATTAGCTTCAGCATTCAAGGGTCGACTCACAAGGAAACCTTGCGAACCCGAACTCACCGATTTCGATGATTTTGATATATGTTGTAGAACATCGAAAAATAAGAGACACGTATTTTTTTATACGTGCTCTTAAGCCCATTTAGGGGTGAAATCTACCCTCAAAGTTCACTCTCAAAAAGTCTTTTTTCGAAATATCTCTGCTTCTAATTGGTATTTCGCGACGAAACAAAATCGAAAATGCTCTTTGCGGCAAGGCGGAGCTATTAGACATTGTTATGCCCACGAGGGTTGCAACCCCTATTTTTTATACCGGAAAAACCACATTTTTCGAAGATATTTTCGTTGTACTGATTCGAATATTGACTTGAAAATTGAAAAATAAATATTCTGAGTTGTGAAATAAAGTAAATAAGTTGACGTGTTCGGGGATTTCGCGTTAACTACCCCCAAACACTGTTACTACCCCTTCAAACATTGTTCATCTGCAATAATGAAAAAAATGTTTTTCTCAAGAGAAATACGAATAAGATATGTTTTGAGAGACACGTATTTTGTTATACGTGCTCTTAAGCCCGTTAAGGGGGTGAAATCTACCCTCAAAGTTCACTCTTAAAGTCTTTTTTCGAAATATCTCTGCTTCTAATTGGTATTCCGCGACAGAACCAAGTGGAAAATGCTCTTTGCGGCGACGGGAAGCTACTAGACATTGTTATGGCCACGGGGGTTGCAACCCCTTTTTTTTGTACTGAAAAAACCACATTTTTCGAAGATATTTCGTTGTAGTGATTCGAATATTGACTTGAAAATTGAAAAATAAATATTCTGGGCGGTGAAATGGATTAATAAGTTGACGTATTCAAGGATTTCACGTTAACCACCCCCAAACACGGTTACTACCCCTTCAGACATTGGTCATCTGCAATGATGAAGAAAATGTTTTTCTCAAGAGAAATACGAATAAGATATGAATTGAGATATCGAATATCTTATATTTAAAGTCATTTATCACGAGGCAATAATTTCATCATAAAATGGATCACCTTGGTCAAGATAAACTATAATTCGCGAGTGACTTTTTATTCCATCAATTCTTCTTTTCGTCCAATAATTTTTTACGATACTGTTTATCACCGATTATTCGTTTCGTAACTCATCGGTCGGGTATATATGTCGTGAAACTCCATGCTCGGGAATAAGTGTAGTCTTTTGGAAGCATTGAGTAGGTTTGTTCCTCCATCCGGACTCAACAATGAGAATCAATCCTTTGACTGTTATACATTTATTATCCGTGTTTTTTCAAAATATTCAAATACAAGATGGAACGGCCAATCATAGAGAAATGGAGTTAGCAGAATCGATTAAAGATATACTGATAAGTGCCACAAATGATTTCAATGACGTAGATATGATTATTGGAGAGACATTACATTTTCAAGAACAGTACAAAGATCACGCAGCAAAAATAGTTGAAGATACAATACAGCATCATTTTCCTGATCCTGTTGAAGCACCAACAAATCATTGTACAGAATGCTGTTCGTGGTAATCAAGAAGTTATCAACTTCGGAAAATCGTGTTTATATTATGTACATATAAAAATACTCAAAATATTCGAAATCAATTTGGTTTTTTCAAAGTAAAGTGCTCACAGGTCTCATTTTTGATTTTTTATTTCAACAATCATGGAAATCAGGTTCAGCTGCATATGTATTGACCCAGAAAACTTCAATACAAAAAACTAGAACTAATACTATAGCGGATGAATATTTTTCAAATTCTCAATTTGAAGTGTATTATTCTATAAATTCATGACAATAATGGTAATCTTCATAGAAATGTTTGAAACATAATGATTTCTTACACCAGCCGCATCGTATCATAGCAATATCATAGCCGCGGAATACCAATTAGAAGCAGAGATATATCGGAAAAAGACTTTTTAAGAGTGAACTTTGAGGGTAGATTTCACCCCCTAAACGTGCTTAAGAGCACATATAACAAAATAGGTGTCTCTCAAAACATATCTTATTCGTATTTCTCTTGAGAAAAACATTTTCTTCATCATTGCAGATGACCAATGTCTGAAGGGGTAGTAACCGTGTTTGGGGGTGGTTAACGCGAAATCCTTGAATACGTCAACTTATTTACTTCATTTCACAACGTAGAATTTTTATTTTTCAATTTTCAAGTCAATATTCGAATCAGTACAACGAAAATATCTTCGAAAAATGTGGTTTTTCCGGTATAAAAAATAGGGGTTGCAACCCTCGTGGGCATAACAATGTCTAGTAGCTTCGCCTCGCCGCAAAGAGCATTTTTCATTTTGTTCCGTCGCGGAATACCAATTAGAAGCAGAGATATTACGAAAAAAGACTTTAAGAGTGAACTTTGAGGGTAGATTTCACCCCCTTAACGGGCTTAAGAGCACGTATAACAAAATACGTGTCTCTCAAAACATATCTTATTCGTATTTCTCTTGAGAAAAACATTTTTTTCATTATTGCAGATGACCAATGTTTGAAGGGATAGTAACCGTGTTTGGGGGTAGTTAACGCGAAATCCTCGAACACGTCAACTTATTTACTTCATTTCACAACTCAGAATATTTATTTTTCAATTTTCAAGTCAATATTCGAATCAGTACAACGAAAATATCTTCGAAAAATGTGGTTTTTCCGGTATAAAAAATAGGGGTTGCAACCCTCGTCGGCATAACAATGTCTAATAGCTCCGCCTTGCCGCAAAGAGCATTTTCGATTTTGTTCCGTCGCGAAATACCACTTAGAAGCAGAGATATTTCGAAAAAAGACTTTTTGAGAGTGAACTTTGAGGGTAGATCTCACCCCTAAATGGGCTTAAGAGCACGTATAAAAAAATACGTGTCTCTTATTTTTCGATGTTCTACAACATATATCAATATCATCGAAATCGGTGAGTTCGGGTTCGCAAGGTTTCCTTGTCAGTCTCTTACCCGTTAACAAGAAAAATTATACATCGTTTACGAAGTTTGTCGATGGAACAATTATAAATTTTCGATTTATTGATTGATTTCGCTTCATGCCGAGCAGTCTTGAAGAATAAGCCTCATATTTGGAGGATGAACAAAAAATAAGTACGTGTAAATATTGTAATTCTTCGACAGAATTTCAATTGTTGACGCAAAAAGGTGTATTTCCATACGATCACACCGATAGTTGGGATAAGTTAAACGAGGAGCAGTTGCCAACGAACGAAAAGTTTTTTTCAAAATGAAATAATGAAGATATTTCGAGGAATGATCATTTACATGCGTGCAATATCTGGCACGCTTTCAATGTTAAAACCCTTGCTGAATATCCAGACTTGTACTTGAAAACCGATCTATTACTTTTAGCGGATATTTTCGAGCATTTCCGTCAAACTTGTTCATTAGCATACAATTTAGATCCTCAGTATCATTATACAGCACCCGGCCTTGCCTTTGATGCAATGTTTAAATGCACGGGTATTGAGTTGGAACTTTTACTCGACATTGGCATGGTAATGTTCATTGAAAAAGGTATACGAGGTAGTGTAGCTCAATGTTCAATTAGGTATGCTTAAGCCAATAACAAGTATATAGGGGCAGAGTTTGATCCGCAGCAGGAAGAATCGTACCTAATCTATTTTGACGTAAATAATCTGCATAGAGCTGCTATGAGTCTTTATTTACCATACAGCGCCTTCGAGTGGTTATCTGACGGTATAAAGCAAGAGCTCTGATTGCTCAACCCAATTTCCATAGTTGCACCATTTTCCATGAAGATATGGTTATAATTGAATTATCACAATTAATAGTTACGCTGAATAAACCAATATACGAAGGATTCTCTATCCTGGATCTTTTCAAAACATACATTCACGAATTTTACTATAATTATGTGAAGAAAAACTTTGGAGATGGAGCAAAATTGATGTATACCCACACGGATAGCCTTTTGTATTATTCCTCCGTTCCCAACATATACGACTGTATGAAATTTAATTTGACGAAATTTGACACCTCAGACTATCCGTTGAATAATATTCATGAAATGCCTCTGGTGAGCAAGAAAATTATTGGTTTGATGAAAGATGAAAATAATGGTAGAATAATAACAGAATTCATAGGTTTGAGAGCAAAACTCTACTCGATCAGACTGTTAAAAGAAGAGAATTCGGAAGAGAAGAATTTATATAAAAAACGTGTCAAGGGGGTCAAAGGCTCTACTTTGAAAAAGATAACGTTCGACGATTATCTCGATTGAGCTCGGAAACAGGAAAATTTGAGTAGAAGTCGAAATTTGATTTCAAGCAAAAAGCACGAGGTTTATACAGTTAAGCAAAATAAAATAGTATTGAGTTGGAATGACGAAAAGCGAATTATATTTTCCAAGACTATGGACACCCTTCCATGGGGTTATAGGGGATGGAAAAAAATTGTACATACTATATGAAATAAAGTATTGAATATATATTGTTCTTTATTAATCCCAAAATTTCTACAATTCGTTCTTGTTTATCCAACTGTTGTGTGTATTGTTGAAACCCAACCATTTTACATAGAGTTTTTGTCCACGTCTCCGGAGCACGCACTCCAGCAAGTAAATGTCGGGGTTTTTAACCTTCAGAAGTTCCTCCTCGTAGAAGCCACCACCGATAGGTTGATCTTGATAGCTGTAAGCTTATGAGTCACCGGATTGGTATTCACGATTCGAGCGATCGTGAATATTTCAGTCGACCAATTAGGCGTATAACCTATCTCAAAAACGTTTTCATATTTGCTGATTCAGTAGTCATCGAACCTTCAACGGTGACGGTCGTATTTATAATCGTGTGTGCCTCTAAATAAAGTCCGGTAAAAGCGGCAGTGGGGAGACCTAATCTCCTGAAATAAGTCCGAGAATGGACATCGACGATCCTGGGGAAACCAGCGATCACAGCACGAGGAATTCGATTTCGAATCCTCCGATGCAAAATTCGAAAAAGAAGATAAATACCACAACGGGAAAAAACCTCGAAATTCCCCGAATAATTATCACTAGAAATTCTCAGACATTAAGTCAGCCCAACATATCACTAGGGATTGCAATCCGGCGTCATTTTCAGTCCGGCCGGATCCGACCAGATTCCCATCGGCCGGATTGATCAAATCAGGATGATTCTCGCTTTTCAATTCAAAATGAACTGTTAATAATTTAATCAAGTGTCATTGTACTTGATATAGGTAGTTTATAAACAATAAAACATGTATAAAAAACCAACTTTACTTCCAATCCAATGTTAAAATTAGACAACGAGCAAACATTTCAACGATGTAACGAGTAGCTCAGTCTTCCTAGATTTTACTTTCACAGATAGATCAATCAATTATTTTAGTAAGTAACTTTATAAAATCTAATATAATTAAACTTACGTAATTCACTGAGATGAGATCACAATAAATATTAAAGTATTTGAGAGTGCTAAAAAACAAGTCTTATATTTAGTCTAATAAATGGCACAATTATCACAATAATGAATATGTATTATCGTTACAACTCTTTAGATTAATCAACTTACGATGATTAATTATTTTCAGTAGAATTCTAAATAATAATTGTCTCAGTTTTCATTATATATTATAAGCAAATCAATTTTGATTTTGAAAAAAGGATCCTAGAAAGCAAATAGTGTTAATTGTGTCATCTGCTAGTCGACTTCTAATAGAGCTGCAAATATAGCCTGCGGCCGAAAAGGCCCTTTCAGCTTCTACACTTGTCGGCTTTATTGTCAGCAAATAATCATGAATAGCAGACAAGTATTCTCCTCGAACTCCGTCACTTTCAAATGTAGTCATTTCCTTTTTTAGTACTTTATCAAAATCTTTCTCTTTTTTAATATGTATGCTATAACACGTGGTTTCTTGCTGGATTTGTAATTGTAATTCTTCCTGTAATGTCAAATCTTTCTTTAGTGATGGTGACTCTAAGATCTCTTCTACTATTTCTTCCATGTTTTCTTTAGGATTATCATCTTGAATAACTCTTTCTAAGATTTTTCTCATTTCTAATCGTATGACTTTTTTCGTTGGCATCGTAAATGTATCATCATATCGGCTTACGTTTTCATGGTATTTCTTTGGATTCTGTAAGTATATTATTATTCCTGTTACTACTGTGCAGCGTTCTTTAATCCTTGTACGTAGTTCTTCATACAATTCAGTACTTAACACCGAGTCATGAGTGAGCAACTTCTCTAAAACAAATTTTAGTGTTGTTTCTGCAGTTAACAGGGTCGAATCTCTTCTGCATAGGGCCTCTACAGCTAATTTAAATGGCTGCAAACTATCAATCAGATCTTTTATTTTCGACCATTCAAGGTCACTAAATTTAATTTTAGATCCTATATCTATTAAAGCTTTATCGATACACACTTTCAGCTTACAAAATTTTTCTATCATAGACTGAAGACTATTCCAACGTGTGCGGTAATCCAAAATAAGGCTCAATTCTTTACCTGTATCTTCTTTCACATACTTTTGCAGATACATATCGTATTTAGTAGGCGATTTTTTGAACAGCTTCACCACTTTCCGCACTTTTTGAAGAATATCATTGTATGTAGGAATTACTTCAGCCTTGGAAATATAAGGATCACGAGGATCCGTTATTGTAACTGTCACTCCTTGTTCATCATCATTCGTTGTGTCTTCGTCATCTGTATCTGATTCATAAGATGTCGTTGGCGTTGTTGCTAGGTGGTCTTCTGCCTTCTCTTCATTCTTTTTATATAAAACATCGACCACAGTTAATTGTAACCCATGTGCGAAGCACAGTTATTGATAGCAATTCATGAGCCTACCTACTTTGACCATGACACTTGCGCCGTCAGTACTAATGCCAATAATATCAGTATCAGTATCAAGACCGAAGCTTTCTAAGCGGTGATTTATAAGACTGATAGTATGTTTCGCAGTACATGAACCATGTATTCTAATCAAGCCCAGATTAAAGTGTTTTTATTTGAGGTGTAAATTTAGGTTCAAATATCGGTGATTTTTTTGGGAAGTCCATGCGTCAAAACTCAAAGATAATCTTTTTCCTTGTTTCTTGAGATATTCGAACTCAGTGATAAAATCTGATTTAACAGTATTTGCGAAATTTGTAACTATAGATCTTATAGTATTTGCTGCATTAGGAAGTTGAAATCCGCTTTTCGAAAACAGATATCTCAAATCTGGCGATGTACAAAATAAACTGAGAGGCACACCATCTTTATAGACCATTCCAGAAATTATCTTTTCCATTGAATTTTCGTTTATAAAATAACTGTCAACGGTTTTCGACTTTTTCTTGGGTACTTCCTCTTCACACATAATATTAGCTGAATCAGTTTTTGATGTGGATGGTTTAGAGAATGAAGCAGAATTCGGACGTTTTAATTGGCTATTTTCGGAATTTTGATCAATGCAAATGCAATGCTTTGTTCTCAAATGTGTTTTTAAACCTTTATAAGAACCTTTACTGATTTTTATTATGTTAGAGCACAATGCGCATTCCGCGCTTACAGACTTGTCCTTTTGCATTTTTTTTAAATAATGCCATATAGTTTTCTCACTGTCCACATCATAATCCTCCTCATTTTGACTTGGTTTTGAAAGTGACATGTTTTGAAACTTTTTTTAACCAGGATAAACTGATAATAAATAATTATACTACGAGTAATACCTGTAACAAAAAAGAAAAAATATTTATATACAATTTTAATTCAAATTTTCGTTTGTACTTAACGTAACTCAACTCATTCTGAAGTCGAATAATTCAGACAACTTGTGTGAACTATCCAGCATTATTTACTTATTTATTTAATAATCTTTCATATAATTCTCACACTTATTTATCCATTGAGCAAGAACAATGTCTATTTCTATTCAAATAAAACACTTTTCAATAGATACTATCGCCCGCGTGAATACAAGAAAATAATGTTTTTTCACTTACTTTGTGACGAATTATCCACAAAACAAAACACACATTTATTGCCTCGATCGAGGCGAATGACATTAAACGGAATAGGCGGCGCGATGCGCTTGCGGGGGCTGGCGCGGTACTGGTGCAGCGTAGTGGGGTGGGGCGACTCCGCGTCAAACGGCTCGCGCGCATAAATACCACGCGCAACGCATTTAAAGTACCTACTCATGCAACAGCTCTATTATTTTTCCACAAATTGCTAGCACCGGATCCGGTAAACGGTTGATGACGCCGAATCCGCCGGATTACCGGATCCGTTTTTCCGGATTGCAAACCCTACATATCACCCGAGTGGCAGGTGATGCAACCAAGAAAAAAACGCCCAAGGACAAACTCTAGCGACCTCACAAACAACGATAACGGGACGATACCAAAAATCTCAAAAATCCCAACTAAAACAGATATTCTATGCTTCAAACTGGTGGCAGGGACGACAGCAACGAACCACGCGATGACGTGTCGACTAACGAGAACAGAGAAGAACCGAAGCCACCGCCCATATTTGTTCCTGGAATTACAGACATAACGACGTTTACAAACAAAATCAACGAGGTGACTTCAGCGGATGAATATACCTACAAAACTACCAACAACAACGATCAACTAAAAATCATGGCGAAAACCCCCAGTGCATATAGGAACATTGTTCGTCTACTGGACGACGAAGGCGCATCCTTTCACACGTATCAATTAAAGCAAGAGCGTGCCTACCGAGTGGTTATTCGATCACTCCACTCCTCAACGTGTGTTGAAAGTGTTACGTGCGGCGAGCTGCGTTAACTGTGTCGATTATCGCGCAAGAATCACGACAGCCAACATGTGGGAACGTTAGCGCTTGATATAGGCCGAGCGAACGATGATCAAGCGTCGCATGTAATGCTCAATATAACACCGACCCACGTGTTCCGCGATTCGATGTTTGGGGAAATAACCACAGCCGGACCCACACCTTCACTGTAGTCATTTATTCAAGTACCGTGGTACCTGAGTGTCTTACAGCGCGAGCGTACCCCCAAGCACACCCAAGCTGGTTCGATACCGTCGATCGGTTCGATCGAGGTACCTGACAGGATGCGTGGTTCTTCTCGTGTGCAAATCCCATACAGGATTCCGCAGCGTTTCGTTGTCGCGCGCAGGGATGGACCCGGATCGGACGCGCGCGTGCCTGGACTGATTCTATCAATTATAGGAAAATGATCCACTCAATATCGCATTCCGAATTCCATGTCGTTGCAGATTAATATATATATATTCTCACGAAAGTATCATTTACAAGAAAATTGACAAGGTCGTCTCGGTTAGAGTTTTGCTAACATCTACTCGTTAATTTCGAGAAGGTATCGTTGTATAGTAATTACAATTATGGCGACTGCGAAAGAGAGAGAGAAGGCGCCCGGCGCCGCGTGTTCGGAACGGACGCTGTTCGGACGGTTATCCCCAGGGCTTCCCCCAGACGCGTGGGATATATCCACACGAGGAATGAAATGAGCCAGTCCGCAACCGTATTTCACAGGTAATTGAAAGGTATCGGAAAATCCTACCGGTATTTGTCGATCTTACTTCCAAGATGGCGATTCGCCTCGTGGCGACGTATTATCGGTGATTTGGTTTATATAACAGAAATTCGCACTCCGTTTGGATTCGATATCGAATGTTTTCCCTTCGTCAAACAAGCCTTGGAGTTGTCGATATAGGAGCGTTGATATTGAACTGAATCTGAAAATTACGACAAGGATTAGACGGACGCCAATGGAGATGGCGATCGGTATCGTACACGCGTTGTGAAGCAACACGTGGCGATCATTAGTCACACGTAATAGCTACAGAGATATGAATCTCTGGCAAGGAAAATTATTACGATACGAGAATTCGAGTCTTTCCGCGGTTCACAATAACTGATTTCACGCACGGAACTACGCTCTAATTATATAATTCTCGGTCCGTGACGCACGCACCTCGCGATTCTCCGATCAACTGCGACGAGTGGAGCGTCGAGATCGTCGTTCTTCCCGGGTTGGTTTTGCCGGTGTCCGCAGAGTGGCGCTGATGACAGTCGGTCCCATCGTAATCTCCACGCTCCTGCTGCACCAACTGGGCCTTTTGTGCGCGGAGGCACAGTGTGTACTCGGGATGGAGTTTTGCTCCGAAGGACGACTCCACTCTTTTCTTATTTTGCGATATTCAGCATCCCTATTCTCAGACGGCGTAGGCTGCTAGATGGGAGGGTGGTCTACGACCCAATAGGCTTTCGCCTCGCTCTGCGTAATGTTACGCGTCTAGTTGCTTCGGCGCCTTCGACGGTTAGCGCTCATCCAGACATTCATTCGTACACGTACACATACGCATCGCGAGAAAGACGATGACTACAAGTCGGGTTATGGTGGGGTTACGCCTTGCGAACTACTAACCGCTACCAGCACTACAGAGAGTAGAGATAACTCAGACGTCTGCTCCGTAGGCCGGGGTTATCAAATGATATTAAAGATGTTGGAAAATCAAATTTTGGAATTAAAATATTGAAAAATATAACGTGGTACGTAACAAAAGCATCAAGGATGAAGTAAGCAAAATGGGTTTTAAAGTGCGCAACGTACTGAACATCAAAAGTGCAAAAACTAAAACACCTCTCCCGATGTTCTTCGTTGACCTCGAACCGAGCGCAAACAACAAAGAAATATATAAAATCGACCTACTGCTCAACGCCAAAATCCAGATCGAACCTCCTAGAAAAAACGATGAAATCCTGCAGTGCACAAGATGTCAACGATACGGGCATACCAAAGCCTACTGCCGCCGAATTTTCAGATGTGTCAAATGTGGCGAAGACCGCAAAACAGAAGTCTGTACAAAAAGCTGGGACACACCAGCCGAATGCGCACTTTGTGATGGAGCACACCCTTCAAACTATAAAGGATGCGTAGTATATAGAGAAATACTCCAAAAACGAAAAACGTCAACACAAAAACCCCACTGGCACAGAAGCGAAATTGTGGAAAGGGACCTGGAGACGGTCGGAGAACCCAGTACACAAAACAGGCAAAACGAAGTAAGCTACGCGAAAATTACACGAAGAAATCTTGATACCAGAGAAAATAAACAAAATAAAGACACAGACCTAGTAACAATAGTTCTAAATTCCTTCACCAAACTTAAGACTATACTATCACAACAAACAGAATTCATGAGCTCTCTCATGAAACTAATGACAACATTGATTACAAAGTTAACCGAAAAATGAATCCGTTCTATCGCATTGCTCTCTGGAACGCCAACGGCTTAGCGCAAAGACGCTACGAGCTGCCCGTATTTATTGAAAACAACAAAATCGACATAATGCTTATCTCGGAAACACATTTTACTTCCAAAAACTATTTCAATTCACGCGAGTTCAATACTCACGACACGAAGCACCCAGACGGCACTGCCCACGGCGGTACAGCCGTGATAATTAGAAAAAATATAAGACACCACAAATTAACAAAACACGAAGAAGAATATCTGCAAGCCACAAGCATTGAGATCGAAGAATGGAACGGCCCTTTAATTCTGTCAGCAGTATATTGTCCACCTAGGCATGTAATAAAAGCGACCGAATTTTCCGAGTCTCCTGAAACGCTGGGCCCACGATTTATAGCCGGCGGAGATTATAATGCCAAAAACAAAGTGTGGGGATCCAGGATAAACACAACCAGAGGCAGAGAACTCCTGAAAGCCACAACAACAAGAAATTTAAGCTCTATCTCTGCCGAACAGCCTACATACTGGCCTACTGATCCCACGAAAATACCGGACCTCCTAGATTTTTTTGTCTCGAGAGGTTTAACGAGAACAAATATAAAAGTAGAGTCAAATCTTGAATTATCGTCAGATCAGACACCTGTAATTATTACGATCAGTACCGGTGTAATCTCTCTACAAATCAATTGCCCCTCGTTTACACAATAAAAAAACTGACTGGGAAACCTTCAGGAAAACGATCGATGAAAATATAAACCTCAACATTCCACTTAAAAACGAGGCGGAAATAGATGATGCGACAGATCAATTTACAAAATTATTACAAAAATCGGCGTGGAGTGCCACACCCCAACTTGAAAAAAAAGATATAAATTCTAACTACCCACTAGAAATTAAAACTAAAATCCGTGAGAAGAGAAGGCTCAGAAGAAAATGGCAACTCATTGTCAGTCGGAATCCCTTGGATAGAAATAGGTACAACAAGGCCAGCAAAGATCTGAAGACGCTCATATACGAATACAACAACGACAGCCTACAGCAGCACCTACAAACTCTCACGGCCACGAAAGCGACTGACTACTCCCTCTGGAAAATGACAAAAAATCTTAAACGACCGCAAATGCAAATCCCCCCCATCAGAGACCCCGGACAACAGTGGGCTCGAAGTGACAAGCAAAAAGCGAACATCTTTGCAAAACACCTTGCAAATGTGTTTACACCGCTGCCGGCAGCGACTTGCCAAAACGACAACACCCAGATGACCACAGAATTCCTTGAATCGCCTCTACCATTGACCCTACCAATTCAACACTTTACTCCGACGGAAGTCACGAACACCATCAAGGATAAAATAAGTACAAAAAGAACTCCAGGATACGATTTAATCACAGGGAAAATTTTGAAAGAACTGCCGAAGAAAGCAATAGTTTTTTTGACAACCCTTTTCAACTGTATTCTGCGAACGACGTACACAAATAATTATGACTGCAAAGCCTGGAAAGCCACCAACGGAAGTTACATCCTATAGGCCAATCAGTCTACTTCCGATAAATTCAAAATTGTTCGAAAAAATGCTGCTAACGCGAATGATCCGGTCCATACGTGAAGAAAACCTGATTCCTGACCATCAATTCGGTTTTAGAAATTCTCACTCCACAATTGAGTAGATAAATAGAGTGTACAACACGATCTCAAATGCATTCGAACAAAAAAAATACTGCTCAGCCGCATTCCTCGATATACAGCAAGCATTTGATAAAGTCTGGCACGACGGTTTGCTATACAAAATAAAAAAAGGCCTTCCGCAATTCTACCTCATCATCAAATCATACTTAAACAATAGAAAATTCCAAGTACCGCATGGACAAGAACTCTCCCCACTCTATCCAATAAAATCAGGCGTACCACAGGGCAGTGTCCTCGGACCAGTACTGTATACGCCATTCACCGCTGACATACCGACTGGCGACAATGTAACAATTGCAACATATGTAGACGACACAGCGATACTAGCAAAATACGAAAACCCGGCTGCGGCATCTGAACTGCTCCAAAATGCATTAAAACGAGTCGAAGAGTGGCTGAAAAAATGGAGAATACAAGCGAGCACAAGCAAATCAGTGCAAATAACCTTGACATTGCAAAGAGAAGAATGCTCTCCAGTTACACTAAACAACCAACCCCTGCCTGTAACAAATGAAGTCAAATACCTCGGAATGCACTTACAATAAGACCGGTTACTGCCTAAAGAAAAGTCTGTTAATCAATAGATATTGTACCTTCGCGACAATCATCGAGTCACGTGAGTAGTCACCTTCATAACCTATTGTACGGTCGTGGGATGGGGTCAAGTCTTGATAAACCATCTGTATTTTTCTCTCATCATTCGTCTGACTTCCAACCCAACCCGGTCGCGTCCTAAAACGACTCAGAGAGTTGTTCGCGCAGCGCCCCGAACCAATCGAAATCTCAATTCCAGGCGCTCGGAACGACTCATTGCGACGCGAAACGCCAACCTATCAACCGCGTTCGTAACAATGAATAAAATTTTCAGTTTTAATAAATTTGGAACTCGAAAAATGATAAGCATAATTTTTTGCAGAGCGTTGAATTTCCTACAAAAATATAAGTTACGCATTGAAATCCGTTCATTGGTTTGTGAACTGAAAAAATTCTTGAAAAAAAGAATATCCGTGTTATTCAAATGAGAAATAGAAATTCACGATGAGTGACCTCTAAATATTATTCTTAAGAGCTTAGATCTTAACAGGCGTATTTTCTCATTCCTCCGAAAGTATTTCAGTAGTGGTTTTGAATTAAAAAATAGTCGATTTTTGTAACAAGTCTATTATGCATGATTACAGATGACGGAGAATTAATGTCAATGATTGACATCGATTTTGGCAATCATGTGACTGGCCATAATTCTGGAGATGATGAATCAGAAAATGAAATCATATGACCTTTTTTAAATATCGTGTATGAGATTTGATTATAATTATTTGAAACCAAATGGCTTTTCTAAATATTCTCAATTAACCACAGATGGCATGATATACGTGTCTCAAACAAAACACTGGTATAAAATTGGTATAGGTTTAAATAATATGCGTTACGTAATATATGCATAATATACTTCAGTTGTATGGACGAATCATAAATATGTATTATACACGACTCTAATACTTATATCGTATATTAAACTTTCGATATCAGATTTAAAGATTGGGAACTAGTGGGGTATCATATACATATAATTCAATTATTGAATATTCGTATATTCCACCAGTTTTGAACGTAATATTTCACCGAAATCTTTAGGATATTTTTGCGCTCGGGGATGTCGTCCAAAAAACGTTTCCCACGTGCGATGATTCTACAACGATGACGATAGTCCCGGTTTACGTTCAAGTCACGTATATCTGAACTCGCAACCAACGTCAAATAATCGTCTACCGATTTGCGGTTTCATGATTATGCATACACAGTTATTAATTACTAGCGTACTGATTTTGAACCGTTTTCGGAATTTTTTCGCCGACTAAAAAATATAGAGTGTTTCTATTGTCAGAATATTTGATGAGAAGAGAACAAAATCATCAATAACTACACATCTATTAATTTTTTCTAACTGACCACTAGTCTGACTCACAACAAAATGAACGTTGTAGCTCAAGTCTCAGAGAGGGCTCAATCAACTGTTTTATTTTAAGACGGCATATTGATAATCTGCTACACGCTCGGCGAAAATCGTACATGTGCATTCTGAAATACATGATAACCAAGTTTGTCACACAAACATATGCTTATTCTGGCTCTGGCTTATATAGACCAAATTTTGCCTGAATGACCAATGAATTTTTTCAATTCCTTTTAAAGAACTTCGATTGCTGTGTAAAACATTCATCATCAACAAAACAAGATTTCGTAGAGATCCCGATTTCCTACTTCCATAATTTGACCTTTTTTTCTTCGATTATTGTATTTTAATGTTTCCAATTATTTTCTTGGTCTATGTGTGAATATATATATTTATAAATTGCGACCGTTTTTTCTTCCCGCTGTGAGAAGGAGATCGCACCGAACACGGGCTGGTCTAAAAACGTAGGGGAATGCGCCGGGAGGCGGGGGGCGGGCAAAGCGAAATGAAGAACGCGTGAAAAACGCAGTGGGAATTCAATAACAGCAAATAAAGACAAAGAACGGTGAAGATGAAACAAACGAAAAATTCAAAAACACAACAATACAAGGAAACAGGAACGCAATTAAATCTAATAACAAGAGAAGAGACAGAGACGAATAGGGATGGAAGGGGGGGAAGGTAGAGGAGGAGGGTCGGGTAAAAAGGGAGCGGGTGACAGGGTGAAGGGTTGGGTTGGACGCCAGCTACGTTACGGCGTAGCACTGGTATAATCTTTCGTGTCGTAGGGACACGGATTCAAAAGATGGGCGGGCAAAGAACGCTTAGCTCACGCGGGAGCCGGGGAGACTCGAACAGGGGGAAGCGGGCGTCGGGCTCTGCGCTTTTGGCTGTACAAATAAACCTCGACACTTTAGGGGTAGGAGATCGGGAATGGTTACCGGAAAGCGTGATTGATAAAGGAAGAGGGAGGGTGGTTGGGGGGTGAAAATACAATAAAGCTAACTCAGAGCTACGCGATCTCCGCTTGCCACGCCACGAGAAACCAGTGATCAATATGGCCGGCAGTCTGAGCGGCTGGCTGGAATAATCGTTGGACCAAAAATTAAGCTTTCGTAGCAGGATGGGGTGAATACGGGGTTAATACGGGGTTGAAAAGACACTCCCCCTTAACAGTAGATTCTCAGCTAATCCAATGAGAAAATTCTCTAAAAAGACAATAGCGCACTCGCACTTGCTGCTCTCACACTCTAGAATCCTACAATCTCAGGCTTGACTCGCACGTCTTTTTTTGATCAAGGTCGGCTCGAGGCTGACGATCCGCCGTGCCGTCGTCTCCTTCGTGACTCGCGGGTGGTCATCGAGGTTTCCAGGGCTGTGATTAGTGGATCGGGTGGCGCTGTCATCTGAGCTTCGGGACGTTCTCGGTGTCTCTCGGTATTCGGACGGGGTAGTCGGCACCGGAAACGGATCGGCAAGAGGCAAGGTTCGGTCGGTGGTCGTCAGGTGGTGACTGCGGGACTGTTTCGGACTAGTCGGCCGCAGCGAGCTTCAGACATGCTCGCTGCGGCAACGTGACGGTGACTTTCGTAACGACGGCACGCTGGGTTCCTTGCCTGATGGCTGGCGAGCAGTGGTCGACTCGCGCAGGTCGTGCGTCATGCTTTTCCCTCGCGCCCGCGCTTCGTCGACTCCCGAGTTCGGGCCGTGCTCCGTTGCCGCCGTCGTCGTTCCCAGCCACCGCCGCCCGTCACCCGCCGTTGGATCCTCGTACGGCTTGGGCGAGAGGGAAAAACACGCCGCACGCTCTGTCGAGTCAACCGATGCCCGCACGCCAGCCCGCCAGTCCATGAATTAACCGAATAGCCCGGCAAGACGGCGTTACAGACGTCACAAATGGAAGCCACTGTCACGCAGCCGCAGCGAGCAGGCTCGAAGCTCGTTGCAGTTGACACGCCAGAAACCACCCAGCAGTCGCCACCCGACGATCACCGGCCAAACCTCGACCGCTGCCCATCCGTTGCCGATGCCGACGCACCGATCCTCCCGTTCGAACACCGACAGACACCGAGAACGTCCCGAAGCCTCGATAACAGCGCCACCCGACCCACCATTCACAGCCCTGGAAACCTCGATGACCACCCGTAAGTCACGAAGGAGACGACGGCACGGCGGATCGTCAGCTTCGAGCCGACTTCGATCGAAAAAAGACGTGCGAGTCGAGCCTGAGATTGTGGGATTGTAGAGTATGAGAGCAGCAAGTGCGAGTGCGCTATTATCTTTTTGGAGTACGCTCTCATTGGATTAGCTGAGAATCTACTGTTTGGGGGAGTGTCTTTCCAACCCCGTATTACCCCCGTATTCACCCCATCCTGCCACGAAAGCTTAATTTTTGGTCCAACGTTTATTCCCGCCAGTCGCTCAGACTACCGGCCATATTGATCACCGGTTTCTCGTGGCGTGGCAAGCGGCGATCGCGTAGCTCTGAGTTAGCTTCATTGTATTTTCACCCCTCAACTACGCTCCCTCTTCCTTTATCAATCACGCTTTCCGGTAACCATCCCCGATCTCCCGCCCCTGTAGTGCCGAGGTTTATTTGTACATCCAAAAGCGCAGAGCCCGACGCCCGTTCCCCCTTGATCGAGTCTCCCCGGCTCCTGCGTGAGCTAAGCGTTCCCTGCCCGCCGATCTTTTGAATCCGTGTCCCTACAACACGGAAGATTATACCTGTGCTACGCCGTAACGTAACTGGCGCCTAACCCGACCCTCCACCCTGTCACCCGCTCCCTTTTCATTTGACCCTTTCTCTTCCCCACTCCCCCCGCACCCCCGATCTCTCGCTTTCTTTCTTTTTTGTCAGATTTTATTGCGTCCCTGTTCTTTTGTATTGTCGTGTTTTTATTTGTCATAGAGTCTATCGTCTGTTTCATCTTTACTGATTTTCCTGTCTTTATCTGCTGTTATCAAATTCTCACTTCGTTTATTTGCGCGTTCTTCATTTCGCTTTTCCTGACCCCCCCCCCTCTCTTCCTTCGCTCCCCTCCCACGCTTCGCCCTTTATTTTCAGACCAGCCCAAGTTCAGTGCGATACCCTTATCACAGCGGGAAAGATAAACGGTCGCACTCTGTATGAGATCAAATTTTTCCATCACACGAATATACCAAAATAGTTTATGTGAATCATTGCAGGATTTTTCGATCGCATTTCTTGAGTTTTTCCTAATTCA
Organism: Arge pagana; assembly: GCA_963969455.1. Lineage (NCBI taxonomy): Eukaryota > Metazoa > Arthropoda > Insecta > Hymenoptera > Argidae > Arge > Arge pagana. Next base: position 77,660 of record CAXAKQ010000134.1, read on the forward strand.
AACTGTTTTTTATAAATCTCCCCAACCTAAAAGGTTAAGATCATGCAAGTAAGTTTGTTTGACAAAAAAGTTGTAGTTTCGAATTATTCTTCCGTCAAATTTACTGCAGAATTTCTCGAATTCCAAAAATACCAACTTTCATCAAAAATAAACAACCGAAATTTTTCTCCGCGAACACGTACCATCAATTTGCCAACAAAATTCACAGAAAATACTCTCGAGTGTTTACGGCACCTACATATTCTTCTCACGATGGTTGGTTTAGTCGTTTGGAAAGAACGCTTCATCAATCATATTTTTTCATACATTCCGAAAATTTCGAAGGTTGATTCATTGATTAATTTATTTATTCATTCTGAAAAACATATTGTAATAAAAAGTACCTTCCAAACGATTGAGCGAACCATCTTACGAGAAAAATAGAAGGTTGCTGTAAATACTTGAGCGTATTTTCCGTTACATTTTCAAGTAAATTAATAGAGGGATGTGTTGGTTGAAAAAGTTTTTGTATATAATTTGGATAAAAATAAACGGTTTGAAGTTGATCCGGATTTCCGTGTTCTTTGCGTGTAAAATTTCTTGTCTGGTCTTATACGTCCCAGATACGGAAATTCGTAGAGAACATTTGAACTAGATGAATTTGAAAAATGCCATCCCAAAATTTTGGAATAATTTACAATAATTCTTTCAATATATGCGTCTAATGGAATAAAATTATGATTTATTCTTCAGCAATCAACTTTTCGGTCGTTCGAAACTGCGATACATCAATATGAGTGGGTCAAAGTCTCCCGCTATCTCGTTCGGGAAGCTCCTTCCTGCATATAGAAGGACTCACGGATTTTCTGTAAAAATGAATAATTCCCTATCATACAGTTATGATTGTTATGCATATGGTCGTTTTTGATGCCTGTTGGGAGGAGCTACAGACATCCATCGCCTGTTGTCTTATTGTCCGGCATTCAGTATGCTTCACATCATCCCCACTTCTTGCGCTAGTGGCGCTTGTAGTGGTGAATGCCGGGAAGTGAGCCTCCACCGTCAAGCGTGGGAATCTCCTTTAGTGTGAGCGCGGCTGTGAGCGAGGTGACGCAGTCGAGTGGTTGGACAACAACCAATACCGAAGTAAGTTATACCCTTGCTATATTATGAGTACACGTATTGTGAGTTTTTTGATTTATTTCCATCTTAGCTAAAGGTATCTATATTTATCCATACAGAATTATGTTTCATGCCCGGTTCCAATCCTGTTGTATGAAACTCGGGTTATTAGAGTTAGTCGTCAATTATTTCAATTCTCTCTCGTATGAGAATACACTCGTTCTTCTCTTATTCTTTCTTTCATACTTCTTCGCCTGGCTCTCATACCCCGTCGCTCCGCCTTTACATCAGGCCACACATACACATACACATACTAAATTTTGCTGTGTTGAAATTATCGTACACGTGTTCAATGCGGAACTTGATCACCGATGCAATGTGAAGTAACACTTTTTCGTTTTTATGCGTTTTATGCAATTTATGCGTTTAACAGAACTCATCGTGTAGCTTCAGATACGCATTCAAATACCTATACAAAATGTGAACCACACGTCTCGATACGTTTATTCTACCAATTGTCTTAGCTGGAATGAATACTATAAATCCTGTAAACATATCAGCCACATTTGCAATGCTTCTATATCCTTGCTAAAAAATCTGTTACTGCAAGACATAATGTAGTTCAATTCCACAACAACCGAATATCATTAATAGGAAGAATGAATCCTCTCAATAATAGTTGATCAATCGCATTCGGGCAATTTGTTTTCTATTTGCATGTGGGTCATTCTTTCACAAATCGTACGGATGTGAGGAAAAAAATCTACTCACTTTTTTAAATGACACACACATTTTTTTCCCGCACCTTCTCATCAATTTGAACGACACTCATTTCACGATTTCTTTCAGAAAAGTATTTATTTCGGAATATGTATCTTTTGCATTTTGATGATGTCGGATTCTCTAACACTTGAAATTCATTTTTTCCGGTTCTACTCAATGGATCCTTCCCGTTCTACCGACATTCAACACCTCGTTATATCAGCTTTTTAAACGCGTGCTGACAGTATTTTTTTATTGGTATTCAATACAAAATAGTAACAAATGAATTATTCTAATGATGTTTTCATGCTCGTGTCTAACATGTATGAAATTCAAAAAATTACTAATACTTTCGCTATGTTCTAATCTGAAAAACCCATGTTTGGCAAAAATAAACTCTTTATTTAGTCATAAGATATTGAATAACTTTCAGTACGCGCTATACGTCGTGCACCGCGTCTGGACGTGTTGAAGTTTCCAGGGAGAGTGCGATCCGTAGCGCTAAGTTTTGGTCATTGATTCCTGGTATTTGGACTGAAAAAATAACATTTTCAGGAATAAAAAATCTGTCGTTTTGGCTTCCTTAATGAAATATCAGCACTTCTAGCGAAAATTGAAAATACGCGAAAGTTCAACGATTCGAAGGGTGAGAGTGAAACCTCGGGCGGGGTCAAGGGTCAGAGCATCTTTCGGGGGAGTGGGGGCGGAACCCTCCAAAGACGCCAGAAGTAGTTTTTAAATGATTTGAAAAATAAATTACGAGTAATTTATTTCATTTTTTATTAATTGCAAACAGGAACTTCTATTCTACCAATTTGGCAGACTATGTTTGTGAATTCTTGTGGCGCAATCGTGTTAAGAAATTAGATGTTGATTCTTGACGCAATTCATAACCGATATCGAAATGTGCTTTCCCAGCAAAAACAGTTGAACTGGTTTTATAATGAATAGATTCTCTCATGCAAACCTCAACATTCCTGCTTCACCCCTTGCAGGTCGAGTTTCAACTCTTACCATTCTTAAAAAAGTTTTTATTTTGGTCTAAATATCAATGCCACGCGGTCACAAGTTGAAGCCCGAGATATCATAGTAGTTACAAAATTTTAATTTTCAATTTCAATTTTGATGAGAAATAAGCAAGATATTAACACTTACCATTCTTCATATTATGCTTATTTTTACTCGATAACTCCAAATTAGCCTTCAAATTGCGGCGCCACGGATATTGTACTGTTGCCTCGTTGAATTTTGCGTTTTTCTAATTTTCGCTAAAAGCGATAATATATCGCTAAGGTACCCGAAACGGAAACATTTTCATTATTGAAACTGTTATCATTCTCATCCGAATACCAAGAATTAATGGCCACTTGGCGCCACGAAAATCGTACTCTTACCCTATCCACACTATGTGATAGAGTTTTGCATGCACCAACTCTATCTTTGAACAATTAATGTATCCCGATTTACCGAGTTGGCCTGATTGAAAGCTTTAACACGTTTGAGCACGGCGTGCGCCGCACAGCGCGCGCTCAAAATTATTTAATATCTACTGGCTAAATGAAGAACCCACTTCTTTCACACATGGGTTTTTCAGATTAAAACATAGCGAATGTAATGGTAATTTTTGGAATTTCATACGTTTCGGACACAAGCATGAAAACATTATTCGAACGATTCAATTGTTATTATTTTGCCCCGAATAACAATAAAAAATACCGTCGGCACGCGTTTGAGAAGCTGACATAACAAGGTGTTAAATGCTGAAAGAACAGGAAGGATCCATTGAGAAGAACCGGAGATAATGAATTTTGAATGTGAGAGATCCGACATACTATCAAAATGCACAATATATATATTTCGAAAAATCAACCATCCCGGAAGAAATTTCGAAATAAGTATCGACTCATCTCATGTTTACAAGGAATAGACAATTTTTCTTCGGGAATTTCAATTGTGAAGTCAAAACATGAGTACGATGTGTAAAAGAATTATTCATGCATGAAAAAGTGGGTGCAACGTGTATAAAGTTTTTTTGACTAACTCTACTAGCATCCTCATCATACATATCACATCGTCTGATTCTATGATGCCGCATGATATGATTAATTATGCATCAATTATGCATCAACAATTATGTATTGACCATGGACTACTATTGATTTTATACAGAATCCTGAGATATGAGAATTCTTACAACTCATAAATACATGGTGATTAAAAAATTTCTCTCCATCACTAAACTCATGTAACAGTTACGGTTTACACTTCTCCGTTGTAATCAACTACTCTAGTAGTTTATGGAGAATATGATTACGTAGATTGTATTTTCTTTTTTCACAAACGATTGAGAGTTCAAAATTGGAGAACATGCTAAATATAATATCAAAATCTTTACTACTTTTGTAGGAAATTTTTTATATCCTGTTTTGAATTTTTTGATTTCCATTTTATGCTGTTCTATTTTATATTGCAATTATAATAATTTATATCTGAAGACCATCTGGGTGTCCAGTGACTCAAACTTTTGAAAAACGTTATTCCGCAGCGGGTTAAATATAAGTAGTTTTATGGTTGGAAGATTTGACTGCAAAGTGAACGTCTTCTCAATACCATTTTAAAATTGGTTCCACACTTATGTCTATACCCTTTCCCTGCGTACTTCACGCGATCCGAAGTTCCTTGGTGATATACGTATTGTTGAAACAATTATTAAATCTATCTCAAATGCGTTTATGAACCGTTAAATTTATGTATGATAAATGTTTTTCAATATTGACATTTCTAAATCGGTTGGTTATATATCCATTTCCGACGTAATTCACGCGATTCAAGATTTTTTGGTAAGGATCATGCGATTCAGCTTCTGCGGTATCAGGTGTCTATTGTTTTGCTCCCATCAAATATAGCGGGCGCATACAGTTTCCGGATCATACAAGATAAAGAGAAATAGTCAACAATTAATTGGATAAAAATACATCAAACATTTATACATTATGTTGTTTATCACTAAGTAAACATGTGATTCATATTCATCAAGAAAAATAATTGAATCTTAGTTGAATCCAAATTTCAGAATCATGCTGATCCATCTTCAGCTAAAACCCAATCAACCACAAATGATATATTATATATAGAGAAAGGGTTATAACCATACGTGTGAAACAGGTCTAAAAGTATATTAGAAAAGCGTATATTTTTGAGCTGAATGTCCGCCCATGATACGATTTTCAATACGATCAAACTACGTACATTCAACGATTTATCAACGTATTCAAAATTAATTGAATGATCGTTTCAACTACACGCGTATCACCAACAAATCTTGGATCGCGTGAAATACGCAAGGAAAAGTAGATAAGCAATGAGAGTTCCGGATATAGATTCCAACTCCGACATTTACCGACTCCCCCCCCCACACGCTAACACGCTTCTGGAACCTTCTAGAACATTCCAGAACCTTCGACAATGACGTCATCGAAGATTCAGGAAGCTTCTAGAACCTTCCATGATGACGCAATACGTCATCCTACCACGTCATCAGTTCTCGAAAGTTCTCTAACGTCATCCTGCCACGTCATCGGCTATTGACGTCCTGCTACGTCTTAAAGTGACGATAACGTCACGGTAGTACGAGTAGCCTCAACTTTTCCAGTCCAGAAGTTTCTAGAAGGTTCTCGAAAGTTCTGCGACATCATTCTAACGCATTATCAGAACGCGGTGGAACGTACGAGGGTTTGTCGAACGATAGCACTTCGACGATCTTTTATCCGGGTGGGACTACCAGGAAAACTACGTGGATCGTATGTACCCGACGATCGGTGATGTGGGCGCCCGTCGTTATGTTACACTTGACGCACAGAGCGTTGAGTTCCAGGATGGCAATCGGTGAGTCGGATTTGTGTACGATATTGGGCTTAAATTTACGTTGAGTGAAACCGAGAAGTTGACCGATAGAGTCCTCGGGCATGAAATTTCCTTCGCGGCTGCACTCGAGTTCGCTGCGCAACTCTTTGTGGTTGGGTTTCAAGCTTACAGAGACGTTGGGTAACACTTTCTTCAAGCGATTATCGATATCCTTGATTTCGTAGCTGCCAGTGAGTATGGTGACAACCTAATCTTCCACGTGGAATTTGTTGTGTGCCACGTCGATGTTTGGAATCGGATTGAATGTTAGCAATTCGACAAATCCAAGAGCGTGGTTTTCAGCTGACGATAACTCGATGGGAGGAAAATACCCAGCCTCCAAAATAGAGGATGTCCCCGATACGGTCAACGTGAACGAATCGTCCATGACTGATGTAATGTAGATGTGTCGTGTTGACTTTATAATTAATCGTTGAGGAACTCGAGACACAAGTGCCCGCATTCTCTCGTATAATAGTTTGGTATCTCTTGTGATTGTATTTGATGTTACCGACACCGAGATATTCGATCAGATCTCGAGGTGGTCGCAGATTCCCCAAACTTTCAAAGTGAACAGCTTTGTCTTCGTTCTTCTGGTACGGAATCCAGTGCGTGCCCAGTCCATCCTTGTCGTTGAGATTGACAATCGCCGACTCATTCTTCCGCGACCAAATTTTGGCAGATCGTTTCTCATGAAAACGCCACGAAAGTGTGGGATTCCCATAGTTTCAGACATTGATGAGTGCTCGGTGCGGTAGCCTTACGCGTTTTTTGGCGGTTCCACGTACAGTCTTAGACCTTTCTTCTAGGGTTTGAGGTACATTCCCCGGCCCAAAGCGATCGCTTCCATCGTCGCGTTGTGTCGTCGTTTACCTTCTCCCAATAGTCATTTGGCAGCGCTCGCATCGTTTACAGCTTTTGCAATCCCCGCCGGCCAAAGCTCCAGCGGCACTGAGCCCAGTGAGAAAAGGGACGACGAACGGTAGGAATTCCCCATTTTCGATGGTACCGGTTTGGATTCGGTTTTCATTACGTTGGCTATACCCCAGGCGCCAATTTTTTCATCGAAGCCAGCGTCTTTGACGAAAACGCGCTTCCGAACTCGATTGACGAGTACCTGGTCGACTACGTTCTGTGCAGTGACGGTCTCTCGGTTCAGCAAGTATGCGATGTCGTGCTCTCTCCACGTGGCATCGCGAGGATTATTACCAGGATCACCGCGAGCCAACCTGTTCGCCAATTTCATGCCAGGGCCGCAGTACTGGTATCCGGGAAGGTGTACTCTAATTGGGAGTTTTTTGATGATACTATCAACCAGACCTTCATCACTTCATAGTCATTGTCATCGTCGTAGTCTTTCGCGTTATAGTTTCTCACATCCGTACGCAATCATTGTGCCACCGCGACTGATCGCGACTTCATAAAAGGGGGCTATTTATGACTTCTCTACTCAATCATCGTAGAGATGAGGTTCGAGCACCAAATGTCTGAATTGCTTGTGATCAACATTGACGAGCTCGATCTGCTCGACGCTACGGCCGGGAGAGCAAAACAAGATGGGAATTTGCTGCCGAGCAGTGTACAAGCGATACTTTGCGGTCCGTCCAACTGTGGAAAAACCAACGCACTTCTCACGCTCATAATCCACCCCGACGGATTCAGGTTCGAGAACATTTACGTTCGCTCCAAATCGCCAGACCAGCCAAAGTACAAGATGCTGAGGAAACAGATTGGGCCGGTGAGTGGCGTGGCTTATTTTGCTTTCACCGAACATGAGGAAATCGTGAGACCCGAAGACGTGCGATCGCAATCGATAATGATGTTCGATGATATTGCCTGTGTAAAACAAGCAACGTTCGAGCTTTCTTCTGCATGGGACGACACAGAGGTGTTGACTGCTCTTATCTCTGCCAGACCTACGCTGGTATCCGCAAACACTTTGTTTGCGAACATACGAATCTGCTGGTATTTTGCCTGCAGGGTGAAATGAACTTGAAGCACGTGTATGACGACCATGTGACTTCTGATATGACTTACACACAATTCAAGGATCTATGTTCAGCGTGCTAGAACGACGGTGAATTTGGATTCGTGGTGATCGACTGGAACAGCGAACTTGATCATGGAAGGTACAGAAAAGGATTCGACTGCTGCACCAGCATACATCGGCATTGATCTAAAGAGCAAGGTCAGTTGCCTTGTAAACTTAAACGTATCAATATGACGAGCGCGGAACTTGACAATCAAAAGAAGGCGCTCTATGAAATCGCTGAAACGAGCGATGCTATTTGCCTAAAACACCAGATGATGAAGATGCGTCCAGAAGCCTCGGAAAGGACGATGAGCGAAGTTTTCGAACCAATAGTCACTCTGCTGGAATAGTTGGTGAAAAATCCCAATCCAATCAAGAAGCCAATAAAACCGGTTCGAGATGAAATCCAACAACCCTGGCCACCATCATTGCTAATGCTGAAAATTGAAAAAAAGCCAAAGAAACATAGAACTGAGAGCATTTTTGATGAAGATGAAAGTGCGCAGTAGCTACCTCCAATAAAACGTAAACGTACAAATGATACCGTACCTCCACCATCGTCGAAGGCACGTGCGCGTATCGGAATGCTATCGGAAAAACGTGAATATATGGTCGATTTACCATCGCCATCACCAACGAAACTTGCACGTACAGATATTCCGTCCATAAAATGCGAATGTACGGAAAATTTACCATTACTACCGTCACCAGCGAAACGTGCGCGTAGTACAGAGATTCCATCGCGAAAACGGAATTATACGGACGTTTGACGATCACTACCACCGCCACCAGCGGAACGTGCACGTAGTACAGACATTTCATCGAGAAAATGTGAATGTACGGATATTTCACCATCACTAACACCGCCACCAGCAAAATGTCAACGTATAAGTGAGGGAGTTCCACCGAAGTAAGTAGATGAACAGAGGGGTCTCTGGATGCAAATTCCTGCACTGACTTTTACCGACCCCCCACTTCAACAACCTTCCGGAAAATTCGATGGGTAGATGACGCTGTTACCGATCTAATGACGTCAATCATCCGACAAATGGCGCTGTTACCGACATAGATGGCGCCGTTATCGACCCTGATGACATCACACGCTCTTGAATTGACGTCACGCGCCCCCAAGTTGACGCCAAACACCCTTAAACTAACGTCACACACTCTCAATGTTGCTACCACACACCCTCAGATTGATATTGTAATACCTAAGCAATCAAAACCTTTATTAGGTGTATTTTTCGCCATATAGCAGCACTTGGCTGTGCCTACTGGGTTCGTCATCTGTGGTCACCCACCTTACACTACTAGCGATAAGAAACCTATTTTAAGCTCGCGCTCCGCCTGTTAGAGCGTCCTATTAATCTGAACTTCGAACGTGAAACATATATCTTATCAATAATAAAGATTTCTGCTCATTTTCAACGAAAGAAGTGAAAACTATATTTTTTTACGATTTACCCCGTGACAAGAGCAAGCGCTGCAATTCGACGGAAACATCAAATGATGAAGTCGGGTAGAGGGGTAGCCGAGCAAGCATTGAATGATGTTTTGAAACCAGTCGTTACACCGCTACAACAATTGTTGAATGTTTCCAACGCTACCAGATCAATCAAGGAGGACGCTGAACCTTTTGAAGGGTAAACGGAACCGATAAAAGATGAAATCGTGCATACTAGTCCAATTAATGGAAAAGCTAAACCCTTGAAAGCAAAAATAGAACAAATGAAAGATAAAACCAAGCAGCCAAGAGATGACGAAGAGGTCTATTTAACAGCAGACGAGGAAGAGGAAAATGAAGCAAACACCTCTATAGTGTCAAACGTTGCAAAACCTGATGCCAAATTCGCAGATGCCAATCTTAAAATGTAACAGAATAAAAGTAGGAAAAATGATCTAGATAATAGCTATGGTGTACGCAGACTCGCTGACGATAAGTTGATGATTGGCAATTCATCGATAAACTTGGAAAGAGATCATATTCGTATCGGTGATGCGCGTTATCCTAATACCAGGGGCTTATTTGAATTGTTGTTCGAATAGATACCCAATGAGAATTAGGTTATTTCGCGTGATATGGAAAAGTATAGAACAATCGTTATAGCTACAAATGCGCATCGAAAATACTATAAAGCCGATACAGCCATCCGTGACACGAACAATCACAAGTATAACCGATTTGTCTGTTTCATCGCGTAAATGTTCTCAATTTCACCAGCATCACTGCAACGAAAGCGTTCACGCTCCATGTTCTCCACATTCCCGCCACCATCATCAGCGCAACCAAAGCATACACGCTTGGGTGAGGGTATTTTACCAAAGTATATGATTGCCGGAGAAGGTAGAGAAATAGATGACATCTATCGGGATGATTCTAATGAACTGGCGGACTGTCTTCGATTGCTACTAGCTTCACAAGCATCCGGGAACTCGAATCATTCTAATGAAATCATATCCATCATCAAAGAATTACGTGAGCTAACATTATTTATTAACCGTCATCTCATCGGTTGCATTTCATTCTCAAGATGAGCGTTGATGTGTCTGGACGACAGTTGGATAAAGGTGTAGCTATAGGCAATCGAGGTCCTCCGGGTGTTGGATTCAATCTCACTGCTGACGGAAATTATGATATAGATAATCAAAAATTGTGCAATGTTGCCAAACCGATGCTGCAAAGGGATGTTGTTACTACGAGTTTTCTGATGATTAAAATCGCTGCTCTACAGAAGGAAATTCATCAAAAAATTTGATGATACACGCGTTAGAGTCTACTACGACGACAACTTTGCAAAACCTGAGTGTTGATATTAAAACGGTTTAAGAGCTGATGACTCGAAACTCAAAAGCCATTTTCAAATTCGACGATCGATTGAAAGAACTGCGAAATGAACGAGAAAGAGTTGAACATCGTAACAGAACTGAATGAACCAGGGGGAATAAATTGTCAGCGTCGACATGTAGATGTTTGTGGTTTGGATAAAACGTGGGAAGCTGATCTCGTTGACATGATGTCATACTCTAGGGAAAATAATGGTTACAAATATTTGTTGACCTTTATCGTGTGACGACCCAGGTTTGGAATCAACGGATTTTAGGAAATTCCCTGTTTACCCGAGATCGTCTACAATTAGTATGTGGGTTTATGGGATGTTTTAATGAAATGAGGAAAGGTGAAAAGGCTGAAATATTTAAGAGCGGAAGGGCGTAGCGGGCTAAGAAATAGATGTCTTATATGTAATGAATTTTAATATGATGATTGGCAGCAAAATACAAAACTTGCGAGAGGAATCTGTGTTTTCTCGATTTTAATGATTCGCGGCAAATGCCTAGTTCGCGTGACGCGGATTGATTCGTACACAATCTCTAAGTCGGGCTCGTCGAGCGAGGCGAAATCTGCGAAATCTGGGCTCTGCCCGGTGATCACGGTTTCTGCGTCGGAGGTCTGAGATTCGACGTGCAGGTGATCGGACTTCCGTGGTTCCGGATTAAAGATCTCGTTGAGGTACCCGGTGAATTCCGGATCTGGTTGGAGACGCGCTTTTTCTAGCGCGAGGTTAAACTGCGCGACGCGGCGTAATCGTTGCTTTCTCGCTCCTAGGCCGCCTCGTTTCTTAATGGCTGGTGTCGCTTGCTGAAGAGCAGAGGTTGAATGGGTTAGGAACAGCTAGCAAATTAATGCTCCGCCGGATTTTTACGTTAGCTAGCAAATAAATGCTCCGCCGGACAAGGGTTGGCTAGCAAATGAATGCTCCGCCGGATGGGTTGAACTTAAAGGCGTAAATGAATTTTACTTAAAGGTCTAGATGAATTTGAAGGATTTAGGAATAGCTAGCAGTTTAATGCTCCGCCGGATTTTACGTTGGCTAGCAAATGAATGCTCCGCCGGACAAGGACTGGCTAGCAAATGAATGCTCCGCCGGATGGATTGAACTTAAAGGTGTAAATGAATTTTTACTTAAAGGTCTAGAACGTATTTTGCTCTTTTCAATGGAGACCACTTACCATGATAAGAATCGTCGGCGTGTATGAGTTATGAAGGAGATGCCGTATGACTTTGCTTAGATGCCGCCTTTGCTGATGAATGATTCTAATGAAAGTTGCGAAAAGTTAGGATTTAGGTTGTAATCGCAGAGTTTTAGGAAATCTGATTTAAGGAATTGATCGTTGCAATTTTAACAATTTTTATTTTAAATGTTGGTCATATTAATGAGTCGGACGCGTATTGTTACGTTACAATCTCGTAGCTTTATAATGAAGGTAGGAAACGAAAAGTAAGACTCTCAGCAAACTGACAACTGTCTTACCTTAGTCGCCTACACTGAGCAAACCCAGCTAACTTCAGCACTTGATCGTAGTAACTACTCTTTGGCTTCTGCCTGATTTGTCGCGTACTGCGTGCAATTGAACATTTTTGACTGACTTCGACTTTTTGACTGACGTGAGCTGGGCTATGCAGTCTTATATACATTCAAAAAATGCGTCTTAGGTGGGAGGGTACTTAGAATTAGTAATTGAGGGGTGGGGGTTTCTAAGAATTAGTAATTTGAGGGGTGGGGGTTTCTTAAAATTAGTAATTGATAGGTTGATATTTCGATCGGTACTGTATGTCGATCGGTCGTGTTGTTTATTGTTGTGTCTCCGAGTGCGCGTTCGGTGGAGTGAGTTGCCATCCTGCACGTGCGTGGTCCTTATCTTTGGTCAGTGCGGTTGCACTCGGTGGGAGGGTCGTCTCGTACCTTGCGTGATTTGAGCAATTCTTAGGTAAGTCGTTAAACTTACGATTTTGGAGTTTTTGGGCGAAAGGGTAAGTATGAAGGCATGGGATACTTCCGGATGGCAGGTCCCTCCTTAAACGTATAGAAATTTGTAAATTTTCCCGAAGTAGGAGGGTGAGTTTGTTACAATCGATATCTTTTCAAAGTACGTTTGGGCTGTACCCATCAAAAGTAAAACGGGTGAAGATGCAACAAAAGACATGGAGTTTGTGCTCGGACAAGGACGTGTACCAAAAAATTTACACGTTGACAGAGGCCAAGAATTTTACAACACTGATTTTGAATTTCTCATGAAGCGATATAATATCAAGCTATACTCAGCCTTCAGTAACTTGAAGGCATCCATCTGCGAACGTTTCAATCGTACGCTGAAAAATAAGATGTGGATGCTGTTCAGCCTGCGAGGAAACTACAAGTGGGTCAATATCTTATCGGATTTGGAGTCAGATTATAATAACACCAAGCACCGAACCATCCGCATGAAGCCGGCGGAAGTTTCCAAACAAAATGAAAAGGAATTATTACGTACTGTTTATCAGAAAATTCGCGTGAAATCTATCACTAAACCAAAATTCAAAGTTAGAGAAAAATTCCGAATCAGCAAATATTTTTTTTTCTTGGGTCTTTAAACTACAATCTGTCTCTGAGAGACATTCATTAGTTGTGCTGTGGTTAAGCCCTTCGTAGAGTAGGAGGTCCAGTGACCTTTCTTCTAGAGTTCGATGTTTGCGCGGTTGGTGAGGTCTCTCGGTAGAGTGCGTTTCAATCTTCTTTCTTCGTGGTGGTCCAGTAGCTCTTACGCCAGTCTGTTAGGGTGATTTTGGAGTCTTTCCTCGTATCTTTCGCTGAGTTTTTGTGTGACATTTGTTATGTGTTGAATTTCCAGGTCGTTGTGTATGGTTTTGTTGCTGACGTACCATGGGGCGCTGACAATCATTCTCAGTACTTTAGACTGGAATCTTTGGATTATATCGATGTTCGATTTACTCACCGCACCCCATAGTTGAACACCATAGGTCCACACCGGTCTGAGTATGACTTTGTATAGGAGGATCTTATTTTCCAAGGATAGTCGGGATTTTCTTCCAAATAGCCAATATAGTTTTTAAAATTTTAGGTGGAGTTCTTTTTTTTTTTGTTTTTATATGTTTTCTCCAAGTGAGACGTCTGTTTAACAAGGCAACCTTTCGAACCCGAACTCGCCGATTTCGATGATCTTGATATATGTTGTAGAACATCGAAAAATAAGAGACACGTATTTTTTTATACGTGCTCTTCAGCCCGTTTAGGGGTGAAATCTACCCTCAAAGTTCACTCTTAAAAAGTCTTTTTTCGAAATATCTCTGCTTCTAATTGGTATTCCGCGACGGAACCAAGTGGAAAATGCTCTTTGCGGCGACGCGAAGCTACTAGACATTGTTATAACCACGAGGGTTGCAACCCCTATTTTTTATACCGAAAAAAACACATTTTTCGAAGATATTTTCGTTGTACTGATTCGAATATTGACTTGAAATTGAAAAATAAATATTCTGAGCGGTGGAATGGAGTAAATAAGTTGACGTGTTCGAGGATTTCGCGTTTACCACCCCCAAACACGGTTACTACCCCTTCAGACATTGGTCATCTGCAATAATGAAGAAAATGTTTTTCTCAAGAGAAATACGAATAAGATATGAATTGAGATATCGAATATCTTATATTTGGAGTCATTTATCACGAGGCAATGATTTCATCATAAAATGGATCACCTTGGTCAAGATAAACTATAATTCGCGAGTGACTTTTTAATCCATCAATTCGTCTTTTCGTCCGATAATTTTTTACGATACTGTTTATCACCGATTATTCGTTTCGTAACTCATCGGTCGGGTATATATGTCGTGCAACTCCATGCTCGGGAATAAGTGTAGTCTTTTAGAAGCATTGAGTAGGTTTGTTCCTCCATCCGGACTCAACAATGAGAATCAATCCTTTGACTGTTATACATTTATTATCCGCGTTTTTTCAAAATATTCAAATACAAGATGGAACGGCCAATCATAGAGAAATGGAGTTAGCAGAATCGATTAAAGATATACTGTTAAGTGCCACAAATGATTTCAATGACGTAGATATGATTATCGAAGAGACATTACATTTTCAAGAACAGTACAAAGATCACGCAGCAAAAATAGTTGAAGATACAATACAGCATCATTTTCCTGATCCTGTTGAAGCACCAACAAATCATTGTACAGAATGCTGTTCGTGGTAATCAAGAAGTTGTCAACTTCGGAAAATCGTGTTTATATTATGTGCATATAAAAATACTCAAAATATTCGAAATCAATTTGGTTTTTTTTCAAAGTAAAGTAATCGCAGGTCTCATTTTTGATTTTTTATTTCAACAATCATGGAAATCAGGTTCAGCTGCATATGTATTGACCCAGAAAACTTCAATACAAAAAACTAGAACTAATTCTATAGCGGATGAATATTTTTTAAATTCTTAACTTGAAGTGTATTATTCTATAAATTCATGACAATAATGGTAATCTTTATAGAAATGTTTGGAACATAATGATTTCTTACACCAGACGCATCGTATCGTAGCAATATTTTCACATCCGCTTATTCCGCATCGTATGTCGCACGAATCCCCGAAACTAAAATCTACGGCATCCACGAATTCCTGTGGTTTTTCATCAATATAACCACTTTTGTACCACGAATATTTAAAAAGATTTTCATATCGTGGTGAAGATAGCTGATTGTGGGCTAAAGATTGGAGTTTGATAATGTTATTCCTCAAATGCAGATATAAATCGTAATTCATTAAAATTACATTATCAGAAATACGTCGAACATAATTTTTCCATACGCGAAACCCAAACACATCAAGTGGTTGTATTTTGCCTGTTATACCGGTTGGTATTTTTTTATAGTTATTATTTTGTTTTCCGGCATTGTTTCCTGTATTACTGCATCGCAGTGTCCACTCCATGAATCAAGTAACAATACAGAGTGATGACCCACATTCGGATACAATACTTGTTCCAACCAAATCTTAAAAAGGTCTGAAATTACAAGATATTCTTATAAAATCATTCGATTAATCATAGTTTGGTGATTATAATTATTGTGAGTGTGCTTAATTGTAGTTAACTTTCTAGATGTAGATGCCTACGCATGTACTTTATCTGCACGGAATAATGTTGTTTGTACGATAGGGCCAAATCGACCACTTGGCTCCTTTAACACCAGAAAAAGAGGTGATAGGAGTTTTCCTGTAGCTGATATAAGTGGTTGAATGGTATAACTGTGAGTTGTCGACGAAACCGACTGTACTAAACATTGCACTTGCTTCTCTCCTTCAACAGCTAACGTTCTTCCAGAGTGCATTTCCAATTGGAATCCACTTTGATCTGAATTATATAAATTCTCAACTCCAATTATAGGTATAGTTGTTTTAATGTCAGTTACAAATTGATTTGCTTTACTTTTAAGTTCTGACTCACTGTCCAAAGTTTTTCTAGTGACAAATTTCTTTATTTTTCTTGATACTATTCAATGGGCTTTTTTAAACTTCAAAAGCCAACTTTCAGAAGCCTTGAATCTGAAATCTTCAGAGCCAATTTCTTTTTGAGCGTGCAAAGCCCATCGCCGTAAATCTCGATCATGAATAATTGAACCACCCTCAAGAGCAGCATTGAAATTATCTAATACATGTTGACAAATTCGTGCAATTTTTTCCCTGTAGGTACCACCCGTATTTATCCTGTTAGCCCAACGATGTAGTTGAGTTTTAAATTTGACTTTTCTGAATCTTCTTTGTACAGTTTCGATTTTCAAGTTTTTATTTTTCCCACTCCTCCAATATTCCAGTGCTTTCTGTTTATAGTAAAAACTCACTTCTTCTTCATCATCTGTACAATGATTTGTTGGTGCTTCAACGGGATCAGTAAAATGATGCTGTATTGTATCTTCAACTATTTTTGCTGCGTGATCTTTGTACTGTTCTTGAAAATGTAATGTCTCTTCGATAATCATATCTACGTCATTGAAATCATTTGTGGCACTTAACAGTATATCTTTAATCGATTCTGCTAACTCCATTTCTCTATGATTGGCCGTTCCATCTTGTATTTGAATATTTTGAAAAAACGCGGATAATAAATGTATAACAGTCAAAGGATTGATTCTCATTGTTGAGTCCGGATGGAGGAACAAACCTACTCAATGCTTCTAAAAGACTACACTTATTCCCGAGCATGGAGTTGCACGACATATATACCCGACCGATGAGTTACGAAACGAATAATCGGTGATAAACAGTATCGTAAAAAATTATCGGACGAAAAGACGAATTGATGGATTAAAAAGTCACTCGCGAATTATAGTTTATCTTGACCAAGGTGATCCATTTTATGATGAAATCATTGCCTCGTGATAAATGACTCCAAATATAAGATATTCGATATCTCAATTCATATCTTATTCGTATTTCTCTTGAGAAAAACATTTTCTTCATTATTGCAGATGACCAATGTCTGAAGGGGTAGTAACCGTGTTTGGGGGTGGTAAACGCGAAATCCTCGAACACGTCAACTTATTTACTCCATTCCACCGCTCAGAATATTTATTTTTCAATTTCAAGTCAATATTCGAATCAGTACAACGAAAATATCTTCGAAAAATGTGTTTTTTTCGGTATAAAAAATAGGGGTTGCAACCCTCGTGGTTATAACAATGTCTAGTAGCTTCGCGTCGCCGCAAAGAGCATTTTCCACTTGGTTCCCTCGCGGAATACCAATTAGAAGCAGAGATATTTCGAAAAAAGACTTTTTAAGAGTGAACTTTGAGGGTAGATTTCACCCCTAAACGGGCTGAAGAGCACGTATAAAAAAATACGTGTCTCTTATTTTTCGATGTTCTACAACATATATCAAGATCATCGAAATCGGCGAGTTCGGGTTCGAAAGGTTTCCTTGTAAGTGTTAATACATGACTCTCGTAATTATCGCTAGGCGACAACCCGGAAATGACTCTGCTATGACTCTACTATAGCACTACTCTTTTCTGACTACGCTCTCTGACTCTCTTCTCTGACTCCCCTCGCGGTACCGTCATGTAGCCCGCGACGGCCCGCGTACAGAATTTGCAAGTTAGAAGAAAACCCTACTTTGGCTTTGACGTAGGCCGGTACGGCCGTGCACCGGCGTACCCGTGCCTGCCTTTTTCTCCAAAATCGACTGAAAAGGAGCTGTCGTTTTTGGCTGGTCGCCCCGAGGAACCCGGATTTATCCAATCCGCCGTTTTCGTCAGATTTATCCAACCCGTCGATATCAATCAGATCGTTGGAACGACGCACGAAGTCCGTTCATAACATTCATAGTAAATTTAACCTTTTTTCTCAAATTTCTGCGAAATTGTTAGATTTCATACTTTCATCTTTTTATTCTCGGAAAGTGTGATGATATTTAGTGAAAATCAGTCATGAATGTTAAAGACATTTTTCATGGACTCGTAAGATTCGATATTAAGTTTTTTTTTAATTTAAAATTGGCGCCAGTGGCCATCTTGATATTATCGAATCTCGCTCTGAGAGTAAATGTAGTTATGTTCGCTACACCACGTTTTCTCTACCCCACGTTATCTTATAAAATCTTTTGCATCTTTCCACGCGTGTGTTATTAATAACCAAATTCAACAGGTTATGGGCCCAGGCTACATTTAAAAGACTTTATTTTCCGAGTGGGAGAATTATTCGCTTCGATTATCGTGCTTTTTTTCCTCAACGGTTTATCTAAGGTGAATCCACGGCCACGTGCAAAAAGTGGAAACTACCAAAATATGGAATCCGAAGTAACGAGAATTACTAACAATAAGTTGAAAAATGTGGAAAACCTTGCACAATGGAAATTCCAAGTGTCAGTTTTATTGCGAGATAAGCAGGCTCTGTGTGTCGTGGATGGTGAACTCGACAAACCCGAGTTACCGCAAGATCCAACAGCCGCGCAAAAGAAAGAGCTAAGTAACTGGCTGAAGGCGGATAATGCCGCTCAAAAGATAATTGCGACGAGCGTGGTAGACTCTCAATTGGTGCACATCATGGATTGCATCTATGCCAAGGATATGTGGAGAGCGCTTTATCGTCTCTACGAACAAAAGTCTGAAATCAGTGTTCACATGCTCCAACAAAAATGGTACAAAATCTCAAAGGAACCTCAAGAAAGCATGGCGTCATATATCGCTAAGCTGAAGAATCTCGCACATCGCTTTCAAGCCTTAGGTGAGCCCATCATAGATTCGATGATAGCTACTAAGATTCTTATGACGTTGCCAAAGTCGTACAGTCACTTTGTCAACGCATGGGAATCGACAACACGATCTGAACGCACGCTAGAGAATCTTGTCAAGAGACTCCTTGCAGAAGAAACAAGGCATTCGACGCAAGATAAAGAACTCAACGAAGAGTTCACGGCCATAAAGATAGGGAAGAAGAGATACCAGAAGAGCAAGAGAAGCAATCATCCGTCGAAAGAGATCGATGCAGCCGAAAAAAACGGTTCAGACGATCCTTGTTACAAATGTGGACAGCGTGGGCATTAGGCCCGAGGATGCTATTCGAACAGGAACTCAGTAACAAAAAAAACGAAAGGTCAAGCCTTGGTGGCACAAGCATCAGTGTGTCTTGATCGATCTGCAGCCAATACAGAAATTTGGTATCTGGACTCGAGAGCAACCGATCATATGTCCAAACAGGAAAGTTGATTTGTAGATTGAAAGTTTTTCGAAAAGCCTCACCCTGTCCATGTAGGTAAAAAATGAGAGTCAGTGCAGGCGTTAGGTTGTGGAAACATAAACATTTTCGCCTACGATGGAAAAGAATGGACAGAAAAACACCTGTCACAGGTTCTATTCGTACCTGATCTCAGATTCAACCTTTTTCAGCCGGATCCGCATTAGACACAGGTTTAATCCAGATATCAACTGCCAAAGGATGTCGTTTTAAAGAAGAAGGGACTACAGTTGCAGTGGGAGTGTGCCATCACAAACTCTGCGAGATGCAATTAAAAGTACTCCAACCAGAAGATGGAGAAATTGAGACGAGCCTAGTTGTCACGGGTGATCTTCAATCTTTGCACGAAAAACTCGGTCATCAGAATAAACGCCACATCGTACAGTACCTGAAATGGCAAGGAATCCAAGCGAATGAGAAAGAGGACATGTTCTGCGAAGGATGCGTTTTTGGTAAGTCACATCGGCTATCCTTTGCAAAACGTGAACATACACTCTGATCTTTACGGACCATTTCAAGAAGAATCGATAAATGGATCACGTTATTTTCTCCTGTTTAAAGATGATTTTTCCCATCAAAAAACAGTATACTTCCTCAAACGGAAAAACAAAACTGCGGAACAGATCAAAGGCTTTATTGTCATGATGAAAAACCGCATCGTCATAAACATAAAAATTCTACACACAGACAATGGCCTAGAGTTTGTCAATCAAGCAGTCAAGGAAACGCTGAGACAATATGGGATACAGCATCAGAAGATTGTGGCTTTTATTTCATAACAGAACGGTTCTGCTGAGAGAGAAAACCGTACCATCGTCGAAGTCGCGAGAGCAATGATTCACACAAAGAAGTTACCCCTGAGACTGTGGGCCGAGGCCGCTAATACGTCCGTTTACATTCTAAATCGAACAGGTACGAGTTCTCAATCCGAAAAAACTCCGTATGAGTTATACTTTGGACGGAATGCCAAGCTAGGAAAGTTGGTCATTTTTTGAACAATTGTCTACTCACACATTCCTAAAGAAAAACGCCGGAAGCTCGACAGCAAGACTGTCAAAGGTTACTTTGTGTGGTACAACGAGGACGTGAAGGGCCTCAGGATCTGGTTTCCAGAGACGGATACCAGTACAGGGAAGACTGACTGTTCGACGCAGATCGAACCAGACAATCAATTGCCAATCTTCTAAATTCGAGAAGAACTAGAAGCCCAGCCACAGAATAACCCGTTAAACGCTGAGGCTGTACCTGACTCATCGATTGATGAAGAAGAATAAGAACTTGACAATAACGAAAGCTTCGACTCGGCAAATGATTTTTTTAACCCCGGACATCGAGAACGCGAAGCACAAGGACCAGTCATTGGAAATCAAGAAGAAAGGGTGCTGCGAAACAGGAACACGATTAAGAAACCGAGCAAATACGAGCATGGAATCGATCCCGATTCTATTTTCTTGATGAAAAACGAGGAGCCTCAGAATTACCAGGAAGCAGTTACTGGATCACACTCCGTCGAATGGAAGCAGGCGATGGACGAAGAAATCGAATCGTTGAAGAAAAATAGTACCTGGAGCGTTGTGAGTCGTCAAAATGGAAGAATTCAATTCAAACCCGTTGGGTATACAAACTCAAAAGGAAATCAGAAGGAAGCATCGATATGTTCAAAGCCAGGCTCGTGGCAAAAGGTTATTCTCAAAAACAAAGGATTGATTATCACGAAACCTTTAGTCCAGTTGTAAAATTCGACTCCATCCGCGTGATTTTGGCCTCGCGGCAGCAAGAAATCTAATTCTGCAGCAATTTGATATTAAAACACCCTTTCTCAATGGAAGACTGCCAGAAAGTATATATATGGAGCAGCTGAACGGTTACAATGAAGGATCAAACGATGTTTGCAAGCTGGAAAGGAGCTTGTATGGATTAAAACAACCCTCAAGGTGTTGGTACGAGCGCTTTACTGTCTTCTTGAAAAAATTCATTTTGAAATCAACGCATTCGGACTCGTGCGTCTTCACTAACGGCGAGCAAGAGAACGCCTTAGTATTGACGAACTACATAGATGATGGACTGATAGCCGCAGCGAATCGTGTAAGCGTACAGAAGCTGTTGGCCGAACTAAAAAGGGAATTCGAGGTAACAATTGGAGATTTAATTCTGTTTCTAGGTTTCCAAATAGAACGATTCGATGATGGCTCGATTTTTCTACATCAATCCGGATATGCCCAGAGGGTCTTGAAACGCTTCAATATAATCGATGCAAATCCAGTTACTGTTCCAATAGATAAGCACCAAGAACTAAGTGTGCTAGTGCATGAAAAACAACAATCAAGTGGAGTACGAGCACCATATACAGATGTTGTGGGTTCATTGATGTACCTCGGTATAGGAACGAGGCCAGATATCGCTTTCGCGATAAGTAACCGTGAGTCAATATTCTGAGTCACCAGATAAAATACATTAAAATGCGGTAAAGAGAATACTTAATTACCTGAAAGGAACGATTAATTATGGTAACTTATCCGCCTTCAGTGATGCTGATTATGCAGGCGACATTGAAACCAGAAAATCAACTTCCGGTTATGTTTTCAAATTAAACAAAAGTACCATGTCTTGGCGTTCTCAAAAGCAAAAAGTAGTTGTGCTTTTTACGACAGAATTAGAATTCATAGCTGCGGCGCAAGCTATTGAAGAATGAATTTGGCTAGATCGTCTGATGCTAGAAATTACAAAACAAAATGATGAAACAAAACCCAAGTTCTTTCTCGACAATCAAAGAGCAATTAGAGTCGTGAAGAATCCAGAGTTCCATAAGCGTACGAAGCATATTGATGTTAGATATCATTTTGCGTGCAAAAAAATTCATGAAAGATTATTTGATTTCAAATATATTTCAACCAAAGAACAGCAAACAGATATACTCACAAAACCACTTTCAAAAGATCGTTCCTGATATATACGTGAGCTGGAAATATTAAACCGAACAGAGTGTAATCTAGGGTTAAGGTCGATGAGAACTGAACAAAAACTATAACTATATATCTGTGCCCCGGAGGTAAAGGACACCATGTCCATTTTTTAGGTGAATTGACTTAACACCATGTCCTTGACGTAGATTTTTTGATCTATGCAATGGTATAGGGCACTATGTCCTAGTCCTATAAATAACGGAGATATGGCAGTGAAAAATAAAACCATGTCCGTTTTCATCAGAGGTAAAAGACACCAAGTGGACTTGGTTTTGTTGGTGAAGGTGGAGAGGAAATCTCTTCAGCTATTTTGAAATGGGCTGACAGTGTGATTCCTAATTCAAACGTTGAAGAAATAACGCTTTGGTCAGATAACTGCTTTGGCCAAAACAAAAATATTTCAATTATACTGTGTTTTTTCTGGATTTTGAAAAAATATCCTCAAATAGAATACATCAATATAGAGTTCCTGTTGAAAGGACACACTCATATGGAAGCGGATACCGTTCACGCTTTAATCGAAAGGAAACGGAAGAACCTTAACAACCTAACAATCCTCACTCCCTGGGACTGGCAGCAGATGGTGCGCCATTGTTCCAGCAAGTACCATGTATACAACATGGAGCAAGACGACTTTAAAAAATTTAATGCACTGCATAAAGGCAAAAATGTACCATTTATACATAGAAAAAAACCTGTTGATAAGGAGAAGTTTCTCATGTCAAGCTGCGTCCATATTCAAGTAAGGCAGGAACAACTTGGCATTTTTCACTTCAAATCCTCATTTGATAGCGATTTTCAAGCAGTTGACCTCAACAGGAAGAGAACAAGTAAAAGACTCGATGAGAATGGACCTACATTTCCACCAAATCTTTCAATTAAAGAAGCTGTCCCAATATCTCAACAAAAATTCAATGACCTCATTTCTTTATTACCTTATGTTACGGACGGACTTCGTCCACCGTCCAACGGTCCAGTTGCTACCAACGGATTCCGCCGACCTGGAATCCGAATCATGGGAAAGACCGTTGGAACAGATCCCACACCTTTCCGCGGAATCAGCAGATTCCACCGAGCCGCAGAACTCTCGGAGAGCGCTCTGCGGCGAGTGAACAAGACCCTTTTCCTGAATTAGGAATCATTGCGCGAACCGTCGTGGGCCGCACGGAGGGTCCGCGAAGGCAGTCATCGCCGAACGATCATCCAAGACAGTCCTCTCGCTGATCTTGCTAATTGTTAACCGACCAAGTTTTCATATCGCACGAATATCACAAGTCCTCATAATAAAGTCGCTTTATCAACATATTGTAAGGTCGTGGGGTAGGGCAAGCTCATGAATAAACCCAATTGATACTATTTTCTCCCAATTACTCGTCTCGAACTACAACCGAACCCGTCACTTCCTTAAAACAACTCAGAGAGTTGTACGCGCAGCTCCCCCGAACTCTGAATAATCGACGTTCTAACCGCTCGGAACGACCGTTACTACGCGAAAACAACATCCAACGATCGCGTTCGTAACAATTTGGTGCTAAGTGTGGGGTGGCGAAAGGTGAAATTTTTATATTTTGGTGACAAAGTGAGTGGGTTAATTGATTAACCCACAAGTGTCACAACGGGAAGTGACCATAAGGATTTAACGAACCCAGAGACGGGGAACGACCAGGATACCAAAGAAACCGAAAAGAGGACGAAAAAGAATGATAATCGCCCTCTGCCTCTTCCGAGTATGGAACCTTTTTGGGTAAGTCCCGCTTTACATTATTACGAACTTAACTTAATTGTGTGATCAGTGCGCCTAACTTAGACGTCGGTGGATCCGAATATCGAATGTCCGAAACTTCATCGACGGGAGAAAATCATTCACCCTTCGATCCGTGGGCGCGTCGCGAAAGCAAACCGCATTTAAACAGCGATTCCGACGAGGGCACGTTGACGTCGGTCGGAGAAATGGAACAAGTAAATAACATAACGAATCCGCCGCGAGCACAGGGTGATACATCGGCGATGGCTCACCGGGGAAACGCGCACGGACACCTTCACGACGCGTTAGATATGATACCGAACTTCAATGGGTCCCCGGACCACCTAATCCCATTTATTCAGTGGTGTAAAAACGCGGTCGCGTCGGTCCCTCCAGAGATGGAAAAATTAGTAGTCCAATCCCTAAGCAGGAAGTTTAAGGGAACCGCGGCGGATTTCGCCATCGCAGTAATGAGTATGGAGAAGCTAGACGAAGTAGTAGCTAGGCTAAATGCGGTGTTCGACGGGAAACGAGGGGATTCGTACTGGATGGAAGAGTTATACCGAGCCCATCCGACCCCTAACGAAACATCCGCGACTTACGGGGCCCGAATAGCGACTATTTACGAGAATCTCCGTATCGAGGTGCGAACACGAACAGACACCTCCGAGGGTGCGCAAACAGCGAAGATAGAACAAGCCGAGGAAAGAGCCCTTAGAGCGTTTCGTAGAGGCTTAAAAACAGACGTCGACACACGACTAGTAGCAGGGAACCCCGTGACTTTATCGGAGGCCAGGTTTCTTGTCGACAAGATCGAACGCGACCTCCAGTGGATACGCGACGCCCCGATAGGAAAAAGCGACAACGCTAGCGGCGCGCAAACACCGCTCTGGCGCGATACGAGTAAGCGGTGTAATTTCTGTAGGAATGAGGGTCATACCCAAGCCGAATGCAATACATTGGTCAGGGAAATTAGACAAAGTACCGCCCAAGGCCGCGGTAACTACAGAGGATCACGCCCTCGCGACAACCAGGTCCGACACAACGGACCCCCGGAAAACCACTGGAATCATGGGTCGGAATCGTGGAACGAGCGCTCAAACGATCCACGCAACGAACGACAGATACGAAACGGGTCTTGGCAAGACCGCGCAAACAATTCGCGAACGGACCATCAGGGTGGCTGGCACGGGCGATACCAACCACGGGGATACAACTCGGGAGCTCCGGGACGAAACGCATACGAACCGAACGCGCAGGGACAAGCCAGAAATCATAGTAAAAGTTTTCAGCGCGATTTAAACGGGGAAAGGGCTCGGCCCGACACGTCAGGACCGAGCCCGGGCGTACTCCCAAGCGCGAACATGCGACCGTGCGGCCTCAACGAGTAAACGGAATCCTAGAGATTCAAGGAAATCGGCTCGTCGCCGCCCCCGCGATCGAACTATACAGCGACGACCTCCGGAATGGACGAGCAGATTTGTTGGTAGATACTGGCGCCGAGATCTGCCTGATCAAGAGAGGAAGCGTAGCGAACGATGTACCAGTATACGCAAACGATACATGGGAATTAGTAGGAATTACGGACGGAAAATCAACGACTCACGGACGAGTCGACATTATGCTGGACGGTCGACGGTGCGAATTCCACGTCGTCGACGACAATTTTCCGATTTCACAGAGCGCCATACTAGGTTCGACATTCCATTCCAAATTTAAAGCTACAATCTCCTATAGCCAACGAACATATAGCGTAGGAAAAGACACATACCCGTTTCGAAAAGGGGAAGGTCTCACCATTCCAGCGCGAAGCAAGCACAGGGTATACGTGAGGGTCGCCAACCCAGAAATAGGAGTAGGAATGTTACCCTCGATCAACGCCGGGCCCGACATCTACATGGGGAATTGCATCGTGAACGTAGATAACGGAGTCGCGCACCTATACGCAATAAACACATCAGAGGAGGCGATCACGATAGAAGTACCGGTGTTCGAACTAACCGAATGCGAACAAATTCGAGCGGCGACCGAGGAACACGTGACCGTCGGCCTCGGTGGAGTAAACAGCGAAGGGAAAATAGCGACGGTAAACGCAACGAGGAGGAGAGACCGGACCGACGAAGTCTTCGAAATTCTTCCGCGAGAGGGATGGAACGCAGAAGAAAACAACCACGTGAGAAAATTAATCCACGAATATGGTCGACTGTTCTCCCTACCCGGTGACCCGCTGCCAGCGACGACCGTGCTGTCCCATCACATCCCCACCACCGACGATCTCCCAGTAAGAACGAGACAATTCCGACAGCCACCGCTACTTCGAGAGGAAATTAACCGACACGTAGCAGAAGGATTAAAGGCAGGGATAATTAAACCTTTCGCCTCCCCGTACAACTCACCCGCATGGGTAGTGCCAAAAAAGGTGGGAGCGAACGGACAGAAGCGATGGAGATTGGTCGTCGATTTTCGCGGACTAAATGAAAAAACAACGCACGACTCGTACCCCCTACCGATAATAACCGACGCTCTGGACCAGTTGGGACAAGCGAAGTACTTCTCTACGCTCGACCTAAAATCAGGGTTCCACCAGATACCGATGGCCAAGGAGGATATGCACAAAACAGCATTTTCAACACCAAACGGCCACTACGAATATGCCCGTATGCCGATGGGAGTTCGGAACGGTCCCGCCACCTTCCAGAGGCTGATGGACCTGGTGCTAGCCGGACTCCAGGGAGTCGAGCTCGCGGTA
Organism: Arge pagana; assembly: GCA_963969455.1. Classification (NCBI taxonomy): domain Eukaryota; kingdom Metazoa; phylum Arthropoda; class Insecta; order Hymenoptera; family Argidae; genus Arge; species Arge pagana. The sequence goes on from CAXAKQ010000134.1 coordinate 104,479, forward strand.
TACCTTGACGACATCATCATTTACGCCAAGGATCTGGACGAACACGAAGTAAAGTTTCGCCGCCTGATGAAACGGATCGACGACGCGAACCTTACGTTCGCGCCGGAAAAATGTTTCCTCCTGAGAAAGGAAGCCGAATACCTCGGCCACGTCGTAGGGAAAGGGATCGTCAAACCCGATCCAAAAGAAGTCGAGGCTGTCCGAAATTACCCACCACCGAACTCTGCAAAGAAAATCAAGCAATTCATAGGGTTAGTAGGTTATTATCGTAGATTCATCGAAGGGTTCGCGAAGATAGCAGCTCCTTTACTGCGATTACTTAAGCGCAACGAAAAATTTGTATGGGGCGAAGCCCAGAAGAAAGCGTTTGAAACATTAAGAGATGAATTGTGCGAAGGGCCCATACTCCGAGGACCCGACTTTTCGAAACCGTTTATCGTCATTACGGACGCGTCAGACTACGCGATCGGGGCAATCCTCAGCCAGGGAAAGTTGGGAGAAGACCTACGGATTGCATACGCCTCGCGTACGTTAAAGGGGTAGAAACTAGGTATAGTGTAGGAGAAAAGGAAATCTTAGCAGCGGTATACGCAACCGAACAATTTCGACCGTATTTATACGGAAACCGCTTTACTATCGTAACTGACCACCAGCCACTGAAATGGTCCAAGAATATGAAGAACCTCGCGCTACGTCTCCACCGTTTTCGGATCAAACTAGAAGATTTTGACTACGACGTCGAGTACCGATCGGGCGCACGTCAGGGGCACGCCGACGCGCTATCACGAAATCCGGTACTACGCGAGGGGGAGCGCGACCCCGACAGACCGCGGTTAGATTTCTATGAGGCGGACGAATTCCACGAAAAAACGGAGGAAGGGGATACACCCCACGTCCTCATGGTGAAGAAAAAGGAAACGGACCAAAACCGGCCGTTAAAGAAATCAAAAGGGTGGCATCAGCACGCCACCTGTAACCGATCCACAGACGGATCGGGCAGTGGAAATCCAGCGCCAAGGAAGCTGAGAGGGGTCGATGCTAAAGAAATAGAAGAAAGCGGTAAGAACACGAATGATCAAGTCGGATCCGAACAAGCCGTCGAAATGACAGAATTACCACCGCGGTTCGCGCGGGCACATCGGAAACGGATACGCTCGACCGATGAAACGGAAAGTGGAAATCCGGCAGCGAGGAAGGAAAAGCGGTTAAACGGGAGCGAAACAAAAGAAAGCGTCGCGGCGACCGACGCCCGACACGGTTCGGACCAGGACACCGAAATGGACGAAGAAATGCCACGCCTCGCCCGAAAACGAAGAGCGCGAGCGTGGAGAACCGAGGAATTAAGTAGTGGAAGAGCAGCGCCCAGGCAAAAAAGGCGCATTCAAAGGGAAGAAATCGAACAGGTCGCCGGAACGAGCAGCGATCGAGATAAAGGGAACCCAAGCGAGGGCGGCGAAGGGTGCACCTCACCATACGGAGAGATTACAGACGGATACGTCCCCGGGACGGAAAGCGAAGAAGGTAGCAGCCGCAAAGAAGCGCCAAGGAGCAAGAAAGGAAGGAAGACGAGGAAAAGCAGTATCAACGACGCACCAAACGCGGGAGGAGAGATACCCCGTATATTCGATCCGGAAAGTGCGAGAACCGCCCAAACAGACGAGGCGACGGCACCACACGAATCCTCAACGGCAACCGCCACGGAGGATGGCGACACAGAAACGGGAAGGGAAATGCCCCGTATCGTTGACCCGATCAACATGGAAAAGAAAATCCCCCGCACAGACAAAGCGAGCGATCGGGCCCACCGATCACAACCACGACGAGGCAGGGGAAGACCGAAAATCGAACGCACGGGTCGCAGAGGAAGACCCAGGAAGGTATATCATCCGAGTCATCACCCCGACGGAACCGAACGGCCGTCACAAATATCGTCAAGATACACAAGGACGAGCGTAACCGAATCGGACGGCACAAAAAAACTCCGTGGTAACACAACAGAACCTGCCACGAAAGGTATAACGAGAAAGTCAATTAGAAAAAGACCGGAGATCATCGACCCCGGGGGATCAACAGAGGAAGGCGACGTCCAGACGACCACGCGTGATTGGGCCAGACCACGCGCGCGGTGGAGGGAAAAGGCGACACAAATATTCGAGATAAGCCGGACGAATCAGCCGGTGACCTCGACCGACGTCGCTTATCGCGCTGACGAGGCGCAAGACAGAAGAGCCGTGACGCTAGACAGACCCAATGCTAAGGCACAGCGATCCGTAGCTCCCAACCAGCTGACAAAACGCACGCAAAACGAAGAAGTTGGGCACAGACAGGACGTAGCCCGAGCAAACGAGCATACCCCAGTGGTCCGCAGTGGCGACATGGTGGGCGCCGAATTCTCCCAGATTCGCGGAAGCATGGCGAACCTGACGGATGAGTTCGCGACCCTAGCGGGACAATACAACCTCCTGGACGACAGGGTCCAGATGATGAAGAGCGAGATTTGCCTACATTCGGCCGGAATCGGCCTACACGGCGATAAGTTGCGACCTGAGAACATACGTCAGCTTAGGAATTGAGGAAATCGCGCGTTGTCACCTCTCACACTTGGGTCGGGTCTGTATGGCAGAGACCCCCGTTTACGACGTTTCCGACGAGTCTGATTGCGCCGTGCAAATCAACCTGAACCCGGAATTCCGCGCCTATGACCGTTGCGATGTTCGGATCGAGAAGCGCGAGACAACATTTTGGAAACGGGCGGGAAAATCGAACACGTGGTACTTTTCAGCGCCCGTCCGACAAACGGTATTTGTAAAATGCGACGGGGCAAACGCGGCGACCGTATTCATTGAAGGCACCGGGGCCTTGTCACTGCAGCACGATTGCGTCGGACGCACGAACACGGTCACACTCCGCGCGCATCGAAAATTTGAAACGCGGACGTCGACCGCGATTCGGGAGGGACAGCCCCTCAATATTACCGCTATGTGGGTAAGTAGCGACCCCGAAATAAAATTAACTGAGGCCATCGCCGACGTAGAATCGTCATTGGCGAACCGCACCGAAAAAACAAGCGCGAAATCACGAACGACGGCCAGCGGCGTCCGATTCGCCGAAATCGTGACGCGAGCGAAAGGTATTGCCGAAAAACAGCACGTAGAACGGCGGATCCAAATTATTGAAAGATCCGCAATCTTCGGCATCGCGTCCCTAGGCACCCTGATCACCGCCATATTTGTCGCGAGGAGGTTCTCCCTGGGGGGAGCCTCCTCAAACTAATACTGTGTAGAAAGATTACAGGGAAACAGGAGTCGATCGAAAACAAACGGAGCGAGGGAACAACGTTCAACCTCGCCCTGACCGACACCAGAACAACAATGGTTGCAGTGGAAGAGACGCGGGAGACACATGATCACCACCGATCGCGTCACCGCTGCCCGACCACCGAGATTCACGGAGTAGAAGAACTCCGACTGGCCTTGCCAGCCCCTCCAGAACCACCGTGCACCGCGCGAACCAAGGCCAGCGATCCAAACGGGAGTTGGGAAAGCCTAGACAGCGCATCAACACGGAAGTCATACTACCATAAAAAGGGGTAACGCAAACCCTCGGAGGGACGCAAAGTACAACGACTCCTTACGAATATCTGCTCACCATACACATATATAACCCCTTTAGGCTATTGGGATCCGGCCAGTGGGTCCCCGACGAGTAGGGAACACCCCGCCCCTCTAGAATAAGGATTTAGACACCTATGTACCCACGACCATTTTCAATTCCTTTTTTTTTTTAAACTTTCGCCTTGTTTTTGAATTGTCGATTCTCTATTTTTCACTGATCATTTTACACTTTTGTTCTTTCCTTCATTTCAATTCCAACTCGCCCTCCGCGAGAGAATTGGCGACGGTGGATCGTCGCTTTTTCACCGCCCCGGGAGTGTTACGGACGGACTTCGTCCACCGTCCAACGGTCCAGTTGCTACCAACGGATTCCGCCGACCTGGAATCCGAATCATGGGAAAGACCGTTGGAACAGATCCCACACCTTTCCGCGGAATCAGCAGATTCCACCGAGCCGCAGAACTCTCGGAGAGCGCTCTGCAGCGAGTGAACAAGACCCTTTTCCTGAATTAGGAATCATTGCGCGAACCGTCGTGGGCCGCACGAAGGGTCCGCGAAGGCAGTCATCGCCGAACGATCATCCAAGACAGTCCTCTCGCTGATCTTGCTAATTGTTAACCGACCAAGTTTTCATATCGCACGAATATCACAAGTCCTCATATTAGAGGCTCTTCATCAACATATTGTAAAGTCGTGGGGTAGGGCAAGCTCATGAATAAACCCAATTGATACTATTTTCTCCCAATTACTCGTCTCGAACTACAACCGAACCCGTCACTTCCTTAAAACAACTCAGAGAGCTGTACGCGCAGCTTCCCCGAACTCTGAATAATCGACGTTCTAACCGCTCGGAACGACCGTTACTACGCGAAAACAACATCCAACGATCGCGTTCGTAACACCTTACATTCCTAGTTTTTTGCCATGGCTTTTATAAGGACCTTCCAAAAAATAATTTCAATAACGGCGACTATCCAACCGGCGATAACGACAGTGACTCATCTGATGATTAAAAATGTTTTCTTTTACACTCGTATTGTAATGTTCTTCGACAAACTATTTATTTTAAAAAACTATCACTTTACTAATGTTTATGTATATTATTGAAAAATGTTTTGTTCTGTAATAAACCATATTGTCATTACTTTATACCTTGCCTATTATACCATTATTTATACCTTACCTATAACTATAAAAAATACATTAAAACATTGACTAAAAGTAAAAATTCTTTATTAACAATAATAATACTGTTACACTATGTCCATAAATCATCGTTCATCTCTAGAGGTATACCACACTATGTCCACAAAATAGGTGATAATTCAGGTAAATTGTCATAAATAAATCTAGGATCAATACTTTCAATTACTTACCAATGCCAATAACAATGTGAGAAAGTTTCATTAAGCTGGTTCTACAAATGACGAAGAAACAAATTTTTAAAGTTCAAAAATATAGAAAATCGGCTCTCCTGAACAATTACAAAAATGTGACATGGTGTCCTTTACCTCCGGGGTACAGATATATTATATGTACACATGTGATTATAAAGATGAGTCCACGAAAAGTGGGATTGTTAAAGCTATTTTCCATGGACTCGTAAGATTAGATATTGAGTTTATTTTTATTTAAAATTGGCGCCAGTGGCCATCTTGATATTGTCGAATCTCGCTCTGAAAGTGATAAACGCACGCGCCATCTTGTTACGTTGTTATGTTCGCTACACCACGTTTTTCTCTACTCCACGTTATCTAATAAAATCTTTTGCATCTTTCCACGCGTGTGTTATTAATAACCAAATTCAACAATGAAATCTAACAATTTGGCAGAAATTAAAAAAAAATCAATTTACTATGAATGAAATTTTGAGCTTAAATAACTTTTGAACCCGTCGGTTTATCGGAAAAGATGAAAGACATTCTTTGTAGAGCGTTGAATTTCTCAGAAAAATTTGAAAAATTCAACCACAACAAAATTGTCGTGTTATTTAAATAGAGAATAGACATCCGTGATAAGCGACCTCTAAATATCAATATCACGAGCTCCATTTCAGCGCGCGTCTGTTTTCATCTTTTTGAGAGTATTTCAGTCGTGGTTTTCTCAAAAAAATATACCAATTTTATTGAACTGGTCTAATACATAATACATAATCATAATATCTCAATAGATATACAGAATAACTGCATAAAAACGGTATAACTAATGTTAAAGCTATGTGAAAGCAAAATCTGTATACAAAATAGAAAATGAACTCTGAAAAAGTATACACGCGACAGTGTGAAATTCTTTGAAATATTATCAAATGCTATTTGATAATTGTCAGTTATATGAAATGAAAATCAAAATAATCGAGCATATCAACTTCAATGATTAAATGTTAGTACAAAGCGTATCATATCATTATACTTCTGACCTGCACTACGTTCCTGATAATCCTCGATGGTTATGTTTCAAAGGGAAGAGTTCTAGTGGTTCATACGGAGTATCTAGGCAAACTATATTATCACCGTCACGCTGCAACTGCCCATCTCCAGAAATTTCAGTGAACCGTCGGTATTTCTATATGTTTACTATTCGTGGATCCGATATATTTTTTTACAATATCATGCGTACATATTCAAACACGTGGATAATTTTGATTGTATATAATATTTGTTTTTTCTTCATGAATATGTATAACATATGTACTTGATATCATATAACATGATGTATAAACGTTTGATGTATCTTTATATAATCAATTTTCAACTATTTCTCCTTATCTTAAATTATTATTAAAATCCTTATGATCCAAAAACTGTATGCGCGCACTGCGTTTGACGATAGCAAAAAAATAGACACCTGATACCACAAAAGCTGATATTTGATAACTGAACAGGTAATTTACTCTGCTAAATGGAAAAAATACTCCGCTTCGTACTACGCGAGGGAAAATCAGCTGATGCAGTTAAAGATCTACCGCGCCCGCGCGGATAACGATGCACGGCGCCTTCAACTCGTCTGCTGAGCACTTATCTACCGCAAGAAATCCAGCAGACTATTTTTCTGGTATACTTTATTATTGTTAATGACTTGAGGGCAAGTAACTTTCTCGAACTCGATAAGTAGAACTTTTAGGAGAGATACTTTTATTAGAATACGCTATTACAATATAAGATGACCTTTACGCGAGGTTATAAACAAGGCGCTCGCGTTCAGGAAAAATGCGAATGTTGAGAAATCACGTGATAGGCCCACGAAGGCGTGCGAGCGCGAGCGCAACGAATGGCGAAACAAACGGCGAGAGCGGGGGTATGAACGCGAGCGCCTTGTTTATAACCTCGCGTAAAGGTCATCTTATATTGTAATAGCGTATTCTAATAAAAGTATCTCTCCTAAAAGTTCTACTTATCGAGTTCGAGAAAGTTACTTGCCCTCAAGTCATTAACAAGTGGCGACCGTGACAGGACTTGATCGTGAATAATAGTGTTCTCTCGTAATTTTGAACTCGCGTGTATCATCATGGCAGATGAACTGAGAACTGCGAAGAGGAAGAGAACGGTAACGCGTACACAGTTTACGAAAGCTCTCACAGCTTTCAACGATAAGATGACAGCTTCGTACACAAATGACGAAAAATTCGTTGCATACGAAGCATTAGAGGTTCAACGGACCGTTTTGGTCGAGGCTCAAACGAGCTTTAATGAGCTTCTCTTTGAGTCTGAGCTAACTGAAGAGCAGATCACGGCAGAGGTACAGACTGACGATGACTATACGTCCTATTTTCTTACCGCAAAACGTAAATATATGGTACTTAGAGAGTCTCTTAACCAACCTGATCTGAATAATGCTCGACAAATTGCAAGAGATGGTGCGACACAACACGCGGTGCCGCAGAGCAAATTAAAGTTACCGAAAATTGAATTTCCAAAATTCACGGGAAGTGTTAAAGAGTGGCTCTCTTTTTGGAGCGTCTTCAAGCAGGTTCATGAAGACGCGAATATTGCACCAGAAGATAAATTCCAATATTTGATCATTGCTACATCGGGAGGTTCGCGTGCTCGCGAACTCGTGACGAGTTTTCCGCCAACTGCGGACAACTATTTTAAAGCAATAGATAGTTTGAAGAAACGTTTCGGTAAAGACGACGTTATTGTGGAATTTTATGTTAGAGAGCTACTTGGCTTAGTTTTACAAAATGCTACGAAAAGTGATCAAAAGGTTTCACTCTCGAAGATATACGACAAGCTGGAGTCATACGTGCGCGCTTTAGATTCGCTTGGCGTCACCACGGACAAATGTGCGGCGATGTTATATCCACTCGTGGAATCGTCTTTGCCGGAAGAGGTGTTACGGGCGTGGCAACGGAGTGGATTTCGAGAAACAGCCGACGCCTCGGTCGACGACGAAAATGACGCGGCAAGCAACACGAAGGTTGCTGTTGGCGCGAACGTAGCTAGCAACAGACTTTCGAAGCTCCTAGTATTCCTGCAAAATGAAGTAGAAAACCAAGAGCGTATCGACATGGCTCTGCGCGGGTTTGGTCCACCGTCAACAGTCTCGCAGTCTTCTAAGAAGCACCAACAGCAGCAGCGGTCAACTGGAGGAGCATCGAAGGATGAAGCCAGTGCCAATGCACTGTTGACGACGAGAACAGAGAAGACGCGAGTATGTATATTTTGTCAGGGTGAGCATGAGTGTGAAACTTGCGATATAGCGCGTGGTATGACGTTGAGTGAACGTAAAGAATGCGTTAAAAAAGCGAATGCCTGTTGGAATTGTTTAAAATATGGTCATATGGCGCGAAAATGTAGAGTTAACGTAAAATGTTCATGGTGCAGTAAACGACATGTTCTCTTAATGTGCGCCAATATTAATACGAATGAAACGATTCCGCAAAAATCTATTGAATGTAAATCGGAGTATAAAACTAATGCCGAAGCGAGTCTTACGACGATTTGCAACCTACCGGAGGTTTGTTTACAAACATTGCGGGTTAAGATGTATTCCGATAATTGTGAACGAGTTGTGCGAGTTATTATTGATACTGCTTCTTTGCGATCGTACGTTCGAACAGGTGTTGCAAAGGCAGTAGGTTATGTCGCACATGACGACATTGAGCTCGCGCATTCGTTATTCGGCGGAGTACAGGCCGCTAAAAAGAAACATGATATATTTAAAGTACGCGTCGCAAATCTTGACGGTTCTTTTAGTTGTAATTTTTCTGTTTTGAGCCAGAATACTATTTGTGACACAGTGCCGTGCATAAAAAGACAAGCTTGGGTAAATGATTTGAGAAAACACGATGTTATTCTCAGCGACGTAGATGATCAACGCAGGCCAATCGATCTGCTCATCGGAGCTGATGTCGCGAGCAAGTTATTTACAGGTCGTACGCGTAATGTAGGCAACGGACTTTTAGCTTTCGAGACTTTGCTTGGTTGGACGGTGATGGGCAAATTACACGCTGAACAATTTAATTCGTCGGAAACGAAAGCGCAGCCAGTGCTACTCGCACAAGAATGTAATGTGTCGGACCTTTGGAGTTTAGATGTGCTTGGGATCACCGATCCAATTCAACAGGTCGACAAAGCTGTACGCGATCAGCGAACTCGCGACTTTGTAGAAGATACGGCTAAAATTTCCGATGACGGTCGATACGTAGTTAGGTTGCCTTGGAAGGTCGATCACGCGGCGTTGCCCAATAATTTTGATCTTGCACGGAAAAGGTTACAGTCGACGGTCAAAAAACTCGATAAAATGAATATTCGTGCGGAATATAGTAAAATTTTTGACGAATGGCTCGAACAAGAGATTATAGAAAGGGTGCCTTCGGACGAGTACAATCGTGAGGCTCATTATTTGTCGCATAGACCTGTAATAAAAGAGACAAGTACTACTAAAATTCGTCCCGTTTTCGATGCGTCTGCACGCAATTTTGGGAGCCCGTCGCTCAATGACTGTCTCGAGGTTGGACCGAATCTTATTGAACTCGTGCCGTCGGTCATTAATAATTTTCGTGATAAGAAAATCGGAGTTATCTCTGATATCAGAGCCGCTTTTCTACAGATTCTTGTCACTGAACAAGATCGAGATGCTCTACGTTTCCTTTGGTATGATAACGAGACAATTACGATTTATCGTCACCGTCGCGTAGTTTTCGGCTTAACATGTAGCCCTTTTCTGCTATCCGTAACGCTCCACCTACTCTTTAAAAGGGTTTTGTTAGACGGGGGAGATTGGTCAGAAAATACGGTTATTAAATTAATAAATTCATTCTACGTAGACAATTGCGTGTCCAGTGTAGATACCAAAGAAGAGCTCGATAAATTTGTTCGCGAAGCGACAGAGATTTTGGCCACGGGCAATTTTGATTTGCGATGTTGGGAGCATACTCGTGATGCGCTACCTGATAATATTACTAAGGTACTTGGTCTCTCGTGGAATAAACAATTAGACGATTTAAGTTTTATCGTGCCAGTGATCGAGAGAGGCACTCCGTTGGTCGTGACAAAGAGAACCATATTGTCTCTCGCGCATAAAATTTTCGATCCTATCGGCGTAACCTGCCCTATTGTATTAAAACCTAAGCGTTTACTTGCACGTTTGTGGGCTGACAAGCTCGACTGGGATAATGAAGTCGATGAAGTAACCAGAAGCGAATTCCTGGAATGGGTCAGCGAATTAGAAGCGCTTAGAAAATTAGCGATTCCTCGTCATATAGGTGACGGTAGGCTTAGCCTTCATGCGTTTGGCGATGCGAGTGGGCAGGCGTACGCGGCGGCAGTTTTCGCGCGTATCGAAAATAATGGTTGTATAAATGTGCATTTACTTAATGCTCGGGCGCGTATTGCACCAAAAGGAGCAACGATACCGCGTCTCGAGTTATTGGCTGCGCTCATAACATCCCGCCTGACCAATACAGTTATTAAATCATTAACCCGTCCTATTGAACGAGTCGTGTATTGGTCCGATTCTACGACTATACTTGCGTGGTGTAAAAATGAGGCAGCACTCGGTACATTTGTACACAATCGCGTGAAAGAAATTAATGTTTTGACAGCATCGGGCGAGTGGCGCTACGTACCGGGCGACCAAAACCCTGCTGATATGCCCTCGCGTGGGTGTAGTCCGCGACAGCTGCTAGCCTCCCGCTGGTGGTTCGGTCCCGAGTGGCTACACCAAGACGAAACGCATTGGCCAACTTCGTCCGGAATTGTCAATGAAAATGAGGTCACGCGAGAATACAAGAAGAGCACACCGATAGCTATGTTGAACGCGCAGTCTGCGGATCAGCTGTGCGATACAGGTAGGGCAGTTTCGTCGTATACGCAATTTATACGTACTGTAACGTGGTCTCGTCGATTTATACTTAAGTGTAAGCAACGTATCGCGGCACGCGCAGATAAGTTAGTCGAATATTCACCACGTACAGAAAATAATACGGCGAATTTGTATTTATTACATAACGAGTTACGGGCCGCCGAAACTATCGTGTTGTTGTGTCTTCAGCGCTTAATGTTTGAGTCTGGTACGAAGGATAAACTGTCGTCGTTCAAGACTCTACGTAACGAAAATGGCTTATTAGTACTCAAAACGCGCATTTCTTATCGTCCAGATCACTCTGCCTTTTTGTACCCGATATTACTCGATAAGCATGAGATAGTCGATCTGCTTATTCAAGAAACACACGAACGCTGCGGTCATTTAGGTACTCAGGTAGTTTTGAATGCGTTACGTGAGAAGTATTGGGTGATAAATGCGCGTTGTTATGTGAAAAGTATTTTGCGAAAATGTGTCGTATGCAAGAAACAAAATGTAAAAAGAATGGAGTGTGAAACACCGCCGCTACCGATTGATCGTGTGAGAGATGCGCATGTGTTTGAAATAAGCGGCGTTGACTTCGCGGGCCCCGTATATGTAAAAGGGGGAGGCAAAGCGTGGATATGTCTTTTTACTTGCGCGATCTATCGTGCCGTTCATTTTGAGCTTGCCTCTTCCTTGGGTGCCGACGCTTTTATTGAATGTTTACGACGTTTCATCGCGCGGCGAGGTCGAGTGAGCACTATTTTTTGTGACAACGGCACAAATTTCGTTGGTGCGCGTAACGCACTTAAAGAGCTTGATTGGGAAAAGGTAGTCAAGCATGTTTCGATTCGTGAGATTGAATGGCGTTTCAGCCCTCCTTCAGCACCCTGGTGGGGTGGCTGGTGGGAGCGATTAGTCGGCGTCTTAAAAACAATTTTAAGGAAAGTTCTAGGTAAGGCCTGTCTTACCTACGAGAGTTTGACGACTGCCTTGTGCGATGCAGAAGCCGCGATTAATTCACGACCTTTGACGTATATATCTAGCTCCGCAGATGATCTTCGACCGTTAACTCCGGCGATGTTTTTACAAGAGCTTCACGAAAATAGCGTTGCTGATTTAGATATGCTCAGCCGCGGAAAATTGCTAAAAAAGCTCGCTCGTCGACAACAAATTTTCGATGATTTGCGTTCGCGTTTCCGCTCTGAGTATTTGAGTAAGTTGCTTGTAAAAAATGGGAAGTCTGAAGTACGAAAAATTTCCATCGGAGATATAGTTTTAATCGGAGATGACCAGAGTAAAAGAATTACTTGGCCTTTAGCTCGTGTAGTCGAAGAAATTGTAGGTCGCGATGGTCGGAGTCGAGTCTATGTACTCAAAACGAGGAACGGTCTTTTAAAACGTCCGATCCAGCGTTTATACCCTTTAGAGGTTACCGACAACCATAGCGATCTTAATAAGAGACTCGAAGAAAGTGTACTCGAGCGATCACCAGATATTAATGTACTTTCCGAGCGTCATAATAAGAAGAATGCGGATAAACTGTACGAAAGTTGCTATGATTTAAAAGAGCAAGCGCCCGAAATTACCACTAAAAGTGGACGAGTTGTTCGTCGTCCTCAGCGTTTAGGTATTAATCATTAAAGTTTTTGTAACTTTGTATGTTACTAGATTTGAATGTGTATTTCTCCTTTAAGGTTTTTGAAAATTTGTTTATAATTATTAATCTACGTGTATTAATTTTCAAAAAGGGGGAGAATGTTGAGAAATCACGTGATAGGCCCACGAAGGCGTGCGAGCGCGAGCGCAACGAATGGCGAAACAAACGGCGAGAGCGGGGGTATGAACGCGAGCTCCTTGTTTATAACCTCGCGTAAAGGTCATCTTATATTGTAATAGCGTATTCTAATAAAAGTATCTCTCCTAAAAGTTCTACTTATCGAGTTCGAGAAAGTTACTTGCCCTCAAGTCATTAACATGTACAGTAAAGCACGTCAATGACAAACTAGGGCATTCCCAAGTTTGCTACATGGGTGACGCGTCGTGTAAATTAATTTTCTTACCCACGCAAATTTTATCCGCACATTTCCCGTTAGTTCGGCGTATACAAAGGCTTGTATATCAAGTAGCAAATTGTTATACAACAATTTCCAGTATCGACGAAGCCTTAAACAACGGCGATCTAGCAAAATTACAACAAA
>CAXAKQ010000135.1:0-2500 GCA_963969455.1 Arge pagana
GTATAAGCGTTCGAGTTCCCTGGAATCCTCTAGCAGGGAGATAGGGTTTGGAACGCGAAGAGCACCGCAGTTGCGGCGGTGTCCGGATCTTCCCCTCGGACCTTGAAAATCCAGGAGAGGGCCACGTGGAGGTGTCGCGCCGGTTCGTACCCATATCCGCAGCAGGTCTCCAAGGTGAAGAGCCTCTAGTCGATAGACTAATGTAGGTAAGGGAAGTCGGCAAATTGGATCCGTAACTTCGGAATAAGGATTGGCTCTGAGGATCGGGGCGTGTCGGGCTTGGTCGGGAAGCGGGTTTGGCTGACGTGCCGGGCCTGGGCGAGGTGAAGGTTCTTCCGGATCCGAGCTCGGTCCCGTGCCTTGGCCTCCCGCGGATCTTCCTTGCTGCGAGGCTTCCGTGTCGGTTCTCCGTCGCGGTCGTCCTCTTCGGCCGCCATTCAACGGTCAGCTCAGAACTGGCACGGACTGGGGGAATCCGACTGTCTAATTAAAACAAAGCATTGCGATGGCCCTAGCGGGTGTTGACGCAATGTGATTTCTGCCCAGTGCTCTGAATGTCAACGTGAAGAAATTCAAGCAAGCGCGGGTAAACGGCGGGAGTAACTATGACTCTCTTAGTGAGATGAGTTAAGCAAGCAGTCACCTCTCCGTGGTTCTCGTCATAAATACCTTAGGTGAGCTAAGCTTACTAAGCTAAAAGCTCTCTCGGAAGGGAAACTAAGAACTGCCTCTGCGCTCAACAACTGCATGGGTTGCCAGCCCATCAGTTGTAATTCAATTGGCCCAAATAGTAAAAAATTGCCTCGGATGGTTGAGAGAACAAAGATTCCTCAACAAACCGGTACGTCCGCTGACGATACCGGACCAAATTTAACCGCCGCTAACGCCGACCAAAGTGATCGGGTCGAAGGGTTCCGATGTATAGACCCTGGCTGTGGCAGGGTCTTTGCTACGAAGACGGGACTGGGGGTGCACCGAAGATCTGTGCACCCGGATACTTATGACGCCGCTCAAAAAACCGAGCATGCCAAAGCTCGGTGGAATCCTGAGGAGATATCGATCCTTGCTCGACACGAGGCTGATCTCACTCTGCAGGGGCCACCCAGGTTCATGAACCAGGAACTGCTGAAGCTTTTCCCCGTTCGAACGCTGGAAGCTATCAAAGGCCAGAGGAGGAAAAAGGAGTACAAGGATCTTGTTCACCAATACCTCCGGACAATGCGTGACGAAGAAGATGCTAGTCATCTCACTCACGTATCTCATGCCGCTACCGGACAATCATCTACGGATGACGTACCGGACGACCTAAGCGAGCGAGAGGTCCTTGATATGGTTGCTTCCTACTTAGAGGAACTTCCACCCTGTGACTCGGCGAAATTCGGGGCCGACAAGCTGGACACTATTGTGAAAGGCTTGCGGGAGTGGGATGTGGACAGGAGGTTCGACGAAATATCTCGATACTGTCTCGAACATCTCCAACCCGAAAACCACCTAGGGACAAGTCCACGGAGAAACAGGCAAACACCTGCTACTCCACGTGCGCTACCTCGTCGTCAGAAGCGAAGGGCAGACTACGCTCGGACACAGCGGCTATGGAAGAAAAATCGAACGACCTGTTTACGCAGTCTCCTGCGGGACAAACATACTGACGAGGCGCATGACCGAGAGAATATGACCGGGTTCTGGGAACAGGTCATGACATCCGGGTCCGACTCATCCCCAGGGGTGGCTCGGCCCAAAAAGACCATCCGATGCCTGTGGAGCCCAGTGACCTCCGAGGAGATCAAGGCATCCTATCCGCCAATGGGCAGTGCACCCGGCCCGGATGGTCTCACAGCCGGAGTCCTCAGATCGGTCCCCTTGGGTATCTTGACCAGGCTATTTAACATCTTCCTACTATGTGGAAAGGTCCCAGGAGCACTCCTGAAATCTAGGACCACCCTGATACCCAAGGTAGAGAACGCGAACGAACCTGGAAAGTTCAGACCAATCACGGTCTCATCCATGGTCACGAGAGCCTTCCACAAGGTACTGGCAAACAGGCTGTCGAAACATATCAGCCTCGATCCTCGCCAGAAGGCATTTATGCCTACCGATGGTTGCTCTGAGCATGCGTTTCTCTTAGATCTGATCTTGAGACACTCTCAGGCTAAAAAGAGGCCCCTATATCTTGCCTCTCTGGATGTCGCAAAGGCCTTCGACTCGGTCACCCACAAGACCATCACGGACTCTCTGCTTTCTGCGGGAGTGCCCTCCTTGATGGTCGAGTATATCGCTGATGTCTACTTGAGATCGTCCACCAAACTCAGCTGTGGAAGCTGGGACTCACACGAGATCCATCCAACGTGTGGAGTCAAACAAGGCGACCCTCTGTCACCCTTTCTGTTCAATCTGGTGATTGACAGACTTTTTAGCCGATTTCCCCAGGAAATCGGGTTTCGAATTGGTGACAGAACTCACAACGCAATCGGGTTCGCGGACGATCTAGTGTTGTTTGCAA
>CAXAKQ010000136.1:0-15833 GCA_963969455.1 Arge pagana
CGGACTTCGTCCACCGTCCAACGGTCCAGTTGCTACCAACGGATTCCGCCGACCTGGAATCCGAATCATGGGAAAGACCGTTGGAACAGATCCCACACCTTTCCGCGGAATCAGCAGATTCCACCGAGCCGCAGAACTCTCGGAGAGCGCTCTGCGGCGAGTGAACAAGACCCTTTTCCTGAATTAGGAATCATTGCGCGAACCGTCGTGGGCCGCACGAAGGGTCCGCGAAGGCAGTCATCGCCGAACGATCATCCAAGACAGTCCTCTCGCTGATCTTGCTAATTGTTAAACGACCAAGTTTTCATATCGCACGAATATCACAAGTCCTCATATTAGAGTCGCTTTATCAACATATTGTAAGGTCGTGGGGTAGGGCAAGTTCATGAATAAACCCAATTGATACTATTTTCTCCCAATTACTCGTCTCGAACTACAACCGAACCCGTCACTTCCTTAAAACAACTCAGAGAGTTGTACGCGCAGCTCCCCCGAACTCTGAATAATCGACGTTCTAACCGCTCGGAACGACCGTTACTACGCGAAAACAACATCCAACGATCGCGTTCGTAACAATTATCATTATCATTATTCATAACAGAAAGAAGAAAATGAGGTCTGGTTATAGAGGTTAATTTTGTCAAATTTTCTTTGTCTCGTTCTTTGCCATGTCGAGAACGTCTCGGACTATCCTTGTTGCTGAAAACAATGAAGGTTTGCTTTCCGTTGCGTGCATTGTCGAATGCAATGTTTCTTGAGATGCCGGACTAATCCTTTTCTGAAGGCGGTGGGTTCGGATTGTGTCATTGAATTGCTAAATCACTGGTTCGACCATGAGACAAGAAGTTCTATTGCGAATATTGCAGTGCGTCGACAGAAAGAAACACGACACCAGAGGAATTGGTTGATTGTCTGATTGAATATTGTTGCAAGGAACGCTCATGAGGCATAATTACGCGATGGAGAGTTGCAAGCTGCATGAAGATTGTGAGATTATAGCAGATCGTGACACGTCTTGTACTTTCGAAAGTACCTCTGTGACTCTGCTGATGTCGAACCGGTATGCAGACCGATCATGTGTCGAACAAGAGACGAAATCCGACGAATCACGACGAGGTTAGATGACCTGTAAGACGCGCAAACGCGTAATTCAGATACGTACAAATGACCAAGCTCATGGGTAACCGTGATTCCAAGAAGAATACCAGCATCTTCGTTGATTGAGGCAGCCTTTGGAGGATTACAAGCACATGCTACCCAAGCCAAGCCCACGAGACCACAACCAGTCGGCTCTTCGGCGCAGAGATCCCATCTGAAAAGAAAGATAACTAGAATGCTGAGGTTGTTGATTTGGTGATCAGTGATGAGATCCCAATCAAAATGATTTAAACGAAAATGATCTAACCAAAATGACACAAGCAAAAAAATTCCACGACCGGAAATTGAATGAACAAAAACAGTCGAAACCAGAAAAACAAGTTTAGAGGGAAACCCTAAAAACATAGTGAGCATTTTGTCTACCGAAAAACGAGAGAAATGAGAATTTCTAAAAATAATAACCGTGCGCATGGCACCACATGTCAACTACAACCTCAAAAGTATGCGGCCGCAAAAACGCGCGCACACGCGTGCATTGAAGCCCGCGCCTACAGTCGGACGCACGTACACACACATACGCATGCATGCATGCACGCGAACACACACGTACATACACAAACGCGCACGCGCACCCGCTCAGTCGCACACGCGCGCACTCGCGCACCGGCGCTCCCGCACAACCGCACACCCACACAACCGCAACCCGCAGGCCCACACACCGCCACACCCACACACCCGCGCGCGAAAATTCACGCACGAACGCACACACCCAAAAGAAGAAAGGAAAAGAGGCAAAAAGAGAGAGAGGGAAAGGGGGAGAAGAGCAAAACGGAAGAGAGAGTGCAACATGAAGAGTAAAAGAGGTAGAAAATAAGAGAGAGAGGGAAAAAGAAAGAGGGGAAAAAAAGAAAAGGACAGGAGAAAAGAGAAAGAGAGGGCGTGAAGAAAGAGATTAGAGAAAGAGAGGAAGGGAGCGAGAGAAGAAGCGAGGGAGAAAGAAAGAGACAGGGAGAAAAGAAAGGAAACGAGTGAGAGGGAGAGATAAACGAAAAGGAGAAGACAGGGGAGGAGGAGTGAGAAGTGACAGAGAAAGAGAAAAAAAGAGTAAAAGAAAGAGGTAGAAGGCGAGGTAGAAAAAGAGGAAGTGGAAGAGGGAGAAAAAGAGAAATAAAAAAGGAGGAAAAGGGGAAGATGAGGAAATAAAATGCGAAAAAAAGGCAAAGAAAGAGAGAAGAAAGGAGAGGGAGAGGAGGAAAAAGAGGGCAAGTACGAAAAAGATGTACAGGCAAGAGGAAAGAAAAAGAGGGTGGGGAAGAGGGCAAAGGGTGAGGAAAGAAAGAGTACAAAGGGTAGAAAAAAAGATGTGGGATGATGAGAAGGGAAAAGAAAGGAAAAGGGAAAGGCGAAGAGGAGAAGAGAGGAAAAGGGAAAGGGGGAAAGAGCGGAAGGGTGAGAGCATGGAGAGAGCAGGGGGGCAGAAAATGAAAATCAGGAAGCGAAAGGGGAGAGGAGCAAAAGTGGCAGAGGGGAAGTGCGGTGAGCAAAAGAGAGGAAAAGGGGGTGTCGGAAGGAGCGGTAAGGAGAACAGGCAAAGAGAGAAAGAGGAGAAGAGAGCAAGAGGGGAAGAGGGTAAGAGGAGAGGATGGGGAGAGAGCAAGAGGGGAAGAGGGGCAGAGGGGAAGAGGGGTAGAGGGAAAGAGGGGAGAAGGATGAGAGGAGAAAAGGAAAAATGAGAAAAAGGGGCAGAGAGACAGGGAAAAAGAGGGGGAGAGGGAAAGAGAAGAAGAGGGGAACAAAGAAAAGAGGCGTAGAGGGAAAAAGAGAAAGAGAGATAAGGGATAGGGGAGGAGAGGGAAAGGGGGGAAGGGAAAGAGGGAAAAAGAAGAAGGAAAGAGCGGGATAGGAAGAGAGAAGATGAGATGGACAGCGGAAGAGGTGCAGAAAGGGACAGGGAGGGGGGGGGAGAAAAAGAGGGCAAGGGGGCAGAGTGAGAGATGGAGGAAGGAGAAGAGGGAAAGAAAGGGCAAGGAGGAGAGCGGAAGAGAAGGGGAAGGGAGGGGAGAAAGAATGATATTGCGAGAGTGGGAAAGGGAAAAAGTGAGATAGAAGGATAGAAAAAGAGAGGAAGAGAGGGGGAGCGGTAGGGGGTCAGGGAAAGAGGGGGGTACGGGTGAAGGGAAAGCGGGAAAGAGTAGAAGAGGAGAAGAGGGTCTGAGGGGAAAAGAGAAAGAGGTGAAGAGGGGAAAGGCGGCGAGGGGTCAAAGGGAAAAGGCGGAGAGGAGCAGGGAAAAGAGGTAAAGGGGCCGAGAGAAAGAGCTGGGGAGAAGAAAAGGGCGAGTGGGAAGGTCGAGCAAAGAAGGGGGAAGTAGTGAAAAAAAGCGTAGAGGCAAAGAGGAAAAGAGTTAGAGAGGTGAAAAGATGGAGAAAGAGAAAGAAAAAGAGAGGAAGAGACGGGTGGGGGGGAGTGGGAGAGAAAGAGAGGAACGATGAGGAGAGAATTAGAGGAAGCAAGAAAGAGAGAGGGAAAACGAAAGAGAGGGAATGGAAGAGAGGGTGATCGGGGCAGATAGGGAGAGGATGAACGAGGAAGTGGGAAAGAGGGTAAGAGAGGCAGAGGAAAAGATGGGGCGGGATGGAGAGGCAAAGAGGTTTCGAGGAAGAGAGGGGCGGAGGGCGAGAGGTCAAGGGAGAGGGTAAGAGGGGCGGAGGGGAAGATGGGTCGGCGAAAAGGAAGAAAGGCCGAGAGAGGGAGAGGGTAAAAGTAGAAGGGGTCAATAATGGCAGTTGAGATGAAAGAGAAGTGGAGATGACGAGACAGGATGAGGGAAAAAGGGGTAGAGGTGAAGATCGGAAAAGAGGGAGAGGTCATAAACGGTATAAGTAGAAAGGGCGATAGGGTGGGAGAAGGAGAGGGAAAGAGGTATAGAATGGAAGGGAGGCAGAATGCGTCCAAGGGAGAAGTAACAGGGGCAGAGCGATGGGGGGCGAAGGGGGGCAGCAGCGGAGCGGCAAAGCGGTAAAGCAGTACCAAAGCGATGAGGGGGAGAGGAAAAGGGAGGAAGAGGGAAAGGGGAAGAGAGATGAAGGAAGAGAGAGAACGAGAAGGAGGGGAAAAGAGAAAAGATAGAAGAAAGGAGGCAAGGAAAACAGGGAGAGAGCGAAAGAGGCGGAGAGGGGAACAGCGGAAAAGGTGGAGAGGAAAGGGGGAAGGCATGGGAAGTAGAAGGGAAAGAGAGAGGAAGGGGTAGAGAGGGTAGGAAAGTAGGAGGAGGCAAGAAGGGAAGGGTGAGAGGGGTCGCGAGAGAGAGGCAGTAAGGGGAAGAGTGGAAGGGCGGGTGGGAAAAAGAGGGAAACAGGATGGCAGGGGAAAAGCGCAACAGAGAGAGAAAAGAAAAGGGGAAAAGAGTTAGAGAAAGAGAGGGGGTGAGAAAGAAACAGGTGGATTAGGAAAAGGGCAGTGCGAAAAAAGGGCAAGAGAAGAAGCGTAGAGCTGGATAGCGAAGAGGGGGGAGGGTCATGGTTAGAGGGAAGAGGGGGTGGAGGAAGGTCATATCGGGGTAGAGGGGAGCAAGGAGGGCAAAAGGGGGCAGGTAGGGAAAGGTATGGAAGAGAAAAGGAAGGAGAGAGGGAGAGACGGGCGAGGGGCAAAGGGGAGTAGAGAGTGAAAATTAGGGGCAAAGAAGGTAGAAAACAAAAGGCAGAGTGGAGAGGGGAAGAGGGAAAAAGAGGGAGAGTGGGAAAAGGGAGAGAGGGGAAGAGCAATAGAGGGAGATATGAAGAGAGAAGAGAGGGTGGGAAAGGAAGAGAGGTGGGGGAGATCGAGAGAGCGAGTGGGGGAAGAGGAGAGGGGTAAAGGGCAAAGGGGAGAAGGAGGCGACAAGGGCGGGAGAAGAGGGAGAAGGGAAAGCAGAAGAGCCGGTAGGCGAAAAAGTGGCGGAGCCATGGAGCAGGGCGGCGCGGGGACGGAAAAGATTCGAAAAGTGGAGAAGGGCAGAGAAAAAGAGTGGGAGAGGGGCATAGTGGTACAGGGGAAAAGGGGCAGAGGGAAAGAGGCGGGGCGAGAAAGAGGGACAGAGGGGGCGAAAGATAAAGGCGGAGAGAAAAAAGGGCCGTAAGCGAGAGGAAAGGGGAATGAGAGGAAGAGAGCTGGAGAGAGAAAAAGGCGGGGAAAAGTAGGGGAAGGAAAAGAGGGGAGGGGGGAAAAAGGGGAAGAGGGAGAGACGGAAAAATTCAAAGAGGGCCAGAGGAGTAGGGAAAGAGGAAGTGAGGAGAAGAGGGGAAGAGTGGCGGACGGAGAGAGAGTTGATGGGCAAAAGAGCGACAGGGGGAGGAGGGCAAGAAATCGAAGGGAAGAGGGCAAAGGCAGTAGAGAGTAAGAGAGGGTTCAGCGGTGAAGTGGGAAAGGAAATAGTGGGAATGGTAGGCAAGAAGAGAGAGGGAGAGAGCCAGAGAGGGAGCCGGAAAGTGACGAAGAGGATGGCGGCGAGAGGAAGAAAGAGTGAGAGGCGAAAAAGTGGAGAGACGCAGAGGGAAGAGAGGAAAAAAAAGAGAAGAAGGAAGAGAGAGGGGGGCGGGGGAGTCGCGAGAACAAGAAAAGCGGGAGAGGGAAGAGGGGAAGGAGTGAACAGGGGGGAAGCGAAAAGGGGCGGAGAGAAGGGGAGGATGAGCGAGGGAGTGGGGCAGAGGGTAGAGGTGACGATAGAGAGGAGGGAGATGGCGGAGCGCGGAAAAGGAAGGATGGGGGAGACTGGGAAGAGGAAGAGAAGGAAAGAGGGGGTTGGAGGGAAAGGTGATGAGCGGCTGAGGGAAAGAGTGGGGAACGGGTTGAATCGAAGAGCGGTTAAGGGTAGAGGGGGAAGCAGCTAAAGAGAGGGAGAGTGGAAAAGGGCAGGAGTGAAAGGGTGTAAAAGGGATTGAGGGAAGAGGAGAAAGGGAGGAGACAGAAAGAGTAAATGGGGAAAAATGGTGGAGACGGGGAGGGGAGGAGATGTGGAAAGTATAAGAAATGGAGATAAAGATGCGAAGAAGTAGAGAGGAGGGGGGGGAGAGGGTGACAGGGAAGAGAGGGCAACGCAAAAAAAAGAGGAGGGCAGAAATGGACATTTAGAGAGGTGTAGAGCGGTGAAGAGAAAAAGTGTAGAGGTGGCGATCAAAGAAGGGGATGGCAGAAAGAGAAAAAGAGGTGGAAACGGTTAGGAGAAGAGAAAGGAGTGGAAGAAAGAAAGCGAGCGAGCGAAGGAGCGGCGAGGAGGGGGAAGCAGGGAAAAGAGGCGAGGGTAAGAGGAGAGAAAAAGCAGCGTAGCAGCGGGGAAGAGATGAGAAGAGCGAGAGGGGGAAGAGAGAAAAGAAGAAGAGGAATAGAGGAAGAATGGTGGTACCGGGAAGAGGAGAAGAGGAGAAAAGAAGAGTCGCGAAAATAAAAAGAGAGAGGGGTAGAGGGGGAGAGGAGAAGAGGCGTAGAGGGGGTGGAGGAGAAAGAGGGGCGAGGGTGGTAGAAGAGAGGGAGAGCGACAAAGGAAGTGAGGGGGATATGGCAGAAAGAAAGAGGGCAGGTGCAGAAAGAGAGAGGGCAGGGGGGAAAATAAGAGGTTGAGAGTAGAAGGTGGAGAGAAGAAAAAAGGTCTGGGTAAGACGAAGGGAAAGAAATGGAGAGGGCGAAGGGGGAGGGACGAAAGGAAACGTGAAGTGAAAAAGCGGTGAAAAGGGGCGAGGGAGGGTAGAGGATAAAAGTGGGAGGAAAAGACAAAAGAGCGGCGGGGCAGGGGGAAAGAGGGGAAAATGGGGAGAAGGAGAGAAGGAGCAAGGCGAAAAGAGGAAGAGGGGGAAAGGGAATGGGGGAAAGGGGGAAAGGGGCCATGGGGAGGAGAAAAGAGAGGGCGATGGAAAGAGGACGAAGCGGGGAGGGGCAGAGGGAAAGAGCGTGAGAGAGAAAGAGACGGAGAGCGGCAGAGGGGCAAAAGAAGAGAGGGGGAGAGGGGCAGAGGGGGTGAGGGGGTGAGGCAGAGGGGCGGAATCCGAAAGGGAAACATAGAAAAAGGAAAAGAGTCGGAGGAGGGAGGGGGGAGAGGGAGACAGGGAAAGTGCCGGGAAGGGGGGAAAGAAACAGAGGGAGAGAGAATCAAAAAAGCATATGCAGAGAGAGAGCGGCGAGAAAAAAAGGGGCCTGGGGAAAGAAAGAGCGGCCGTGACGCGGAGCGGGAAAGCGATGGAGAGAAGGAGCGGGGGCGGTGCAGCGGAAGCGGGGCAGCGTTGAACGGTGGAAGATGGGAAGAGGGTAAGTGGGGGCGAGAGGAAGTGTGGAAGAAGTCTAGAGGGGTGGAGGGGAAGCGGTGGAGAGATGCAGAGATGAAGAGGGCAAGAGACGAAGAGCAGTAGCGGGGAGGAGGGTAAGAGGAGGAGTGGCGGGAAGGGGGAGAGGAAAAGAGTCAAAGAGGGCAAGAGGATGCAGAGGGGGCGAGGGGGAGATTAGAAAGGGGAATAGGAAAAGAGAGGAAGTGTGGAAGAGGAAGAAAGGGGCAGAAATGGCGAGGAGGATGGGGAAAAACAAGAAGAGAAACAGAGGAAGTGAGGGGACAGAAGAGAAGAGGGAAGCGAAAAGAAGGAAAAAAATGGGAAAAGGACAAGAACGAAAGTGGCGGGATGAGAAGGCGGTAAAGAGGAGTGGAGGAGAAAAGGAAAGAGAGAGAGGGGAAGGGGGAAGGAGGAAGAAAGGGTGGCGACGGAAAGGTCGAGAACGGAAAGGGGCGAATTGGGGGCGAGAGGGTGAGACGAAGGGCAAAAGGGGGGCAGGGGCAGAGCAGGAGAGGTTGATTGAGGAACAGGCGAGAAGGAAACACGTGGAAAAGAGGCAAAGAGGGAAAGTTTGAAAGGGAAAAGGGGGAACGGGAAGGGGTCAGGGAGGGGAAGGGGGAAAGTAGCAGCGGCAAAAGTAGAGAGGGCTAAAGGTAGGGGGGGGGCAGCAGGGGCCGCGAAAAAGGGGGCAGAGGGGGAGAGAGGGAGAACGAAAGAGAGAGAAAACGGCAGAGAGGGCAAAAAGGAGAAGGGAAAACGGGGAGCGGGAAAGAGAGAGAGGAGACAGAGGGCAAGGGGAATGCGAAAAGCGCGAAAGTAAAGGGTAAGGAGAAAGGGAACGTAGGAAAAAGGCAGGAAGAATGAATAGGTGGGAGAAGGAAATATCCAGAATGGAATAGGCAGGGGGAAAGAGAGAGGGTAAAACGGTGACGGAGCGAGAACGGGGTTAGAAGAAGCAGGGGAGGGGCAGGGGGGGCAGAGCGTGAAGGAGAAAGAGAGGCAGAGGGTAAAAGGAAACCTTCGGGAGATGTGCAAAGAGGGAGAGGCGGGGAGCGGATAGCGCAAAGAGGGGGGAAAAGGAGAGGGAAAAGTCAAGGGAAAGAAGGTAGTTGCAAGTGGGAGAGAGTAGAAGAGAGATGAGGTGTTGAGGGCGACAGGGTAAGAGGTGGAATGATGGAGAAAGGGAGAGAAGGAGAGGAGAAGAGACAAAAAAGGGAGAGTGATAAATTGAGAGAAAGAAAAAGGAAGAGAGGGGGAGTGAGAAAGTCGGCAGGGAGAGAGACAAAGGAAGAATGGAAAAGGAAGCAAGTGAGAAAGGGCAGGAAGAAAAGACGGCGAGTGTGAGAGAGAGAGAGCGGGCAACGGGGGTGAGCGGGAGAGGAAGACGGAGAAAGAGCCGCAAAGGCATTGACGCGGCGAGCGGGAGAGGGGGAGAGATGTAGAGGGAAAAGCCGCAGGAGTGAAAGGGCGAGGGGCAGAGGCGTACGGTGGAGGCGGAAAAAAATCGAGGGGGTGAAAGGAGAGGGGTTGACATGTAGAGAGGGACAGGAAAAAAGAGGGTGAGAGGGTAGAGGCGGAGACGGAAGAAGAAGCAAAGAGGCAGAGAAAGAGAAGGGAAAAGATGAAAAGTGGGCGCGAGTGGTGTTAAGGAGAGGAAAAGGGGGAGTTCGGGAGCCGGGGAGCGGGAAAGCGGCGGTGCGGGCGTTCGGGCAAGCGCAGAAGCGGTGAAGAGATCGCGACGAGGGGAGGTGAAAGAGGCGGCGGGAAGGAGGTGAAGAAGGGTGAGGGGATAGGAAGAAGGGGCAGAGGAGGGGGGATGGAGAGGGAACGGAGGAAGGAGGGAAGCGAAAGGGGAAAAGTGGAAAGAGGGAGAGGGAGACTCGGAGAAGACGGAAGGGCAGATGAAAGTGAGGGTGAGAGGGGGCGAGGTAAAAGAGGGGCAGAGGGGGACAGGAGCGAAGTGGAGAAGAGTGAGAAGGGCAGAGCAGAAATGTCAAAAAAGTCAGAGAAAAAGAGTGAGCACTTGGGAGAGAGTCGAAGAGAAAGCGCCGGAGACGAGAGACGGTGGGGGGATAGGGAAGGGGTAGGTCGAGAGAAAGGGGGGCCAAAGAGAGGAAGAGAGGAAAAGGTCGCTGAGGGAAAGAGGGGAAGAGCAGAAGGGAGAGTGAGAGAGGGAGGAAGACAAAAACGAAAAGAGGTAGAGTGAACAAGTGGTCGAAATGGGGGACGTAGGAAGATTGGAAGAGGAAGCGAGTGGAAAAGGGCAGAAGGGAAAGACGGGGACATTGCGAGAAGAAGAGGGAAAGTTGGCAAGTGTGAGAGGGGGAAAGAGGGGGACCAGAAGTAGGGAGAAACAGGGGGAGGGAAAGAGAGCCAAAAAAGGTATAAAGTGGCAAGAAACAGAGGGAGGAGGGCGAGGGGGGAGAGTGAAAGAGAGGAAGAGTAGGGAGGGGGAAGATGAAGGGTAACGGGTTGAAAAAGATTGGAAATCAAGGAGTGGCGATGGAGGGCAGGGGGGAGCAAGTGAATGAGGGGCAGAGGGGCAGAGGGGAAGAGAGAAAGAGTGAAAAAGGGACAGAGGGGCAGCGGAGAGAGGATATTAGTGGCGAGAACGGAAAGTGTCGAGGGGAAAGAGAAGATTGAGGATGGATAAGGAGCCATGAGATGAAGACGGATCGAGAGAGGGAAAAAGGGTAAGAGGAGAAGTGATGAAGAGGGGAAGAGTGAAAGAGCGGCAGAGGTGGAAAGGGGAAGAGAAACCGAGAAGAGCGGTGAAGAGGCGCAGTGAGGGAGAGGAAAATATGGCCAGAGGAAGAGAGGAGAACAGCGGAAGAGGAGGAGATAGAAAAAGGTGTTGCAAGAATAAAAAGAGGAGGAAACGGGAAGCGCGGACATGGCGAGGAGGAAGAGGGGGAGCGGAAGAAGGGGAAACGAAGGAGAGAGAAAGACGAGGAGAGGGCGCAAGGAAAGATGGGCGTGAGTGAAAAAGAAAACGAATAAGGGGCGGGGAAGGGGGGAGGTTAGAAAAAAAAGCGGAACAGGGGCTGGAGGAAGAGGGGAGAGAAAAATAGAAGAAGAGAAATGAAGGAAAAAAGTGGCAAAGAGGAAGAGGTAAACAGTGGGGGAAATGGACAGGGGGGGGGGGAAGGAATGAAGGGGAAAGGAAAGGAGAAACGGGGCAAAGAAGAGAAAAGGGGAGAGGGTAGCGGAATGGCGGCGGAAGTGGTGCGGAGGGAAGAAATGAGGGGCGGGGAAGGAAGTTGGAAGGGTGAAGGGGTAGTGAAGGAGAGAAAGAAAGGTTTAACGGAAACAAGAGCGAAATGGGGGATGGGATGAGATGGGTAGGTGAAGATAATGAAAGAAAGAGTGGCCGCGGGAGGAATCGGGGGATTGGAAAGAGCGGTAGAGAGACTGAAAGTGGGGGAGAGTGAAAGAGAGCATGAGCAGAAGAGCGGAAGAGGGGCAGAGCGGAAAAGGTGGAGAGGGGAAGAGGGGAAGATGAAGCAAAGGGGAGAGAGAATGAGTGTGAGAGGGGAAAAGGGGGAGAGGAGCAGCGACTGAAGACAGAAAGAGACGAAAAGCGAAAAAGTGGGAACGGGTGAAACGTCGATACGAGGGAGCGGGAAAAGCGGTGAGGGGAAAGGGGCTAGAGAGTGTATTCGAGAGTGAGGAAAAGAAAGAGCGGGGGCAAGAGAAAGGGGGAAGGAGGGGCAGAGGTAGGAAAAAGGATAGAGGGTGATGGAATAAGGCGGAATGGAAGAAAGGAGGAGAGGGGCAGTGTGGCAGAGGGAAAAAGGTGGAGAGATTTAGGCAGGGCGAGAACGGGTGGCAGCGTGGCAAGGAGGGCAAGAGGCGCGAGAGGGTGAGGGGCAAGGGAGAAAGTAAGGAGAAGGGAGAGGAGAGGGTTGAAGTGGGAAAGCGGAAGAGGACGGTAGAGAGGTGAAAGGGTTGTGATGGGGAAACGGCGAATTGGGAAAAGGAAGGAAGTGGAAGAAAGGTAGAGGGCTCGAGGCCAGGGCGAAAAGGGGAGAGTGGAAGAGGGCTGTAAGGCAGCAAAGGCAATAGGAGAAGAGGGGGAGGAATAGAGAGGAAAAGAGTTGAAGAGCGGAACAGTGTAAGAGGGAAAGAGGAGGAGAAGGAGCGAGGGGACGAGAGCGGCGGTGAAAAGAGTTGAGGGAAAGAGGAGAAGAGGGAAAGAGCTGAAGAGGGGAAGATGCGAATAGGAAGGAGTGGTGAGGAGGATGAGGAAGGGAAAGAAAGGAAGGGGGAAAGGAAAAAGAGAGAGCAACGGCGAGGGGGAGTGGGTTCGTGGCAAAGCGAAGAAGGGGACAGCAGAGAAGATCGGTAGGGAAAGATGGGAAGAGGAAAAGAATGGGAGGAGGGAAGAAGGACGGGGGGAGAAAGAGGCAGTGGATGGAAATGAGCAAAGCAAAGGGGTGGAGGAGGTGGAGGAGGAGAAGCGAGAAAGGAGTGGTAAGGAAGGGGGCGCGGGGCGAAGGGGGATAGGGAAAAAGAAGAAAGCAGTGGCGAAGGGATGAACGAAAGTAGAACAAAAAAGGTGGGGAGCAAGAAAAGGCGGTGACGAAGAGAGGACAATGGTAAAGGGGAGGAGGGAAAGAGGAAAAGAGAAGCATAGGGGCAAAGAGAAAGAGGAAAATAGAAAAGGCGAGGAACACGGGGGCCGGGAAAGGAAGGAGGAAGAGGGGTTGGAAGAGGGACAGGGGAAGAGAAGGAATCGGGAAGCGGCGGTGAGAGGCGAAGAAAGAGAGGTAGCGAGGGAGGGATGAAAAGAGGGATAGAGAGCAAGAATAAAAGTGGGCGTGAGGGGAAAGGGGAAGAGTGTCAGAAGGGAGGAAGGAGAGAGGGGAAAAGGCGGAGAGGGCGAAAGATGACAAGAGGAAGAGAAAGAGGGGAAGTGGCGGAGCGGAACGGAGGAGGCTAGGGGAAGACAGGGAAAGGGGGAGAGAAGGAAGGGGAAGGTTGTGAGAGACGGAGAGGGGTATCAGGGAAGACGCGGAGAGGGAAAGGGATGTGAATGAAAAAGCGGTAGGAGGGGAATCGATGGGCGAGGCACGGGGGAAGGGTAAAGAGGAAGAAAAAGAGTGCGGTGGGGAAGGGCAAGAGAGTAGTGGCGGCAGAGAAAAGAGAGGCAGGTGAGAGAGGGGAACAGGGGGAGATGGAAAGAGGCGCGACAGAAAGGTGAAAGGGGAAAAGATGCGGAGGTGACGATGGAGAAGAGGGGAAGAGGGGAAGAGGGAGAGAAAAAGATAAAAAAAGGGAGGGGGAGAGGATGAGAAGAGAAAGAGAAAGAGGGGCAGAGGGGGGAGAAAGGAGAAAAAAGAGTAAGAGGATATGGGAGGGCAAAGTAGAGGTGAATGAAGAGGCGGGAGGGAAAATTGGCGAAAGAGGCGAGCGAGGTAGGACGGTGGAGGGAGTAGAAGGGGAAAAGAAAGGATTAGCATAGGGGACAAAGAGAGGGGAAGGGAAAGAGGTGGTGAGAAGGAACGATGTGGAGAGGGGGAGAGGGGTAGTTGCGGAAGGGGGACGAGGGCGGGCGAGAGGGGCGGAAAGGTGCAAGGGAGGAGAAAAAGAAAAGGGGGGCAGTGAAAGAGGGCGAGAGGGAAGTGGCGGTGAGAGGAAGTGGGGCAAGTGGGCGACGGACAGACAGAGAAAGGGGTAGAGGGAAAGAGTGCAAAAGAGGAAGAGAGGCAGAGGGGGGATATGGAGGGAGTATAAGTGGTGTGAGTTAGAGAGAGGGGAAGGGAGAAAGAGAAACGGCGGAGAAGTGGAGAGGGGGTAAGGGTGAAGAGTGGGGAAGGGGAAGAGAGGGAGGAAGTAGGAGGTGGGAAAGAAGGTGCGAAGAGGTGAAAAAGGAAATAAGGGAGAAAGGGAGAGGAAGGAAGAATAGCGGAAAAGGAGAAAAGGTGAGGAGGGAAAGAGCGAAAGAGGAAAACAGGGGAACGGGGAGAAATGGAAAGACAGAGAGAAGAAAAGACCGGAAGACGGGTAATGGAAGAGTGGCGGAGGGATGAGAAAGGAGAGAGAAACAGGGGGAGAGAAGAAGAAGGTGAGAGTGGGAAAGGGCGGGATCCGCGATGACGATGAAGAAGGGGTTGGGGGAGAAAGGGTGAAGAGGGGCAGATAGTGGGACGATGACGGAAAAAATAAAAGAGGAAGGAAGAGTGGGAAAAAGGAGAAGAGCCGGCAAAGAAAAGAGCGAGAGCAGAGGAATGCAAGGGGAAAAGGAAAGCGGAACAGAAATAAGTGGGAGGACAAAAGAGGAAAGGCGGAAAAGAACGGAAGAGATGAAGAGCATGAACGAGGTACGAGAAGCGGGAATGGCGAAGGAGAAGAAAGCATGAGAGGCAAAAAGGGAAAGAGGTGTTGGAGAGATGAGCATAGAAGAAAAGTAAGGGAAAAAAAGAGCGGCAGGGTGGAGGGGAAAAGCGAGAGAGGAAGAGAAGAAAAAAGGCGGAGGGAAGGGTAGGGGAGGATGGGAAATATGGAAAAACGAGAGAGAAAAGAGAAAGAAGTTCTGATTGACGGGAATAGCGAAAGGGGGACGGGATAAAAGGAGAAGTGGCGAGAGGAAAGGGACTGGGAAGGGTAAGAAAAACCAATGGCAGGGGCAGAGAGGCGGAGTTGGAGGAAAAGGGGGAAAAAAAGGACGAATGCAGCGGTAGGAAAAGAAGGAGGAGTTGGGCAGCGGAACAGAGGGCAAGTGGAAGGGTGGGTGAAAAAATAAAGAGAACCTTGTGAGGAAAGATGGGGGCAAAAAAGAGCGCAGAGGGAGGGGGGGGGAAGAGATGGGGAAAAAGACAGAGCTGAAGGGAGAAAAACAGAAAGAAAGACAGAGGAAGGAGGAGAGGGAGGGAGATAAAGAAAGAGAGAGAGAGAAAGAGAGAAAGAGGAGGAGAGAGAGAGAGAGAGAGAGAGAGAGAGAGAGAGAGAGAAAGAGAAAGGAAAAGAGAAAGAGAGTGGGAAGAGCGAGAGAAAGAAAGAGACGAAGAGAGAAGAGAAAGAGAGAGAAAATGAAAAAGGAAAAAAGAGCGAAAGAAGAGGAAAAAGAGAAAAAGAAATATATGAAGAAAGAGAGAAAGAGAGACAGAGAAAGAGAAAGAGATGAGAAAAGAGAGAGAGGAAGAAAGAATGAGAAAGAGAGAGAGCTAAAAAGAAAGAGAGAGAGAGAGAAAGAGAGAGACGAAGGGGGTGAAAAGGAGAGAGAGAAAGAAAGGAAGAGAGAGGAAGAGAGAGAAAAAGACAGAGACGAAGAGAGACAAAGGAAGTGAGCAAGAGAAAGCGAAAGAGAGAGAACGAGAGAGAGAGAGGGAAAGAGTAAAGGAAGAGAGAGAGGGAGAGAAAGAGAAAGAGAAGAGGAGAGGGAGAGAGAGAGGAAAAGATAATGAGAGACAGAGAAAAAGAGATAGGGCGGAAAAGAGAGAAAAAGAGAAAGAGAAAGAGAGAAGAAGGAGAGAAAGGAAGAGAGACAGAGAAAGAGAAGAAAAGAGAGAGGAAGAAAAAAAAGAAAAAGAGAAAAAGAGGAAGAGAGAGAAAGAGAGAGAAAAAAAGAGAAAAAGGAAAAAAGAAAGAAAGGGAAAAGAGAGAAATAGAGAGAAAGGAAGAGAGAAAAAGAAATAGCGAAAGACAGAGAGAAAGAGAGGGACAGAAAGAAAAAGAGAGAGGAAGAGAGAGAGAGAAAGAGAAAGAGAGGAAGAGAGAGAGAGAGAGAGAGAAAGAGAGAAAGACAAAAAAAGAGAGAAAGAGAGACAAAGAAAGAAAAGAAGAGAGAGTGGAAAAGAGAGGAAGAAAGAGAAAGAAAGAGAGAGAAAAGAGAAAAAGAAAGAGAAAGAGAGAGAAAGAGACAGAGAGAGGAGGAGAAGGGAGAAAAAAAGAAAGAAAGAGAAAGGGAGGCAGAGGGGGGAAGGGAAAGAGAGAGAAAGAGAAAGAGCTAGAGAGAGAAAGACAGAAAGAGAGAGTGAGAAAGAGGGAGAGAGAGGAAGAAAGAGTAAGAGAGAGAGAGAGAAAGGAAAAGAGAGAAAGAGAGAAAGAGAAAAAAAAAGAGAGAGGAAGAGAGAGAAAGAGAGAGAGTGAAAGAGAAAAAGAGAGAGAAAGAGAGAAAGAGGGATGAAAAGGGAAAAAAGAGAGAAAGAAAGAAAGAGAGAGCGAGCGAAAAAGACTGAAAGCGTGAAAGAGAGAGACAGAGAGAGATAGAAGAGAGAGAGAGAGACAGAGAGAGCGAAAAATAAGGGAAAGATAGACAGAGAGAGAGAGAAAGAGAGAGAGAAGGAGCAAGAGAAAAAAAGGAAAGAAGAGTGAGAAAGAGCGAAAGAAAGAAAAGTAGGGGGAGATAGAGAAAGTGAAAGAGAGGAAGAGAGAGAGAGAGAAAGGGAGTGAGAAAAAAGCGGGGAAGAGAGGCAAAGAGAAGAAAAAAGAAGAGAGAAAGG
>CAXAKQ010000137.1:0-11966 GCA_963969455.1 Arge pagana
TCTCTGTCTCTCTCTCTCTCTGTCTCTCTCTCTCTCTCTCTCTCTCTCTATGTCTCTCTCTCTCTCTTTCCTCTCTCTTTCTCCTTCTCTCTCTCTCTCTTCCTCTTTCTCTTCCTCTCTGTCTTCCTCTCCCTCGCTCTCTCCCTCTCGCTCTCCCTCTTTCTCTTCAGCTCCCTCTTCCTCTCCTTTTTCCTTTTCCTCCGCCCGCCCTCTCCCTCTATCTCTTCCTCATCGTTTTCCTCTTCCTCTCTCTATCCCTCTTTTGACCGCTCTCTCTCCCTCCCGCTCTTTTACTTCCCCTTTTCCGCTCCCTCTTTCTCTCCCTCTCATTTCCGCTCCCTCGTCCTCTTCCTTCTTCTTCCTCCCCCTTTTCCTCTCCGTCTCCCCCTCCCTCTTTCTCTCTCTCTCCCTATCCCATTTTTTCGCCCTCTTCCTCTTTCTCTTCATCTCCTTTCCCCACCCCCTACCTCTCTCTCTCTCTCAATCTCCCTCTTTCTAACTCTCCGCCTCTTTCTTGCCCTCTTGCTTTCGCTTCCCCTCTCCCTTGCACTCTTTCTCTCCCTCTTCCACTCCCTCTTCCTTTTTCTCTCCCTTTTTTTTCCTCTCCCTCTTTCTTGCACTCTTCCTCTTCCACTTCCTCTCCCTCTTCCGCGCCCTCTCTCTTCCCCCCTCCTTCTCTCTTTCCTCCTTGCTCCCCTCTTTTGCTCTCACTTTCTCTCCCTGTGCCTCTCCCTCTTCCTCTCCCTCTCCCTCTTCCTTTTCCTCGCCGTCTCCCTCTACCTCTCACTCTCCCTCTCATTCTTCCTCTTTCTCTTCCTCTCCCTCTTTCTCTTCCTCTTTCTCGCCCTCTCCCTCTCCCTCTCTTTTTTTCTCTCCCCCTCCTGCTCCCTCTTCCTTCACCTCTCCCTCTTCTGCTCCCTCCCCCTCTTACTCTCCCTCTTTTTCTCCCTCTCCGGCTCACTCTCCCTCTCGCTCTTTCCCTTGCTCTCTTCTTTCCCCTCCCGATCAGTATTACGTTCCTACTCCGTCTCCATCTTCCTCCCCCTCTTCTTCCTTCGCTTTCTGTTACTCTCCCTGTTTCTTTTGATATCATTTTTCCCCTTCCTCTAACACACCCTCTCCCTCTTCCTCTCCCTCTCCCTCTCCCTCTTCCTCTTCCTCTCCACCTCTCCCTCGCACTCTCTCTTTTTTTCTTTTTTCCTCTTCCTTTCCTCTTTCTCCCCCTCTCCCTCATCCTCTCCCTCTCCTACTCACTTTCTCTTTTTCCCTTCCTTTCCCTCTTTCGCTTCCACTCCATCTCCCTCCTCCCCTTCCTCTTCCCCTTCCTCTCCCTCTTCCTTTCCCACTTCGTCTCTCTTTACCTCTCTCTTTCCCTCTCCCTTTTCCTCTTCTTCTCCCTCCCCCTCTTTCTCTTCTTCTTACTCTCCCTCTCTCGCTTTTTCTTCCTTTCCCTCTTCCTTCTCCTTTCCCTCTCCCTTACCCTCTTGCTCTTCCTCTTTCTCTCTTCTTCCGTCTCCCTATTCCTTTCCCTCTCGTTCTCCCTCTTTCTCCCTCTTTCGCTTATCTTTTCTCTCTCCTCCTCTCTCTTTCGCTCTCTCCCTCTCTCTCTCCCTCTTCCTCTTCCTTTCCCTCTCCCTTTTCACCTTTCTCTCACTCTCCCTCTCCCTCTTCCTTTCCCTTTCACTTTTCCTTTCCGTCTCCTTCTTTTTCTCCCTCTCCCTCCCTCTTCCTCTCTCTCTTCCTTCTTCTCTCCTTCTTCCTCTCTCTCTTTCTTTTCCTCCCCTTCCCCCCCTCCCTTTTGCTCTCTCTCCGTCATTTTCTCCCTCTCTCTCTTCCTCTTCCGAACGCTCTGTCTCCCTCTTCCTCTCCCCTTCCCTCTCCCTCCTGCTCTTCCACTCCCTCTCCCTCTCCCTCTCCCTCTCTCTCTCCCTTTCTCTCTCTCTCTCCCTCTTCATCTCCCTCTCTCTCTCCCTCTCTCGTTTCCTTTGCCTCTCTTTTTCTCTGTCCCTCTTCCTCCCTCTCTGCCTCTCCCTCTTCCTTTTCCCCTCCCCCTACCTTTCCCTCTACCTTTCTTTCTCCCTTTCCCTCCCTCGCTCTCTCTTCCTCTCCCTCTTCCTCTCTTTCAGCCTCCCTCTCCATTCCTTTCTCTCCCTCTTTCTCTCCCCATCCTCGCTCTCTTGCTCTCCCTTTTCCTCCCCCTCTTCCCATTCCTCTTCCTCTTCCTTTTTCTCCCTTTCTCTTCTGCCCTCGCCTCCTCCCTTTTTCCCTTCTTTTCTCCCTCCCTCTCTACCTCCCTCTCTTTCTCCCTGTCTCCTTCCCGCTCTTCCTTTCTCTCTTTCTTTCTCTTTTCCTCTCATTTACCCTTCCTCTTTCCCTCCCTCTCTTCCTTTCTCTCGCCCTTCCGCTCTCCGTTTTTCTCTCCCTCCCTCTCTCCCACCCTCTCTCTCTCTTTTTCTTCCCCGTGCTCTCTTCCTCTCTCTTTCCCTTTCTCTATCTCTTTTCCTTCCTCTTTTGCTCTCTTTCTCTTTGCCTCTATCTATATCACCCTTTCGCCCCCTCTCCCTTACTCCCTCCCTCTTTCTCACATTCTTCTTCTTCCTCTCCCTTTTTTCCTTTTTCTGTCTTCCGCTCCCTCGCTCTCTCCATCTCTCTCTCCCTCCCTCTCCCTCCCACTCACTTCACTCCTCCGCTCATTCCTTCCTCTTTTTCTCTCTTCCTCTCTCCCCCATTCTCTCGTTTTTCCTCTCCCTCTCTTACTCTTTCCCTCCCTCACCACCTTCCTCTTTCCCCCTCTCCCTTCCGCCCTCTCACACTTTCTTCGTCTCTCCCCTGTTCTTCTTCTCCCTCTCTACCTCTCTTTCTCTTTTCCTCTCTTCCGCTCTCCATCTCTACCGTTCTTCTTCTTTCCCTGTCTCCCTCTCACCCGCTTTTCCACTTTCACCCCCTCCCTCTCTCCCTCTCTCCCTCTCTTTCTCTTTTCCTCTTTCTCTTTCTCTCTTCTTTGCTCTCTTTCTATCTTCCTCCCGTTCTCTCTCTCTATCTTTCTCTCTCTGTTCCTCTCTCTTTCTCTCTCTTTATTTCTCTCTCTGTCTCTCCCTTTTATCCTTTTCCCTGTCTCTCTCTCTTTTTCCTTTCCTCTTTTTCTCACTCCCTTCCTACCTTTGCTATTTTCTCTCTTTTCTTTTCTCTCTGCCTTTTTCTCTCTCCCTCCCACCCTCTTTCTCTTCATTCCTCTCTTCCTTACTTCATCTCTCCCTTTTTTTCGTTCATCCTCTCTTTCTTTTTACCCGTCTTCCTTTTTTGCTTTTCACCTTCTCCGCCTATTCCTCTATTTCTCTCACTCTTTCTGTCACTCTTCCTCTCTTTCTGCCTCCCACTTTCACTCTCTTTCTCTCTCTGCCTCTAACCCACACTTCCTTCCTCCCTCTTATCCTTTCTTTCTCCCTCCCTCTCCCACTCTGTTCCTCTCTTTCTTTTTCCCACTCTCACTTTTCACCTCTCTTCCTCATTTCCCCTCTCCCTTTTTCCCTCTCTCCCTCTCTACCTTTTCTTTGGTCTCTTTTTTCTCTCCCACTCTCTTTCTTTCCCTTCCTCCCTCTCTTCCTCTTGCGCTTTCTCCTTCTTCCCTTCTTGCCCAATCTTCCTTTCACTCCCTCTTACTTTCTTTCTCTTTTCCTCTTGCCCTCTCTTTCTCTCTCTACCTCTCTTTTTTTCTTCCTTTCTTTCGCTCTTTCTCTCTCTATTCCATTCTTTTTTTCTTTTTTCCTCCCTTGCTCGCTTCTCCTTTCCCTCTGTCCCTCTCGCTCTCTCTTTCTCTCTCCCTTGCTACCTCTTTCTCTCGCTTTCTTTTCCCGTCGCCCTCTCTCTCTTTCTTCCTGTCTTACCCTCTCTTCTTCTTCTCCTAACTTTCTGTCTTCTTCCTCCTGCCTTGCTCCCTCCCTGACTACCCACTTACCTCTCCCTCACTCTCCCTGTTTACCTTCCTCCCACTTTTCCTCCCTCGCTCTATCTCTTTTTCTCTCTCTTTCTCAATCTCTCTCTCTCTTCCTACCTCTTCCCCTTTGTTTTTCTATTCTTTTGCCGCTCTCTCTAACTCTCTCGCTTTGCCTTTTTCCCTTTTTCCCTTTCTTACCCTCTTTCATTCCCGCTTTTTATCTCTCTCCCTTTCTTTCTCGCTTTATCTATTTCACTTTTTCTCTTTCTCCCATCCTCTCTCCCTCTTTTCTTTTCTTCCCCTCTTTCTCCCTTTCTCTCATTCTCTTCCTCTCTTACTCTCGCCTCTTTACCTCTCTTTCTAGCTTTCCCTCTACCTTCCTCCGTCTCTTCCTCTGTCCCTCTATTTTTATCTTTCCCTTTCCCTCTCTCTTTCTCTTTGTCTCTCCCTTTCTCACTCACTACTTTTTTCCATCACTCCCTTTCCCCCCACTCGCCCCCTTTCTCTGCTCCTTTCTTACTCTTCTCTTCTTTCCCTCACTCCCTCTCACGCTTTTTCTCTCTTCTCTTTCCCTCTTTTTCCCTTTTTTGCCATCCTTTTTTTTGTCTCTCTTTTTCCCTCTCTCGCCCCCTCCCCCTTTCTTCCTTTTTTCCTCTTTTTTTCGCCTCCCTCTCTCATTCTCTCTTTTCTCATCTTTCTCTCCCTTCACTTCATTCTCTTTCTCTTTTCCTCCCCCTCCATCTTTCGCTTTTTCTCCCTTTCCTTCTTTATCTTTCTCTTTCTCACGCTCTTCCTCTCCCTTTGTTTCTTGCTCTTCCTCTACCTGTCCCTCTTCCTTCTCTTCTACCTCTCACTCTTTCTCTTCCTCCCCCTCTCTCTCCTTCTGTCCCTCTTCCTCTCCCTTTCTTTCTCTCACTCCCTTTACCTTTTTCTCTCTCTCGAACTCTTTCTTCTACTCTCCCTCCCTTTCTCTCTCCCAATCTCTTTTCCTCTTCTTCTCTACCTGTGTTTCTTCCTCCAACTCTCTCTCGCCGTTTCTTCTTCTTGCTCTCTCACTCGCGCTCCCTCTCTTTCTTTGTTTTCCTCTCCCTTTCTTTCTCTCTCACTCTTTTGCTCTCTTATTCTCTCCCTTTCTATCTCTTCCCCTCCATCCCTCTCGTCCTCTCTTTCGGTCTCTCTCTGTCCCTTTTTCGCTTTCTTCCCCTCTTCCTCTCTGCACCTCACTCTCTATTCATCTCTCCCTTTCTTTCTCTCCAACCCTCTCTTTCTCTCTTTTTCTCTTACTTTCTCCCTCTTTCCCTTTCTCCCGCCCGCCGTCTCTCTCTCTCTTTCCCTCTTTGCCTCTGTCCAGCTCTTCCTTTTCTCTCTCTTCCTCTCTCCCTCTCTTTCAAACTTCCTCACTTTCTCTGCCCCTCCCGCCTTCCTCACCCTTCCTCTCTTGCCCTCTCTTGCTCTCTACCTCCGCTCTCTTTCGCTCTTTGACACTCCCTTTTTCCCCCTCTTTCTTCCTCCATCTATCTTTTCCTTCTTATTTCTCCTTTTTCCGCTCTTCCTCGCTGCCCTTCTCCATCTCTTTCCCTCTTTTTTTCTTTCCCCTTTCCTTCATCCTCTTTTTCCCCCGGCCCCTTTTACCCTTATCCTTTCTCAGCCTCTCCTCCTTTCCCTCTCTTCACCTCTCTCTCGCTCCCCCTCTCTACCTCTTCACCTCTCCCCCTCTTGCCCTCTCAACCTCTCGTCTCCTTTCCCTCTCCCACTTCTGCCCCTGACCCCCTCTCCCCGTCTCCCTCCCTCTCCTTCTCCCTCACGCCCCCTTTACCTCTTCCCCCTTTTCCTTTTCTTTCTCTTTTTCCCTCTCCCTTTTTCCTCTTCCATCTCTCTTTCTCTCTTTCCTTCTCCCTCTCTTCCTCTCCCCCTTTCACCCTCTTTCCCTCTTTCTCCCTTCCTTCCTCTTCATCTCTCGCTCTCTCCCTCTGTCTGCCTACCCTTTTTTCCTCCCTTCCTCTCTCCCTTCATCGCTCTCACTCTGTCCCTCTCTCTCTCTTTTCCATTCTTCCTCTCATTCTCTCTTTCTTTCTCCCTCTCTCCCCTCATCCCTCTCTTCCTCTTTCCCTATCTTCCTCTCTTCCTTTCTCTCTCTCTTCGTTTCTTCCTTTTCTTCTCTCTCGCTTTTTTCCTCTCTCGCTTTCTCACTTTTCACCTCTCTTTCTTTCTCCCTCTCTTTCTCTCATTCTCCCTTACTCTCTCCCGCTCTACCTTTCTCCCTCTCTCCTTTTTCTTCTCTTTCTGGCTCTTTCTCTCTCTTTCTCTTTCCCTTTCCCTCTCTCGGTTCACCTCTTCCTCTTTCTCACCCTCTTGCTTCCTTCCTTTTTCCCTTTCACCCTTTTTCCCTCTTCCACTCTTCCCCTCTCCCCCTTTCCCCCCTACCCCATCCCCCTCTTCACCCCTCTCCGCCTCGCCCTTTTCCCACTCTTACCCTCGCATCCTCTTGCACACTTCCTGCTTCCCTCTCTTCCCCCTCCCCGCCACTCCTGCTCTCGCTTTTTTTCCATCCAACCATCTTTTTCTCCCCTTCTCTCGCCCTCCCTGCCACTTCTTCTCTTCCTTTCTTCTGCTCCCACCCTCTTTCCCTTTGCTGCTCTACCCCTGCCCTTTTCCCCCTTTCCCCGTCACCCTCTTCGCCCTTCTCACCCTCTGCGGCTCTTCTTTTCGCCCCCTCTCCTCCCTCTTCCTCTTTCTCTCTCTCTGCCTTCATGCCTCTTTCCCTCTCTCCCTCTTTCCCTCTCTTCCTATCTCTCTCTCTCTTTCTTTCCCTCTTTTTCTCATCCCTCCTCTTACTCTACACGGCTCTTTTTTATTTCTTTCTTTCTTTCTTCCGTTCTCCCTCTCTCTCTCTTTTTCTTCTTCCCTCCCTCCCTCTCACTCTCGTTCTTTCTCCCTCTCTTTCTCTCTCCGTACACCTCTCTCCCTCTCTTCCTCACTTTTTCCCGCCCTTTTCACCCTCCTCCCTGTCTTCCCTTCTCCACCGCCTCACCGTTCTCCTTTTTCCCTCTTTTTCTCTCTTGTCCTCCTACCCTCTTCCCCTCACTGCCTCTTCCTTTCTTTCTCTCTCTCCTTCACCCCCTCTCACCCCCCTTTTCCCTTCCCCGCTGCCACTCTTTCCCTCGACCCCTCTCACCGCCTTCCTCTCTTCTTCTCTTTCCTCTCCTCTCGCCTTTCCCTTTCCCCCTCTTCCCATCTTACCCTCTGGCCCTCTCCCTCTTTTGCCCTCCTTACCTCTTACCCTCTCTCCCTGTCCTGCACTTACCCTCTCTGCCTCTGCTGCTGTCGCCCTGCCCCTTTTCCCCTCTGCCTCTCGCCCTTTCTCTCCCTCTACCCCTCTTCAGCTCTTCTTTTCTCCCTCCCTGCCCCTATTTCCCTCTTTTCCACTCCCCCTCTACCACTCCCATCCTCTGCCACTGTGCTCATTACCCCCTTCTATCCACGACCCCCTCCCTCTCTGCCCCTCTCTTCCTTTCTCCCTCGCTCCCTCTCTATTTCTTTCCCCTCTTCCTTTTTTCCTCTTGCCCTCTGTTTCACTCTCCCTCTCTTCCTCTTACCATTTCTCCCTTTTTTTCCCCTCTCTTTCTCTCTCCCTTTCTCTTTCTCTGCATCTCGCCCTGTCTTCTTCTCTCTCTCTCTCTCTTCCGCCCTCCCACTCTTCGTCTCTCCCTCTCGACCACTCTTCAGCTTTTGCTTTTTGCCTCTATCCCTCTCTCTCTCTCTCTTTCTCTCTCTCCCTCTCTTCCTTTCTTCCTCACTCTATCTCTCCCTCCGCCCCTACCTTACCGACCCCCTCTACCCCTTTTCTGCTCT
Organism: Arge pagana; assembly: GCA_963969455.1. Classification (NCBI taxonomy): domain Eukaryota; kingdom Metazoa; phylum Arthropoda; class Insecta; order Hymenoptera; family Argidae; genus Arge; species Arge pagana. The sequence goes on from CAXAKQ010000137.1 coordinate 7,787, forward strand.
TTTCCTCTCCCGCTCTTTTCCTTTTCTCCTCTCCCCCTCTCCACCTTTCTCCCACTCCCCTTTCCGGTCGTTCTCTCTCTTTCCCTCTACCCCTCTTCCTCTTTTTCCCTGTCCCCTCCTCCCTCACTCCTTCTCTCACTCTCTCCCTTTTTTTCTCTCGCAGTCTCTCGCTCTCTCCCTCTCTTCCTTTCTCCCTCTCTTCCTCTCACCCCCTCTCGCTCCCTTCTCTCTCCTATTCTTTTTCACTCTTGCTTCCCTCCTCTCTTTCTCTCATCCTCCCAGCCTCGCTCCCTTCCTCCCTTTTCCCTTCTCTTCCTCCCTTCCTCTCCCCCTTTCTTCCTTTTTCCCTTTTTTCTCTTGCCCTCTTTTTTTCTAACCCTCTTTCCCTCTCTCCCTCTTTTCCTCTTTCCCTCTCTCCCCCTCTTCCTCTTGACCCCTCTCGCTATCTCCCTTTCTTTCTCTCTCCCTCTTTTCCTTTTCCCCTTTCTGCTCTCTTCCTTCCTCCCTTTCTGCCTTCTTTCTTTTTTTCTCTCTCTCGCCCACTCTCTCCTACCCCCTTTCCCTGTCTCCCTCTCTTCCTGTCTCTCTTTCTGCCTCTTTTCCTCTAATCCTCTTCCCCTCTCTCGCCCTCGCCCTGGCTCTCTTTTCGTTTCTCCCTCTCTTCCTTTTTCCCTCTCCCCCTCTCCCTCTCTCTTCCTCCTGCGATCTCTTCCTGTCTCCCTTTCTCCCTCTTCGCCTTTCTCCCTCCCTTCCTCTCTCTCTCTCTCCTTTCTGCCCTCTCTCCCTCTCTCGCCCTCTGTCTGCGTCCCCTCTTTTCCCCTCTTCCTCTCTGCCTTTCCCACTCTCTTTCTTTCTCTCTCTCTTCCTCCCTCCACCTGTCTTCTTCTTCCGCTCTCCCGCTCTTCCTATCTTTATTTCCTCCTCTTGCCCTCTCTGCCTCTCTTCCTTCCTTTCTCTTTTCCTCTCTCTCTCTCTCCCTGACTCTCTTGCTTCCTCTTGTCCTCTTTACATCTCTTCCTCTTTCTCTATTTCTCTCTCCCTCTACTTCTCTCTTCCCCTCTCTCGTCCTGTAATTTTCCTACTCTCTATCTCTTTTTCTCTTCCTCTTTCACCCTTTTTCCGTTATCCCTTTTCCCTACTCTCACTTCTACCCATTTTTTCTCTCTCCCCGTCTCCCTCCTGCCCCTGTCCACGTCTCCACCTCTTCCCCTCGTCCCCTTACCCTCTCCCCCTCTCCCCCACTCTTCCCCTCTCCGCCTCGCCCCCTCTCCCGCCTCCGTTTCTCTGCATCTTCCCCACGCCCCTTTATTCCTTTCTCCTTCTCTATCTTTTCCCCTTTCCCCCTCGCGGTCTCTCTTCCTCTCCCCCTTCTCCCATCTTATCTCTCCCGCTTTCCATTTTTTCCGTTCTTCTCCTCTCGCCCTTTCCTTCTCTTCACCACTGTCCTTTTCTTACTTTCTTCTCCTTCCCCCCTCTCTCTCTCTTCATCTCTGCCCTTTCCCCTTTCCCCTCTTTCTCTCTCGCTCTATTCCTTTCTTTTTCTCTCCTCTTCTCTCTATTTCTCTCTCCCTTTTTTTTTTTCTATTTCTCCCTCTCCTGCTTACTTCCTCTCTTTTCCTCTCTCCCTCTCTTCATCTCTCACTCTCTCTCTTCCACACTAACTTCCTCTCTCTCTTTCTTCCTCTCTTACTTTCTACTGCTTCTTCTCTCTTCCTTTCTCTCTCTTTCGCTCTCTTCCTCTTCTCCTTCCTCCCTTCCTCCCTCTCTTCCTTTCTTTCTCTTTCCCTCCCACACTCTCCTTTTCTCTCCCTCGCTTTCTCTTCCTCTCACTCACTCACTGACTTTTTTCCTCTAGTCCTTTCTTCGTCACTTCCGTTCTCCCTCTCTCCCTCTCTTTCTCTCGTTCTCTAACCCTTTCTCCCTGTCTTCCTCTGTCCCTTTTTTCCTCTCCACCATTATCTTACTGTTTTTCCCCACTCTCTGCCCCTCTTCCTCACTCCTTTTCTCCCTGTCTCCGTCTTTCCCCCTTTTCCTCTCTCCCACCCTCTCGCACACGTCTCTCCGTCTCTCCCCCTCGCCTCACTTTCTCTCTCTCCCCGTCCCTTCCCACTTCTCTTCCACTCTCTCTATCTTTCACTCCCTCTCTTTTTCTAGCCTTTTCTTACTCTTTCCCTCTTTTCCTTTCTTCCCCTTCCCCTCTCTTCCTCTTCCTCTTTTTTCCTTTATCTCTTTCTCTCTTTCCCTCTCTTTCTTTCTTTGTTCTCCGCTCTCTCTCTCTCTTCCTCTCTTCCTCTCTTCCTCTCCCCCTCCCTCCCTTTCTCCCTCGCTGTCTCTCTTCCTCTTGCCGTTTTTTTTTCTCTTCCTCTTTCCCTTTCTCCTCTTTTTCTCCACCTCTTTCTCTTCCTACCTCTCCCCCTTTCTCTCTCATTTTCTTTCTCTCTTTCTCTTTCTCTCACTCCACCTCTTGCTCTCTCTCTCTGATTCTTAACTCTCTCTCTCTCTCTCTCTGTCTCTCTTTGTCACTTCTTTGTTACCTCTCTTACTTTTTTTTTCTCCATTTCTTTCTCTATATCTTTCTCTTTTATCCCTCTTTCCTGCTTTTTCTCGCTCCCTTTATCTTTCATCACTTGTCTATCTCTATCTTTTTTGTTTTCTTCCTATGTTTTGCTATTCCTCCATTTTTCTTCCTCTTTCTTACTATCATCTACTTTTTTCTCTACGTTTTTCCTGCCTTCTACTTGCTTCTCTCGAATCCTCTCTTTTTCATCTCACTCTTCTTCTTTTTTTCCTTCTTCTTCTCTCTCTCTTTCTTCCCCCCTCTTTCGCTCTCTCTCTTCCACTTTCCTTCTTTCTCTTTCTTTCTCTCTTGCTCTTTTCCTTCTTCTTACTTTTTTTGCTTTTCATTACTTTCCTCCCCTCTTCTTTGAATTCTTCCTCTACTCTCTTTCCCACTCTTTCTCTCAATATCTAACTTTCTTTCTTTCCCTCTCTCAGTCTCTTCCTCTCTCTCTTTCTCCCTTCGTCTCTCTTTCTCTGCCTCTTCATCACTTTCGCTCTTTCTCCTTTTTCGTCTCTCCCTCTCTCTCTTACTTTTTTTATCTTACTAACTCTCTCTCTTTTTCTCTCTTGCTCTCTCTCTCTCTCTTCCTCTCTTTCCCTCCATTTCTTTTTCTCTCTCTCTCATTCCGCTCTTCTCCGCTCTTCATCTCTCTCCCTTCCTCTATCGCTTTCTCTTTCCCTCTCTCCTTCTCCATTGCTCTCACTCCTGCTTCCTAACTCTTCCATCTCCTCTTCTTGTTTTGCCTGTCTTTCTTCCTTCATTTTTTACACACTTCCATTTTATTACACTTTCCGCCTCTCTTCTACTTACTTATTCTTCTTTTTTGTCGTATTTTTCTACTTTTTTGTCTCTTTTTTCTCTTTCTTTTTCTTGCGCTTTTTCTGTCTCTCTTTCCCTTTTTTCTCTCGCTCCCTCGTTATTCTTATCCCTCAGTTTATCTCTCCCTTCTTTGCTCGTTTCTCTCTTTCTTTCTCTCTCCTTCTTGCTGACTCTTTTTTTCTTCTCTCTTTTCTTCTTCTCTATCTCACGAAATTTTTTTTTCACTCGCTATTCCTTTTTTTTCATCCACTGTGTCTCTTTCCTTCACTTTCTATCCCTCTCTTCCTCTCTCTTCCTTTTTCTTCTTCTCCTTCTATATCTTTTCCTCTCTTTATTCTTTTTTCTTGCTCTTTCTTGCTTTTTCTCTCTTTTTCTCTTTATCTGTTTTTTTCCTCTCTTATTTTCTCTCTTCTCGTCTCTTTTTCTTTCTTTTTCCCTACTTTCCTTTCTTTCTTCCTCTTCCTCTTTCTCTCTTTCTTCCTCTTACTGTCTTTTCTTTTTTTTTGTTTTGTCTCTATGTCGTTCTCTCACTCTTTTTCTTTCTTTCTTTTCTTTTTTTGAATTTTTTTCCCACGATCTTTGGTCCTTCGTCCTTCTTTCTCTTTCTCACTCTTTTTTTTTTTTTTCTATTGCCTCCTCTTTTTCTTCCTCTTTCTCTACCTTTCTACCTCTTCCTTCTCTTTTCTCTCTTCCTTTTTTTCCTTTATCTCTCACTTTCTTTCTGAGTATCTCTCTCTTTCCTTTCTTTCTTCCACGCTCTTTCTCTCTGTCTTTTTCTCTCTCTCTCCCCCTCTCTCTCTC
>CAXAKQ010000138.1:0-91324 GCA_963969455.1 Arge pagana
GGGAGAGGGAGAGGGAGAGGGAGAGGGAGACGGAGAGGGAGAGAGAGAGGGAGAGGGAGAGAGGGAGAGAGGGGGAGAGGGGGAGAGGGAGCGTGAGAGGGGGAGGGGGAGGGGAGGGGGGAGGGAGAGGGAGAGGGAGAGGGAGAGGGAGAGAGAGAGAGAGAGAGAGAGAGTGAGAGAGAGACTGCAGGGGTTGGAGAAAGAGGATGATCAAGCAGCGTCTTTCGCGGACGGTGCTGAGACTAGGGAAAGGTTAAATGAAGAAAACGGGCAAAGAAAAACAGGAAACAGGGAAAAGGAAAAGGACTTCGTTCCTTTCTTCACCCTTGCGACCGGCGCTACTACTAACGTTCGCCGCGCGTACCCAGCGCGTCTGCTAATATTAACGGCGAGCCATCTTGTCCCGTTTGTTTTCATCACTTCTTTCCTTCGGCACGATTATCCGTCGTTTTTTCAATTTCTCGTGTCTTCTCTCGTGAAAGCTCGTTTGGAAGCCACGTAACACACCCGAACTTCTTTGCTGCATCGTCACAGCATTTCAAAATCACACGAGGATTACGAGTTTCGTCACAAGTTCTATGTCAAGTCAATATCAAGAATCAAATAAACTTGTCTATCAATAAGAATACAACAGAATAAAAGTATGATTTCTGGTCATTTTTCAGTTTCATTCGTCTCATTGCATTGTTGCTTTTTGCTGAAGACTTTATTTTTAGAAAAAGTCTTATTAACCAGTTCGAATTCCATTGAATTCTTCAAGCATACGCCGTATACTATGTATTGAATATCAGGTACAATGAAAAATAAATCGAAAACGTTTAAGAGTGATTGAATGAAAAGTGAAAAAAAAACAATACAAGAGTTTGTAAATAGTGAAAAGAGGTTGTTGGTATTACGACGCGCACGGCTTGTTAAACACATGCGCATATACGAATACCGCTGACGTTCGGGTCGCACCTATATACAACTAACTTTGAGTGGCAACATTTTTTCCCGTTCAGTTTGTTCGTCATTTGTTCTTCGATATTCGATGGAAGTTATTTTTTGTTCGCTATTTACATATTCAATTTATTTTCCAATGCAATCACAGTCACTGCAATTCTTAAATCACAATAATCAAAACTGCGTGTGGGCGGAAATTCAGCATTAAAAAAAAAAAGAATCAATCGAACATCGAAGACCAAACGACGAACAACCAAATTGGAAACATTTTTTGCGAAATATTAATCTGTCATCGCCATTTTAGACAGTTCGTCTATACTGCAGTAATTCACCTATACATAGGCATGCAGTAATGTACCCATACATAGCCTGTATGTGTAAACACGCATTAAATACTTGACGCGATGAAAAGATACGCTCGAAGATCAGGATACTGTCGATTTCTGAACTCTTTTGCTAGACAAAACAAGACGGACCATCGCAGGTACATCTGAGATAATCTGCACGCTGAATGTAGATAAACATAAAGACTCAATTTTTTTCCACGATGGGACTGCGAGCATCGGAAACAGCTCATCGCACGGCATACGACACCTACTACTGTACATCGAAGCTGTACGATTTTGTTCTCTCTCCTCTTTATTTTCGTCATGGTGTGCTATGAATAGAGCGTCGATGGGCCCGCCGATTTTGACTCGATGATCAATTTGAATGGAACGGTTGGCGGAAGGATTGAAGCGATTGCAATTTGCTTGTGAAGAGTTGAATAGGGTCTTCTTTTCAGAACATCGATCAGGATGTCTACGATGAAGGATCTGATGGAATGACAGTATCGAACGAAATCCTGCCACGTAGGTACTACGTTACTCGTCGCTAGATACTTATGAAGTTCTTGCTCGATTCTCTGCGAGTACGAGTGAACACGCGTAGGAGAAATAAACTGATAATTTTCATTCGGCTTATTTGATGCCGCGAAGGACTTGATCATTCTCTTCGGCGCCGCCATGCCTGAACGAAACCGTTGCAACAAATCGACCTTGAGATATTTATTATTTTATTTCATAGTTTGTTTGTGAATTTCAAATTCAAAATAATAAATTTATTGAGATTGTTGGTTCGAAATTAGCGACGAGCAAGAGGACGATTGCTCCCTCTGTCCTATCCAGTCGACTGCTCGGTCAACCTTCGGTCTCGCCTGTCTCCGCGGGACGGCGCGTCACGAGCGCGGCCATTAGTATTGCGTATTATCTTGAATGCGACAGTTACTTTGTCAGGCCCAGTGAGTAAAGATGATTTATTCATACAATTTCACATCCTTTCGCAATTCTCACGAGTTCTTCGTGGCACCATCACTCTCCAGCCCATCATCAAACAGAGATCTCTCAAGTCATGACTTTTCGGTCCGGTGCTTTTATTCGTGTATAGTATAATGGCAAGTCCCGACTGACCCGGTTGTCGAAATTTCATATAGGACAATACATTAGCAGCTCTAACAAACGACAGCACCAGACCAAAATTGCCAAAATTGCTAGGGCAATAAAAGAAAACGCCACGAATAAAAGCACCATACCTATTTCTCATTGATAAACAACTTTTGTGTTCGCATTTTGAGTGGGTACTTAATTGGAGAAAAGTATTGTGCCGAATACGCATTAATATATTAGTTATTTCAAGGTATATGCAATTGGATTAAAATATTCGTCGTAATATTTCCAATTGAAATATCTTCACAGTGTATTCAGCGAATATTATATATTATTCACTCGTCGATTATGCATTTAATGATAATTACCGCGAATATTGCGGTACCTCCCGGGTTCGCCAGTGATACGAATCGTGGATTGGTTCAAATTAATAAGTTGATCTGATTTGGAAAAACCGAGTCGCTTGTGGTGACATTAAAAATTTTGCGACAAATTTGATGCTCGAAATGTGTACGTCAACATATGGTCGGTACTACAGCGAAACTTAACTGGATCTAACGATCCCTCACGCCATCAATTTTCCAGGGTCGAATTCAAATTTGGTTGAGCATACATGATTTGTTTACTGTTCCTTTGAATTTGGTAATCTTCGACCATGGATCGTTGTACTTACTAATTTATCCTCAATATTTCCGAATACATAAATGCAACTTGAGATGATGCGTCCTCTAGAAGAAAATCGCGTGCCTCTTCTATCCATGAAATCGGTTCGGAGATCCAAGTGCTCTCGCGAACGATTATCCCTTCGAGCTCCGTTCCATTTCGACGTTGAAGTATTGATCGGTGGAGTCAGTTGTTTTATCAGCATCCATCTAATTTCAAAACTCATCTATAATTATTCATCCAGCGAAAACACGAAAAATTCCTCAGTTCCACTCGAATCAATCGTTCCAACTTCCTCCCCGGGATTAAGACTATAGCGCAATCAGTACCTTTGGTTCTGTTGATGTGATTTTTTTTCGGAAATATGTGTCAATGATTTCGATTTATCACAATGTGAGCCTGTCAAATAATCATATTGATATACGAGGATCGGGATTTGGACATATGCTTCGAACGAATTCGTTTCTCGTTTGCCAGATAAATTTTAATCATTCGGATCGCATGTGCGATAATTGTTGGTTAAACTTGGCTAGACGCCTGCTGATATTCGATCGTTGGATCCCGTAAAAATTCGAAATGTTGGGAGCTCGAATAGGTTTTTCATTACCGGATTTCATTTTATTTCGGCTAGTTTGACCGTGTATCGCGACGAAGCGGAGTGTTTACGCCGTCGTTTGCTTTGATCTAAACAAATACATAAACAGCAGATTCTTGACCGAATTTGCGTTAAACCTATTTCATTCGAATTAATTAACGAAGATTCAACCCACCGTGCATTTGCGTTACCAGAATTCAACTCCAATTCGAAATGGATCACTGACACAAATAATCCCGATTTCAGAGACACCTCGATAACAACTGTTACGAACGCGGTTGTCAGGTTGGAGTTTCGCGTCGTAATGTTCAAATCCGAGCGGTTGGATCTTGAATGTAGAGAGCAGCGCGACGACTTCTTAGCTTTCGTCTTAGCGACGTCTTAGGAAGTGATCGGGTTTGATTGTAAGTCGGACGAATAATTAGAGAGAGATACAGGTATTTTATTGAGACTTGGCCCTATCCCACGACCTTACAATATGTGATAAAGTGACTATATACGCGTGACTCGATGGTTGTACCCAATGTGCCGTATCTACCGATTGATAGACTATACGTTAGGCGGTGACCGGTCTTAGTGGATGTTAGTTAGACCTGCCCTGATGATACCGCGTTAATCGTTAATACATGACTATATCGTGATGATCGCTAGGCGACGACTCGGAAATGACTCTACTGCAACTCTGACTCTGACTCTACCTTCTCTGACTTTTCCCTGACTACTCACCTCCTCGACTGCCTTTGAACTCCCTTCATGGTACCGTCGTGTAGCCCGCGACGGTCCGCGTACAGAATTTGCAAGGTAGCAGAAAACTCTACTTTGCCTTCGGCGTAGACCGGTACGGTCGTGCAGCGGAGTGTATAATACCTAAGCTATAAAACCCTTTATTAGTTGTATTTTTCGCCATATAGCAACACTTGGCTGTGCGTACTGAGTTCGCCATCTGTGCTCACCCACCTTAAACTACTAGCGATAAGAAACCTATTTTAACCTCGCGCTCCGCCTGTTAGAGCGTTTGATTAATCTGAAGTTCGAACGTGAAACATATATCTTATCAATAATAAAGATTTCTATTCATTTTCAACGAAAGAAGTGAAAACTATATTTTTTACGATTTACCCCGTAACAAATTTTGGCGATCCTGCCAGGATAGTAATTCAACGATTACGATCAAAAGAATACTATCTTGAGACAAATCCGGGAACTCTACGGACTCCTGTACAAATACACGAGGAACTTCAACAAAAAAAAATCCTGCACGGCGAATTTAGTAACCGTTACTACGAAAGGATTTAAGAAGATATACTACGTTATATCGGACTACATTCCGATCCCGGAACGTAACTGCATACTAAAGAAAAAAGAAGCATACGTCACCAAGCAGAGCTTGCATCGTGGACATCCGGACTTCGATCATCTAACAGCAGCCTGAGACGACTCCACAGTACTACGGTGCATCAGGACATCGCTTAACCAGCTGCAACGCATCAGATTCATCATTCACGTAAGAATTCGACCCGTAGGACTGGATCCGCGAATCCATATCCTTCGTTAACAAAAATCGACACGCTACTCTGAATTATTGGGCAAGTTTGTGGCAACTTACCTCTCAATAACAGAGTTAAAAAAAAAAACAGTCAACCGCGTCGCGATCACACACCCGTTACACCCGTAATCGATAGTCTAATAAGGAAACCTTTCGAACCCGAACTCGCCGATCTCGATGATCTTGATATATGTTGTAGAACATCGAAAAATAAGAGACACGTATTTTTTTATATGTGCTCTTAAGCCCGTTTAGGGGGTAAAATCTACCCTCAAAGTTCACTCTTAAGAAGTCTTTTTTCGAAATATCTCTGCTTCTAATTGGTATTCCGCGACGGAACCAATTGGAAAATGCTCTTTGCGGCGACGTGAAGCTACTAGACATTGTTATGGCCACGGCGGTTGCGACCCCTATTTTTTGTACTGGAAGAACCACATTTTTCGAAGATATTTTCGTTGTAGTGATTCGAATATTGACTAGATAATTGAAAAATGAATATTCTGGGCGGTAAAATGAAGTAAATGAGTTGACGTATTCGAGGATTTCGCGTTCACCACCCCCAAACACGGTTACTACCCCTTCAGACATTGGTCATCTGCAATAATGAAGAAAATGTTTTTCTCAAGAGAAATACGAATAAGATATGAATTGAGATATCGAATATCTTATATTTAAAGTCATTTATCACGGGGCTATAATTTCATCATGAAATGGACCACCTTGGTCAAGATAAACTATAATTCGCGAGTGACTTTTTAATTCATCAATTCGTCTTTTCGTCCGATAATTTTTTACGATACTGTTTATCACCGATTATTCGTTTCGTAACTCATTGGCCGGGTATATATGTCGTGAAACTCCATGCTCGGGAATGAGTGTAGTCTTTTAGAAGCAATGAGTAGGTTTTTTCCTTCATCCGGACTCAACAATGAGAATCAATCCTTCGACCGTTATACATTTATTATCCGCGTTTTTTCAAAATATTCAAATACAAGATGGAACGGTCAATCATAGAGAAATGAGTTAGCAGAATTGATTGAAGATATACTGTTAAGTGCCACAAATGATTTCAATGACGTAGATATGATTATCGAAGAGACATTACATTTTCAAGAACAGTACAAAGATCACGCAGCAAAAATAGTTGAAGATACAATATAGCATCATTTTCCTGATCCTGTTGAAGCACCAACAAATCATTGTACAGATGATGAAGAAGAAGTGAGTTTTTACTATAAATAGAAAGCACTGGAATATTGGAGAAGTGGGAAAAATAAAAACTTGAAAATCAAAACTGTACAAAGATTCAGAAAAGTCAAATCTAAAACTCAACTACATCGTTGGGCTAACAGGATAAATAAGGGTGGTACCTACAGGGAAAAAATTGCACAAATTTGTCAACATGTATTAGATAATTTCAATGCTGCTCTTGAAGGTGGTTCAATTATTCATGATCGAGATTTACGGCGATAGGCTTTGCAAGCTCAGAAAGAAATTGGCTCTGAAGATTTCAGATTCAAGGCTTCTGAAAGTTGGCTTTTGAAGTTTAAAAAAGACCATCGAATAGCTTTAGCCCATCTAGAATATCAAGAAAAATAAATAAATTTGTCACTAGAAAAACTTTGGACAGTGAGTCAGAACTTCAAAGTAAAGCAAATCAATTTGTAACTGACATTGAAACAACTATACCTGAAATTGGAGTTGAGAATTTATATAATTCAGATCAAAGTGGATTCCAATTGGAAATGCACTCTGGAAGAACGTTAGCTGTTGAAGGAGAGAAGCAAGTGCAATGTTTAGTACAGTCAGTTTCGTCGACAACTCACAGTTATACCATTCAACCACTTATATCAGCTACAGGAAAACTCCTATCACCTCTTTTTCTGGTGTTAAAGGAGCCAAGTGGTCGATTTGGCCCTATCGTACAAACAACATTATTCCGTGGAGATAATGTACATGCGGAGGCATCTACATCTGGAAAGTTAACTACAAGTAAGCACACTCACAATAATTATTATCACCAAACTATGATTAATTGAATGATTTTATAAGAATATCTTGTAATTTCAGACCTTTTTAAGATTTGGTTGGAACAAGTATTTTATTCGAATGTGGGTCATCACTCTGTATTGTTACTTGATTCATGGAGTGGACACTGCAATGCAGTAATACAGGAAACAATGCCGGAAAACAAAATAATAACTATAAAAAAAATACCAACCGGTACAACAGGAAAAATACAACCACTTGATGTGTTTGGGTTTCGCGTATGGAAAAATTATGTTCGACGTATTTCTGATAATGTAATTTTAATGAATTACGATTTAAATCTGCATTTGAGGAATAACATTATCAAACTCCAATCTTTAGCCCACAATCAGCTATCTTCACCACGATATGAAAATCTTCTCAAATATTCGTGGTACAAAAGTGGTTATATTGATGAAAAACCACAGGAATTCGTTAATCCCGTAGATTTTAGTTTCGGGGATTCGTGCGACATACGATGCGGAATAAGCAGATGTGAAAATATTGCTATGATACGAAGGGGCTGGTGTAAGAAATCATTATGTGTCAAACATTTCTATGAAGATTACCATTATTGTCCTGAATTTATAGAATAATACACTTTAAATTAAGAATTTGAAAAATATTCATTCGCAATAGAATTAGTTCTAGTTTTCTGTATTGAAGTTTTCTGGGTCAGTACATGTGCAGCTGAACCTGATTTCCATAATTGTTGAAATAAAAAATCAAAAATGAGACCTGTGAGCACTTTGCTTTGAAAAAACCAAATTGATTTTGAATATTTTTATATGTACATAATATGAACACGATTTTCCGAAGTTGATAACTACTGATTACCACGAACAGCATTCTGTACAATGATTTGTTGGTGCTTCAACAGGATCAGGAAAATGACGCTGTATTGTATCTTCAACTATTGTTGCTGCGTGATCTTTGTACTGTTCTTGAAAATGTAATGTCTCTTCAATAATCATATCTACGTCATTGAAATCATTTGTGGCACTTATCAGTATATCTTCAATCAATTCTGCTAACTCATTTCTCTATGATTCACCGTTCCATCTTGTATTTGAATATTTTGAAAAAACGCGGATAATAAATGTATAACGGTCGAAGGATTGATTCTCATTGTTGAGTCCGGATGAAGGAACAAACCTACTCATTGCTTCTAAAAGACTACACTTATTCCCGAGCATGGAGTTTCACGACATATATACCCGACCGATCAGTTACGAAACGAATAATTGGTGATAAACAGTATCGTAAAAAATTATCGGACCAAAAGACGAATTAATGGATTAAAAAGTCAGTCGCGAATTATAGTTTATCTTGACCAAGGTGATCATTTCATGATGAAATTATTGCCTCGTGATAAATGACTTTAAATTTAAGATATTCGATATCTCAATTCATATCGTATTCGTATTTCTCTTGAGAAAAACATTTTCTTCATTATTGCAGATGACCAATGTCTGAAGGGGTAGTAACCGTGTTTGGGGGTGGTGAACGCGAAATCCTCGAATACGTCAACTCATTTACTTCATTTTACCGCCCATAATATTTATTTTTCAATTTTCAAGTCAATATTCGAATCACTACAACGAAAATATCTTCGAAAAATGTGGTTTTTCCGGTACAAAAAATAGGGGTTGCACCCCCCGTGGACATAACGATGTCTAGTAGCTTCGCGTCGCCGCAAAGAGCATTTTCCAATTGGTTCCGTCGCGGAATACCAATTGGAAGCAGAGATATTTCGAAAAAAGACTTTTTAATGGTGAACTTTGAGGGTAAATTTCACCCTCTAAACGGGCTTAAGAGCACATATAAAAAATACGTGTCTCTTATTCTTCGATGTTCTACAACATATATCAAGATCATCGAAATCGGCGAGTTCGGGTTCGAAAGGTTTCCTTGTACACTCAATGTATCAGAAAATTAAGGATTACGAGTTACTTAAGGTATCCCTAGAGTAAATAATTCAACCAATAATCTGGCATTCTACGAGTATAGAATTTCGAAACAGCATTTTTCAACCGAGGAAAGCGACGAGATCGACGAAGACGTTGAGAACGTTAGACAGACTCTTCCATATACCGTTCCTAAAATGCAGAATTCAAAAATCGATCCTTCTACTCCAGCGTCAGAAAACTCTTTTCTGAACAAAATTATGGAAACTATCAAGGTTCAAGGAGCTCTCGCCGAGGAAAGATATCAGCGAATCTCCGAAAAATTAACATCAACCGATCAGCGCTTTGAAATAGCGAATCAAGAAAACGAAAATCCATTACGCGATATAAAAAAACTCGCGAAACACATAAAGATACTCGCCACCGAGGACGAGGAACAAAGCGATGACGAAATTGCACAATCAATTATTCTCGGAAATTCCATCATACATGCATCACGACAAAATTCACGCTCACACACTCCTACCTCTTCGTCGCCAGAACGCGCTCCACACGACGGAACACACACGCAATTTGCTCAACCCGAACAAAGACAGCCCCACCGCACTGTAAACAATATCTTGTTTCCGGCCAAAGAGATTATACGCACCATCGAAATACTTCGAGGAAAAGACGATGTAGGCATCAAAGATTTTATCCGTAGCGTGCGGCGAGCGAGCGATCGTTGTCTCAACCCGAGCTATTACCCGATTTCATATTGACCGAAAAAATTCAAGACAATGCTAAACAAGCTATACGAAATATTCGTATTGAGACATACGAACAGTTATACGACGCTCTCAAAAAGAATGTAGCAATAACAACTTCTGTTGAGACCGCTCGTTCACGTCTCGACAACATTCGGCAACAACCAGCAGAAAATGTACAAGCTTATACGGTACGTTTTCGTCAATTATTGAACGAATTAAAATACGCTGTTCAAAATGAACATTCTAGCTCGCGACACCGTAGTATAGCGATGCAGATTGAAGAAAAATCCGCGACCAAGCGGTATGTTATGAATCTACGAGACGAAATCGGATCACAAGTACGTACCCAGCGACCCGATGACGTCAACGCAGCTTACCAAGAAGCACTCGAAGCTGAATGCTGGCTTAGAAAAAAGCAAAGCAAAGGACGCATCACTCGGATATCTGATTGACCACGTGCTGCGGCACGAAATCAGAATACTAATTCCACTTTTACCGGGTCACGCGTACCTAATCATTCTTTGCCTCTGACTGATCGAATGAAGCTGTTTTGTAACAAATGCAAACGAACCGGCCATACGGACGAAAAATGTTATGCAAAAAGTCACCAAACTCGGAATTGTTCAACAGGTCTACAACCCAAAGAGACCACCGTAAAACAACCAGGTGCGAATGACGGATGCCGACCCGAGCGAGGAAAAGACCAGCGACCAGGAGGAAAACGGACTGATCAATCAGGAAGAGACAGAGTATCAGCAGTATCTGGACGGCTACAATCAGTCGCAATCCGATTGTGGGGAACAAATAGAACAGGAAAATTATCAACTGATAGTGTATCTTCAATTAATCTCATCAAAAAAGGACTTATCTCTCCAGAACACCGAGTACGAAGAGAAGCAAGAACATTCACCATGGGTAGAGATAAACATAAAACCGAAGAAATGACAAATTTATACTTTCAAGGTAAACGACACTCGTTTCACATCGTTCCAGATGACTTCCCCATGCCTGAGGATGGTTTAATCGGTCTACCCTTTCTACATGCGTACGACTATTGTTTAACTAAAGACGTACTGCAACTCGACAAAAAAAAATACCCCCTACAGACCAATGAGATTTATGTTCCAGCTAATAGTGTCGCTAAAATCTCTGTATCTGTGGCGCAACAGTCAGGTAACCTTCTAATCGAAAATATCGAGGGTGTTCCCGACGCTATATATCACGTGGACAATGGAGAAGTAAAAATTCCTATCCACAATGATAAAGCAAACCCAATAAAAATAACAATTGGTCAAATATCAGGAACATCTGCGAACATTCCACAGGAAAGAATATTCACGATGACACCTGGCGAATTAAATAAACGCTTGCAACTGTTGCAAGATCACGTAAGATTGGGACACGCCGAACACGCTCACCAAGAATCCATATCCAGGATTATTCAAGCGTATCACGAAATTTTGACGTTCGAAGGAGATCCTCTCTCGTGTACAAGCCTTGCACATCACCAAATAGTTCTGACTGACGATAAAGCTATCAACAACGCATCCTACCGGCCACCGGAATGTCATAAGGCTGAAATGTCTCGCCAAATGACAGAAATGCTTAATAAACGAGTCATCAGATATTCCAAGTCACCGTACAATTCACCTATTTGGGTGGTTCCCAAAAAAATGATGCCTCTGAAATCAAAAAGTGGAGAATTGTAGTTGACTATCGAAAATTGAACGAAAAAACGGATCAAGACGCTTACCTGTTACCAGTAATCGACGACATCTTAGATCATTTGGGAAAAGCTAAATTTTTCTCAGCCTTGGATTTAAGCTCTGGTTTTCATCAAGTTCCTATGGAAGAAACATCAAAAAGGTACACAGCATTTTCCACACCCGAGGGACACTTTGAGTTCGAGCGAATGCCTTTTGGACTCAAGAATGCTCCAGCTACATTTCAACGAATGATGGACACTGCTTTCAGAGGATTAGTTGGAAAAATTTGCCTCGTTTACCTCGACAACATAATTGTTTTCGGATCATCTTTAAAAGAGCACAACGAAAACTTAGTAATTCTATTTGAACGACTCAAACAAACAGGATTAAAACTCCAACCAGACAAATGCGAGTTCCAGAAACCTGAATTTGAATATCTTGGACATGTTATCACTAATGAAGGTGTGAAGCCAAATACGAGCAAATTGGAAGCTGTCAGAAACTTCAGAATTCCGTCAACACCAACCGAGGTGAAATCTTTCCTAGGTCTTGCCGGATATTACCGAAAGTTCATGAAAGGTTTCTCAACAATAGCAAAACCTCTCACTGACCTAACAAAAAAGGATCACATTTTTGATTGGACTCCAAATCTCCAAAAATCCTTCGACACTCTGAAAGACATGCTATGCTCGGCACCAGTGCTGAAATATCCAGATTATACAAAGGAATTCACGCTGACTACCGATGCATCAAATGTAGGACTCGGTGCTGTGTTGTCACAGGACGGACACCCATGTTGTTTCATATCCAGGACACTCAACAAACCCGAGGTAAACTATAATACATCAGAGAAGGAATTACTTGCAGTGGTTTGGGCTTGCAAAAGGCTTCGACAGTATCTATTGGGACGAAAATTTACGAATCAGACGGATCATAAAGCTCTATAATGGCTTGTTAACGTAAAAGATCAATCGTCAAGATTGCTACAATGGAGACTAGGCTTGGAAGAGTATGATTACAAGATCGAATACAAGAAGGGTCCAGAAAATAAAGCAGCCGATGCTCTGTCTAGAGTCTTTGCAACCACGGATAGCGAAACTGAGGATGATTTCTCCACCGCTTTATTTGGAGGTTATAAGAAATGGATTTCCAATAATAAATTACCTGTTAAGTATGAGGTCAAGCCAAATGCTATAGGAAAACACTGGATAAAGATAATTAAGACACCAGAGAGATTAACTGACGATGAAGCAGTTATACCAGACTAGGATGAACAACGATGGTTGAAAGTCTTGACGGATCTTGCAATGCACACTCTTGCGCAGAAAATGGCCATGTTACGATTCCATTTCTGCGATCCGCAATTTACAACGACAGACAAACTACGACTACGTCAGATTTGTGATTATATATCACAGGATGTCATCCCAGATTACAAATTAATTATTTGTCTTACGGACAAAACTGAATTGACACCAGAAGAAAAGGACAACATCATCCGAGAAGCACATGGCTCTCCAGCTAGCCAACACTTTGGCGAAAATAAAACCCTTGACAGAATCAAGAAAATCGCACAGTGGAAAGGAGTCGAGGAGGATGTCATACAATTTGTTAAGAGCTGTGGCATCTGTCAACGACATAAGTTAACACGTATACGACCACGCTCAGAAGCAGTGATCCCTGATACCGCACTCGAACCAAATGACAAAATAGCGATGGATATTTTTGGTCCACTACCCCTTTCTAGCAGAGGCAACAAGTATATTTTGAGTATTCAAGATACACTGACAAAGTATCTGATACTAATACCTCTAATCAGAACAGATAGCAAAACTATCATCAATGAATTATTCCAGCACTTTATCTATATATTTGGCTCACCCAAAAGTATACTCACAGACCAAGGTTCAAACTTTGTATCCAACCTTATGCAAGATTTTGAGGATCTTTTCAGAATTAATCATGTGAAAACGACAGCGTTTCACCCACAAGGCAATGGATCTCTTGAAAGAGCACACGCTGTAGTAAGAGACCTCATCAAAACAACAATGGACAAGGACGCTACTGATCGGGATGAAAATTAAAAATTTATCACTCTGGCTTACAATACGTCGAAACATGAGAGTCTTGACCAAACTCCTCTCGAGCTCACTTTTGGACGACAGGCCAATTTGCCTTCTATCCTAGAAACTACGACTCACCTTACATGTCACGAACTCATTGACGCATGGAAGAAACGGCACAATCATTACTTAAAGCGAGCTAGAAATAAATTGCTTCAAGCAAAAGTTAAACATAACGAGATTCACGATTCTAAGATAGCTATAGTCATGCCAGTTTTCAAACCAGCTGACATGGTTATGATTCACAACGACCACAAACAAAATAAACTCTCCCCAGAATGGACTGGACCCTTTGAAATAGCTTCAGAACTATTGAACAACAATTATAAAATATTAGTCAAAGATAAGGAAATAAGGGTACACGTGAACCGACTAAAACCCTATTTTAAACGACCAACACTTATTGCAGAATGAAATAGCGACATAAACATGATACTCGATGCTGTGAGCAGAGGGAGAAATAGAATAATTCACCCTCAACTCCTGACTCTGACCATACCGAACGATAGCATAGCAGAATTTGAAAAAATCTATCACACCCATTATCCAATCGACAATACTGAGACAAACTATAGACATATAACTGACATTTCTGAAGTAGCTATACAGATACGAAGAATGCGACTAATATATATACTCGGAATTCCGCTTCCCGAAACAGGTGATTGGAAGCTTACCAGATTCATCCCCCATACCTTATAAACGCAATGGCAATTTTCAAGGTCTCTTACCACCGAATGAGTATTTATTGTTAAGCACTCCGATAGTTTATTATATTCCTATAGATAAACAACAGATTGATAAATGTAAGAAAATATTGTCACATTACATTTGCAAACGAGAACAACCAACGTACTTGCTTGCCGAAACCAATAATTACGAAACGTCTATCTTGAACAGTCAAAAGCATCCGATTACACAATGTAACATCTCACCATTTTTTATAAAATTTCTAACGTACATACCACTGACTGACAGAAAGGGATATATAATAATTCCAAGTGAAACTGTTGAGATTCACACATTGTGCGAGGGAAAATCTTCTCGCTTAGAGATACACGATCCTATTCTCGTAACATCCACAAGCGATTGCACTCTCACTACGGGTGGATCACTGATGAAACTGTATCATTCAAGTGAACTTCGCCAGGACTTTACGTACAATAAAACTGTCGAGTTTCCCTTTGATATTACTGACCTACGTTTGTTGAATGATAAGTTGATACCTCTGCAGAATGAAATTCATCCACAAACGATGAAAGATCTCGGGTTAAGCCTCGACGACGTCGAAAGTTCCCTAAATAGAGTCAGACAAGATCGATGGACAAAAACGTGGACAGAAACTGCTTCTAAAACATTAACATATCTAGGTTATGTAAGCATGGCCATACTCAGTCTGGTATTAATGTATAAATGCGGAATACTGAGGCTGTTATCTCGATGTGTATGCCCAGTATCTGTGTAAACCTATTTTGTCTACAAAACACCATTAATAACAGAGACCGAACTCCTGTTGCACGATATGTGAGAGGAGAAAATCCTGAGGTTGGACATAACCCAGAAATTCGACGACGACACTCGCATTCTAATGGAAGTATGACTCCCAGTGAAAAAATACGCCTTTCAGGAGTAAGGCGAATCTAGAAGGGGGAATGTAATACCTAAGCTATCAAACCCTTTATTAGTTGTATTTTTCGCCATATAGCAACACTTGGCTGTGCGTACTGAGTTCGCCATCTGTGCTCACCCACCTTAAACTACTAGCGATAAGAAACCTATTTTAAACTCGCGCTCCGCCTGTTAGAGGGTCTTAATTATCTGAAGTTCGAACGTGAAACATATATCTTATCAATAATAAAGATTTCTATTCATTTTCAACGAAAGAAGTGAAAACTATATTTTTTACGATTTACACACGTGCACGTACCTGCCTACTTTTCCAAGATCGACGGTAAAGGTGTCGTTTCCGCTGGTCGCCCCGCGGAGCCCGAATCTACCCGATCCGCCGTTTTCGTCGGATCTATCCGACCGGTCGATATCAATCCGATCGTCGGAACAACGGACGACGTCCGTTCGTAAAACCAACAATGGAAATTCATGAACTACGAGGCTTCTCATCAATTCTTCCCAAAATCCAATCGCTCATCGTGCCAAATATTTATCCCAATTTCATTTCATTTACCAATCAATTCTTCATTTTCTTTTCGCTTTATCAACGTTTCGCTCGCTGGAGAAATTCCGAATGAATTTCAGAAAATTAATCTGAGCGCAGATAAACCTCTTAGCTTTTTGCCTAAAATTACAACGAATGAAACGAAAAATCTGCTTCATAGATGTTTCCGCAATTATTCGTAGTGTTTAGAGAGAGGTGGTAGATATCGTCCGAGCTGTTGCGATCTCCGTATACGGCCGCGCTCGACCCCTCGCGTGGAGAGAGATGCAAGTCTTTTTCCTTGAGCGGGAGAGGGTAAGCGCGCTAGCCGCTTACTAGAATAGGGTAGAAAAAAAAAAGCAGTACGACGCGAAAGTTCGTTAGGGATAGTCGGGTGAACGACGCTCGGTAACCAAGTGCAACGCGTTAAAGTCTTAAGCCGTCTCTGACGCGATAACCTGTGTACAAATTAATCCAAACGAATCATACCATACGAGAGAGCGCCTCGACTCTCTCGCCCATAGAATCAACAGCTGGCCAATTATAACATATAATTGGCCACCGCTCAATAAAAGGAGAGGGCCCATGGCCCTCTCCCCAACATCATGTGGCACAATTATAACATATAATTGGCTACCGCTCAATAAAAGGAGAGGGCCCATTGCCCTCTCCCCAACATCATGTGGCACAATTATAACATATAATTGGCCACCGCTCAATAAAAGGAGAGGGCCCATTGCCCTCTCCCCAACATCAGCTGGCATAATTATAACATATAATTGGCCACCGCTCAATAAAAGGAGAGGGCCCATTGCCCTCTCCCCAACATCATGTGGCACAATTATAACATATAATTGACCACCGCGCAATAAAAGGAGAGGGCCCATTGCCCTCTCCCCAACATCATGTGGCACAATTATAACATATAATTGGCCACCGCTCGACAAAAGGACAGGGCCCATTGCCCTCTCCCCAACTCAATAGAGTCAACTCGCATAAGTATAACATCGTACGAATTACACTTGTCCATCATCGTGGGTTTTTATGCCGCAAGGCTTTTCCCACACGAGCCAATAAACAGACATTTATACTGGCTCAACTCAAATCATTTTGTTTTACTAAGGAATCCGAACCCCCTATCCTTACGTCAATTTCCTGATAAAAAACTACGAGGTGACTTCACATTTGAAGGAGCTTCGACAATACAAAAAATGGTGTCAGAAGTGGGATTCGAACCCACGCCCACATAAAAGTGGACTGTGAAAAAAGTGCAGAGTGCATCACAGGATCAAACGACGACTCTGCAACCATCGCCTCCGGACTCATCACCCCCAGCCCGCTACCTGTGGAAAACAATCAGCATCTACCAAAAGATGAGTATACAACTATTGACAAGTTCGTATATAACATTATCACGAGACATTGTTTCGCGATCGATAGGTCAATCCACTCGCAATCAGGCGTGTCGCTTCTCCTTTTACACTTTACTTCTCTTATAAGTGAGTCTAGCTTACTTAGGCCTCTTTCGCTTATATCTATTACGATTGTATAATTCATGTAAGCCTGGGAATATTATGCGAGAGGACAGGTTTTTCTCACGAGAACAGTCGCGCATTTTTCCCCAATTTCACGAGTTGTGTTGGAATGTTGCGTTTCTGGCACTCGGGTTGCTCCGGTCTCACGACCACAGCTACAAACCAATCGCCGTGTCAAGTCACGAACAAAACGCAGATACAGGCGGTTACCATATGCTGAGAAAGAACATAGTTGTCCCTGACCAGGCGCCAGGATTCTTAAGGGTCGACACGACCGTGGTCTGGTCTGGTTGAAATCTTTGAACCGTTTTGACGATCCTTCCTTGCGCGTGGTATTGGGAAATATTTTACTTAAGGCATTTTCAGGTTTCTAACAGGCATTGCACGTCTCCCTCATGATTCGTAACGTTTGACGGGGTCGAGCGCGTGGGTCTGTTCAATGTGCGCTTGGTGCAAGGGGGGTCGCACATGGGCACTTTTCGGTCACGTGCATCGGGAGACGGGCCGCGCTCGGTGTCGTGCTGTGCGTCGGTGGGCGCACGTGTTCATACGCGCTTTCGGGCCCATCGCGCGACGATTTTTTGACTACGAGACTCGAACCGCGCTTGGTCGCTTAATCTTTGGTGGTGGACGCACGTGTTCTTGCGTTTTTTCATACCCGCCGTAGAGCAGGATGGGTCTACAGCACTCGAACCGCGCTCGAGTCTTGCACTCAAGTAGTTGAATCTCGACATTCGACGAATACATAACGTGTCTCAGCTCGAAGTGTTAATACATTTTCTTTCAAAAACCTCAAAAGTATTTACTCAGTGTAAATTCGACAAAAAATGGCTAACCGCGTAAAAGTAATCAATCAGAAACGCGTAACTTTGAAGGCGCAACTTACAAAACTCGAGAAAATCGCGGAGGACGCGGAAGTGGAACCCGCGAACATAAAAATGCGCATAGATAGGGTGAAGGAGCAATTTCGCGCATACGAAGAGTTGCATGATGAGCTAGCGTTATTGGTCGACGCGGAGGATGACCGGGTCGACGAATTCGACGAATTACAAGATCGATTTTACGCAATCGTGGCGAAGATCGAGGCAGGGTTACCATCGACAACCCCTCGGCCTCCTAGTGTTTTAAACGTGACCTCTCTGCCGATCGACGGTACGCGTCGACTCAAACTACCGGTCGCCGACCTCCCACGGTTTGACGGTAACATCGAAAAATGGTTATCATTTAAAAACACATTTATTACCATGATCGATTCTCGCGAGGATATAACCAATTTACAGAAATTTCTGTATCTAAAAAATTGCCTCGAGGGTGACGCGTTAAACAAAATTCTCATTTACAACGTGAGCGAGGAAAATTACGGGACGGCGTGGAAGTTGCTGTTAGAGTCGTACGATAAGGTGCGAATTTTGATCGTGAAGCATCTCGACGCCATCCTCGAGTTACCCGCGCTGATTAAGGCGACGCATAACGGTTTGACGCGGCTCGTCGACGATATGCGTCAGCACGTGAACATGCTCGCGTCGATGAACGTAACGTTAGACGAACATTTGTTAATTAGAATACTCGAACGCGCATTGCCCAACAATATCCGAATTAAATGGGAAGAAACGCTCAATCTCGACACCTCGCCGACGCTCGAGCAAATTTATAAATTCATTTCCGAGGCCGCGTTTCGTTTATACACGCTCGAACAAGACACATCGCGGCCAAAACAAGGAGATAATAGTAAGCGATCGCTCCCGGGTAATCGAGATCAGAGTGGATTCAAGGCGCGACGAGGGGAACAAGGAGCGCGTACATTCGCGACCGGCGCTTCAGCAAGGTGCGTGATCTGCAAAAGGGAAAAACATTACGCGTATCAATGTCGCGAATTGCAAAACATGACGGTGCCACAGCGGTGGAACGTCGTCAGGAATACAGCTCTGTGCAAGAATTGTCTGCGCGAACACCGCGGCCAATGCAGTTCTGGGACATGCAAAACCTGCTCGAGGTATCATCACACGATGTTGCACAGAGAATTTCCTGCGACGGCCACCCATACTAATCGAGGGACACCAAAAACGGATCCCACGAGCAAACAAGCAACAATGGTAAATACATCAAACCATAATCCCATTGCATATAATTTCACGTCCCGAGCTCTGCAGTCGCAATTGATGCTCAGTGCTCAAGTACGCGTCAAGGATTCGAACGGTCAATACAGACAATGTCGCGCATTATTAGATACATGTGCAACGGCGCATTTTATAACAGAGGATCTCGTAAATGCATTAAAGTTACCGAGACGATCGTGCTCGATCTCGGTGGGAATGATCGACGACGCGAACACTGTTGCTAAGGGCACGGTCGAGTGCACCTTCTATTCGATTCACAGTAGCTTCAATAAAACTCTTACATTTCTGATAATCCCGAAAATCGCGGACAGCGTGCCAAATGAAATATTTCCGCGTGAAACAATCGACATACCGCGAAATGTTAGATTGGCTGATCCGCAATTTCACTTACCGCAGAAAATTGACATCCTCATCGGGTCAGGCACCACGTTATCATTGTTGTCAATCGGACAATGTGATCTATCTCGCGACGGCTGCGATCTTTTCTTGCAAAAAACTCAGCTCGGCTGGGCCGTCGCCGGTGGAAAAACAAATGCCACGGACGGAAAACGAAAGTCGTGTCACTTAATCGAATTAAAGAAACAGATCGAAAAATTTTGGTTGCTCGATGACGCGAACGCGAGTCAAATAAAATTGTCAGAAAATACCGACTGCGAAACGCATTTCATTCAAAATGTCACTCGGGAGCCGTCGGGACGGTACGTCGTTCGTCTGCCGTTTCGCAGCACCGAACGAGACCTTGGTGACTCACGAGCAACAGCATTGCGACGATTTTCAAGTTTGCAAAAAAGACTTAACACCGATCCGGGTCTCAAACAAGAATATCATCGCGTTCTGGACGAGTACATCGAGCTCGGCCACATGTCGCTCGTGGTCGATGAATCGGAACCCGGGTATTATCTCCCACACCACGCGGTGATCAAAACAACAAGCGCGACGACGAAAACTCGAGTGGTCTTTGATGCGTCTGCCAAGACCAGCAAAGGAATTTCGCTTAACGATACGTTAATGGTCGGCCCAACTATTCAATTAAAATTGTTCGAGCATCTCCTACGATTTCGGAATCATAAATACGTAATTACGGCGGATATCGCGAAAATGTATCGACAAGTCTGGGTTCACCCCGACGACCGTCGATATCAACGAATATTTTGGTTCCAGAACGGAAAGATACGCGTTTTCGAATTAAACACAGTAACGTTCGGCGTATCGTCAGCACCCTTCCTCGCGATACGGACCATCCAGAAACTCGCGAACGACGAGAGCGCGCGGTACCCAAGGGGGGCCGAGGCTTTGGCGCGCGACTTATACGTCGACGACTTACTATCGGGAGCGGACACGCTCGACGAAATCATCCAGATTCGAAATGAAGTCATTGAGATTTTGAAACACGGCGGATTCGATATCCGACAATGGGCGTCAAATCACCCGCGAGCCTTAAATAATTTGAGTCAGACAACTACCGATATCGAATTTCTCACAGATGAAAATCCTATACACAAGACACTCGGGATCTCGTGGAACGCGCGCGAGGATGACTTGTTGTACACGGTAAAACGTATCGAGCCCTTAATAAAGGTTACGAAGCGATACATTTTATCAGAGATCGCAAAAATTTTCGATCCCCTCGGTTTACTCGGTCCGGTCATTCTCGTCTCGAAGGTGCTCATGCAGCAATGCTGGAAAACGAAGACAACCTGGGACGAATCCGTGCCCAGCGCGTTGGATTCCGCGTGGCGATCATTCGCTGAACAATTATCATTAATCGACAATCTAAAGATTGATCGATACGTATCAATAAATGACGCCATCAATATTCAGATTCACGGATTTTGCGATGCGAGTAGGAAAGGTTACGGGGCCTGTATATACGTACGCTCTTGCAACCAGGAGGGCGAGATTCACGTGAGACTCTTGTGTTCAAGGGGGCGCGTCGCCCCACTAAAGGAGCAGACGATCCCTCGACTTGGACTCTGCGGTGCATTGACACTCGCTCGCTTATATCACGAAGTCCGCGAAGTAGTGACCTTTCGCGTAGACAAGACAATTTTTTGGTCAGACTCGACAATAGTTTTGCAATGGGTAAACAAACATCCCAGCGTATTAAAGGTGTTCGAAGCAAATCGCGTCGCGGAGATACGAGAGGTTAGTAACAACGCAGAGTGGCGACACGTCCGGACCGAACAAAACCTGGCAGACGCGCTGTCGCGAGGTCAACTCCCTCGAGAATTTTTGAATAACGACTCGTGGTTTCGGGGGCCGTCGTGGTTGGCCCAGGCCGAAACCGATTGGCCTCAAGTTCCCGTAACTCCTCAAACGGATTTACCGGGAATCAAAAAACTATTTTGCATGGTCTCGCAATTAAAATCGGAAGAAATTTTCCAAAAATTTTCATCGTACATTCGATTGATTCGTGTCATCGCGTATTGCTTGCGTTTCTTACGCACCAACAAAGTCAAGGGGGCCTTAACAATTCAAGAGGTCAACGAAGCCGAATATCGAATCGTGCGATTAATCCAACGAGCTCAGTTTCAGAACGAGATTAGGCGGATTTTATCCGAAGGGAAAGCGAAATGCGCAAAACTTGGATCTCTCAACCCGCTGATCGATGAGAGAGGTCTACTGCGTGTCGGTGGCCGCATAAACAAGGCCGACATCCCGTTGGATCAAAGGAATCCAATGCTTCTTCCATCGCGACATCACGTGACCGATCTATTAATTCGACATACGCATGAAAATTTTCATCACACCGGGATTCAGTCAACCTTATATAACATCCGGCAAAGATTCTGGATCCTGGACGGGAGAAATCAAATCCGCAAAATAGTTCAGCGTTGCCCGAGATGCATACGGTTTCGAGCGGTACCGGGGACATACAGGATGGCTGACTTGCCGAAGCCAAGAGTTGATAACGCACCGACGTTTTATCACACGGGAGTCGACTACTTCGGTCCTATCCTCGTCAAGGAGAAGAAACATCGGAATCGGAGTAGCGTCAAAGTATACGGCTGCGTGTTCATTTGCATGTCAACCAAGGCTATCCATCTCGAGATCACGAGCGATCTATCCACGAACGCGTTTCTAGCGGCATTACGACGATTCATAAGCCGTCGGGGCACTCCCGGTCATATTTACTCCGACAATGGGACAAATTTCGTCGGCGCGAACAGTCAATTTCGCGAATTTTACGAGTTGAGAGAATCCGAAGAATTTCGTTCTCAACTCTACGATTTTACTTTCATCCGAAAAATCGAATGGCATTTCAATCCGCCCCTCTCACCTCACTTCGGGGGCATCTGGGAAGCGGCGGTGAAATCGTGCAAGCATCATCTCAAACGCGTCATGCGTGACCTCTTATTCACATATGAGGAATTAACGACTCTTGCAATTGAGATTGAGGCCATTCTCAACTCACGGCCGTTGTGCCCTATTTCTACAGATCCCAACGATCCCATCGCGCTAACACCGGCACACTTCCTAGTCGGCAGACCTCTCACGATGCTGCCGGAAAATAATATCTTGCTTGTTCCAGACAACCGATTGTCCTCGTGGCAATTGATCACAAAGACCCGGCAAGAATTTTGGCGCCGGTGGCAGCTCGAATATCTGAACGAGTTGCAAAAACGGCAAAAATGGATAAATCCAACCGAGAACATCGCACAGGACACGATAGTCCTACTTATCGACAAAAACCAACCTTGTATGCAGTGGCGGCTGGGGCGAGTGGTCGAGCTACATCCAGGAGGCGATGGCGTGGTCAGAGTCGTCACCGTTAAAACCGCACAAGGACTCTACAAGCGCAACGCAACATCGATTTGCGCCCTACCCACAACCGCCTAAAAAATTAGATTTAGCTTCCGCGAGATAAAATAGTTCAAAGAATTAGTTATGTTCCTTTCAATTTCCTAACGATTTCTCAAATGAAATTCTAAAATCATGTTACATTGGTATGTAGGCTAGAATAGATGTAAGATGTAATAACATTGTGAATATTTTGTACGTTAGCACTCCCAACGGGGGGAGGATGTTTAGAGAGAGGTAGTAGATATCGTCCGAGCTGTTGCGATCTCCGTATACGGCCGCGCTCAACCCCTCGCGTGGAGAGAGATGCAAGTCTTTTTCCTTGAGCGGGAGGGGGTGAGCGCGCTAGCCGCTTACTAGAATAGGGTAGAAAAAAAAAGCAGTACGACGCGAAAGTTCGTTAGGGATAGTCGGGTGAACGACGCTCGGTAACCAAGTGCAACGCGTTAAAGTCTTAAGCCGTCTCTGACGCGATAACCTGTGTACAAATTAATCCAAACGAATCATACCATACGAGAGAGCGCCTCGACTCTCTCGCCCATAGAATCATCAGCTGGCCAATTATAACATATAATTGGCCACCGCTCAATAAAAGGAGAGGGCCCATTGCCCTCTCCCCAACATCATGTGGCACAATTATAACATATAATTGGCCACCGCTCAATAAAAGGAGAGGGCCCATTGCCCTCTCCCCAACATCATGTGGCACAATTATAACATATAATTGGCCACCGCTCAATAAAAGGAGAGGGCCCATTGCCCTCTCCCCAACATCAGCTGGCATAATTATAACATATAATTGGCCACCGCTCAATAAAAGGAGAGGGCCCATTGCCCTCTCCCCAACATCATGTGGCACAATTATAACATATAATTGGCCACCGCGCAATAAAAGGAGAGGGCCCATTGCCCTCTCCCCAACATCATGTGGCACAATTATAACATATAATTGGCCACCGCTCGACAAAAGGACAGGGCCCATTGCCCTCTCCCCAACTCAATAGAGTCAACTCGCATAAGTATAACATCGTACGAATTACACTTGTCCATCATCGTGGGTTTTTATGCCGCAAGGCTTTTCCCACACGAGCCAATAAACAGACATTTATACTGGCTCAACTCAAATCATTTTGTTTTACTAAGGAATCCGAACCCCCTATCCTTACGTCAATTTCCTGATAAAAAACTACGAGGTGACTTCACATTTGAAGGAGCTTCGACAATACACGTAGCAATCAGCTTCTCTTGTTAAAAAAATATGATATCGAAGCAAATAGCTGGGAATCAAATAAGAAACCAGTTAAGCAAGTTGATTGGATCTTACTCTCTCTCATATGAAGTTTCATGCTTCTTTCACCGATCAAATACAGACATAACTTATAAACTGACAGATAAATAGTAATCAGATGAGATGTATATTATATAATATCCAAATAGATATGTAATACGTGTAGGATAAATGTTTGAGAAAAAAAAATAAAAACATCATTTTTGGACTCTTTTGAACATAATTTTTTTTCATGCTCCCCGAAAACCGAGGATTCTCAATTCAGCATCGCATCTTCTACCTCATCGTCGAGTAGGTGAATTTTCATCGATGCCGATTTAAATTCCGCATTTTTTTCCGGAGGAGAAATCAAATTTTTGCGAGTTGTGAATTAGTCGTCTCTGGATCTCGTCAAGATGTGCGGGATGGTTTATTTTTCTTCCAAATATTGGATGCAGCCCATTCGTCTGCGGACGAATCGCAGTCGTAGATGTAAAAAAGAAGAGATGCGAAAAATCCGACGCATCGTTCGTAGTGAGTTTTGCTACACGTTGCTGCACGGCGGAATACGATGCTGTTGGACTTCGGGCGATGGAAATAGGGGCATACTATTCTGTTCTGTTCTAATACTATTCTGTTCCGTCGCATACGCCCAGTGATTATACGCAGATGCGTAGAATATATGCAAAATGTCGCGTACACTCGCGTTAATAGATATAGGTTTGATAAGTAGTTCATTGGTGAGTCACTGACACGCGATCGGGGTCGCCGTTTCGCGAATCTTTCTTTTAAATTGCCTGAATTTGCGAGTTCGACGGCGCGTGACGCCTAGTTTTCACGAAGCTACAATTTGAATCTATCTCGAGATATGGGAGTGGAAAATAACGGATTTCCCGCGTAACAACGACGAGAATCAAGCCTGGAGCGTTACCGGTTGGCGGGAGGTTGGTAGATGTGATTTAAAGTCTTGGGGACTTAGAAAAATGACGACGAAAGTACTTTCGACTTTGTTCGACGCGTTAGGAGAGATTCCAACGTCTTCGGTTTCCGACCTCTGAGCGGTTCGCGGCTCAAAGAATTTGCGTCGACTTTTCGCCGTTCTAGTACAAAGTCCTGAAAATTAACGCAATTTCAGGAATTTTTTTGGAGCGAACGTAAGTCTTTTTTGTAAAACTTTTTGTGACCCTTATGAGTATATATTTGAAAAAATCATACAACATTTTTTTGAGCAAAAGTAATTAAGAACGGTGGCTCCAGCCCTCAGTGTAGAAAGCCGTGCACGGCAATAGTCCCATGTGCGCGGAGCATTCTACAGTCCTGCCAAATGATTGTGGAATGAAAAAACCAAAAATATTTTTGAACTGTTTTTTTGACACTTACGTCCAATATCCTTTTGTCTGCACATTTTCTAGACCCTAAGGATGAAAATAAAGCAAATAAGTATTTTTTTTCGATTTCAACTAGAACCTGCCCAGAATTGAAACCTATCAAAATGCATGGAATCTGCGAACGACCAACTACACACGCATCAAACGAGATGAAAGGTTTGACGAGGTGGAACGATTCGACCAAAAACGTTGGAACAAAAATTGAGTCACATCGATGGAATCGTCCGAGATTAAGGGGACACGGCAGTGGAATGTTTAAAATTTTCATTTTTCAAAACTGTGAACAAAACTTTTTACACGTGTTTCCGACTTCCAAAAACTGAGAAATAACACATCGAATGTGTCAAAATATTGCCAAAATTTTCTCACCCGCTGTACAATGAATAAATTCTCTAATACGTTAGCTACGCTGAACCGGTAATTCATGGCGGGTCACGATTTTTTGTATGGTGAAGAACACCACCAGCAACAATCCCAAGTATCGGATTTATGATATTCATTCTGAGTGTAAAATTGCATCTCATAGAATGGTAAATAAATTCAATATCCGACCGATACTGCTTCATAACATTGACAACCTCAAACCAATAATTTCTGATCATTTCAAATCCACTGTTTGTCAAATAATCTCAGGCGTGAATGATGCAATACTTTCAATGTGCCATGTACGAATGCTTCTTGGAAGGAATGACAATGCTACTACATTTTTATCACTGAATTGTCAATTTCATATGTTATGGATTCGTATTGAGAAGTTTAGGTGATGTTATACACGGCTAATGTCAATACATTTATTTCACACTGGTCACAGTTGTTGCTATACATTCATCTGGACCTCTCCACAGATACACACATACTTACTTCTTACATTTATTTTCATCTGGTTTTACACCCTCGTAATCTCCTAACTGTTTGACAATTATTGTTTACACGGTTGTGGATACGACCATGATCGTAGCATAGTAGTCATCGTGCGGCAGATATTTCCCATAGTAAGAAAGTGGTCACTGGGCAATACTATTTTCCTTCGTCTAACGAGAAAGGATAGAAGAAGAGGAAGAGTGATGCTCAGTGCTCGCAGTGTATATCGGAACATAGGCCATAGTCATCTGGGCACTCGGCTACCAGCGCCACGCAATAGAGTTATACTCGAGGAACAACGCTAGGGACAGAAAGAGTGACCACTTTCTTACTATACCACAGTGCACCATTCTTGTAGACCGAAATCGTCGTTCATTGCTGAGGTATACTGCAACTTAGCCGCTCATTTTCAAACAACGTTTTCGTCGGTTACCATGATT
This sequence comes from Arge pagana, assembly GCA_963969455.1. Lineage (NCBI taxonomy): Eukaryota > Metazoa > Arthropoda > Insecta > Hymenoptera > Argidae > Arge > Arge pagana. The sequence goes on from CAXAKQ010000138.1 coordinate 27,245, forward strand.
GCGGCTTTGATATTCGAACGGCTTCGAATATCGGAAAATCATTTCGTCCACGTATTCGAGACTATATTTGAATGCAATTCATGCACACGCAAAAATCGACGTTTCGGACCAGTCATTCGGGATCACCCCCTCGAATTATAAGAAATTCAGATATATTTAACCCGCTGAGGACCACCTGGGTGTACAGCGACCCAGACGTACTTTTTAAAAACGTTGTGTGCAGAAAAGGAAACAAGCGAACAGCGTACTCTTGCTCGGTAAATTACGAACAAAACAATACCGACCCAACAGCCTAGAAACCTATGTCGATCGGCTTTTGGTTTCCACCCAGGAGTGGTCCAGGACTCTGAAAAAGGATGGTCCTGAGCGGGTTAAATATTGGAATGGTTTGGTGAGAACTCTTTATAGTTGCTGGATCACTCGGTAGTGAAATGTAATAAAACCGGTCTAAAACTTTCGTCCGTTGTCTTGCTAGTTTCGTTTAGTTTCATAAGAGTCAATGTTGGAATACAGAATCTCAAATTGTTACTGCTTTATAATTATGAGATGAATTAGACCTGTAATCGTCAGACAGGTTTGATATTGTCAAAATTGTTATTGTCCGAGAGGCAGGTTGAGCCGTCTAGATTGTCATCTACGTCCTTCGGTCGAGAAATAAGCTAATATACTGGATAGAAAAAAACCGTACGTCAGATATTCAGACTAATTGAGTTTGTCAACTGATCGAGCAGATTGCAATCATAAATACTGGAAATATCTGTGGTGTGGATCCCAACTCGACGTAAAAAAACCTAACGTGGTCGTAAAATAAAACTGAAATTCACCGCATGTCGACGCCGAACGGTGCATTTTAATCCGATAAATCTGCCCGAAATGCATTTTACTGTTTGTCACAACACGTTTCATCCCTGCCGAACGAATCATAAGAGGCATGTTTTCAGCTATGAATTTTCTATAAACTTCTGGCCGAATTATGCGCCTTGCGGTATGGTAGTTCAGTGAACGTTATTGATATCGAATATCGATGAAACAAATTTGAAACCGAACACGGGCTCATCTCTATACGGTATATTAGTTTCTATCGTAACGTTAATTACGTCATTAATATCGAAAGGATTTCCCGATATTCCATTTACTGTGACCATACCGAGAAACTGTATCATAATTTCAATTTCGGAGTATGGGATCATCCCACTTTACACGACCTGAAAAAGAGGAATTTTCAGGATTTTTTTTAAGAACATGATGGTAGGTAGGAATATGAATCTTCTCAGGTTCAATAGATATGACCTTCGTATGTATGAAAAAATATTTTTTAATGCATTTCTACTATTTGTTTAATAATTATCATTAGATGCCCAGAGGCCTTCGAGAAATGGCGATGTCCGTGGCGTTGATGGATTTTTGGTGAGAATCCATCTAAAACAAAAAATTCGGAAAGATTTGTGTTCAGTATGGTTGTGGCTATATCCCGAACTAGGATAAATAATTTTCGTGCAAAAATAATAAAATGGCGGCCGTTACAAAAAAGTGTGCAAAAAATGACCTTTTTTCACGATTTTCAGGTTCAAAAAGGTAGTTGCAATTAAAATTTGGGGATGTTTCTAGTTCGTGACATAAGTGTTACGATTACGAGTATGTGGTTGAAATTTGAGAAGGACCGGTACAGTAGTTTCGAAAAAAGCATCAACGCCGCAAGCAAAAGAGTAGTTTTGAGGAAAACGCGTTCAAAGATTTTTTTTATGAAAAAATGCTAAAAAATTCATACTTGCGTCTAGTCAGCGATCCCAGCACCATACAAGAGACCTTCAACTAACTCGAAAGACTCATATTGGTCCAGGCTGGCATCCCTCCGGCTTGATCTGGCTTCCTGAGAGTCAAGGGAGCTGCGGCGTCGCTCTGGGTGGCGTATTGCAGCGTTTTCGGCCCCATTTGGACTCCCATTACTTCCATTATCTTCAAAATTGACCTGACTCCTTCGTTGAAAACGCACGCTGATGTTCTTGTGGCAATTTCGACGATCTTTCCGCCATTGAAAACAGGCTTAGGCGCCATGGACCACACGCACTTATTGAAACTCTCGTTGTTGTTTTGCGTGTTCTTACCCAAGCATCTTTCTAATAGATCATCCTTGGTTAGATCTTGATAAATTGGTTTCAAAATTTCTTGAATTTCTTCATCAAGAGCAGGAGGATGTTTATAATTTTGAAGAGATCAGCTAGCTTCACGTTTCCGGTATTGACACCAGGAAGTGGCAACTGCAGGACAATTCATGTGTTGCGGATTGGCGTCGGTTGATATTTTGTGCAAAATGAGTTGCCCCAATTGCATTGCGCATATCCTGCACTGAATCTTTATTCCGTTGAATCGTGAATCCGAAATAAATTGATAATTCTTTCATCAATTTATTCGTCAATAGCGCTTTTTTAGGGAGAGTTTCTTTCCTTTTCTTTGGCGTTTTTTTCCCGTTGGCCTTTTTCACAGCTTTTATCGCTTTTTTTCTCTGAGTCAAAGCCTTTTTGGCTTCTGCTGCTCGCTTGTAAAGTCTTCTTGACACATGTAAAACACAGTCGAACTTTTTTACGATGAATTCCTCTCCGTACGGCGAAACATCGAACAGCATTTTAAATGTTTTAGAGTCTCCGTCACCGATATAATAACCGTACCGCACATGGTAACTTTTAACTGACCGTAAAAACATTTCAACTACACCGTCCACTTCTATTTTACCGGCACTACCTTCATGGTTTGCAGTACAAAATTCTTCGAGAGTATGATACCAAGCACTGAATTCGACTGTTTCTTCTTTGCCTTTCCATCCTTCGCAATCTTTACTTATACTTGATCGCACAGCAACATCCAAAACTTTTCCGCTATACTTTCCTATCAAAGAAACGATACCAACGAGAGAAGAAAAGCCGCTTTCCGACCATGACCCATCGCCAAAAACAAAAAAAATGTCTGCGGTATGTCCAGCTTCAACATTCATGCGCTTTTCTTGGTCGACAGCTGTGAGCGTCACTAACAAGGAAACCTTTCGAACCCGAACTCGCCGATTTCAATGATCTTGATATATGTTGTGGAACATCGAAAAATAAGAGACACGTATTTTTTTATACGTGCTCTTAAGCCCGTTTAGGGGGTAAAATCTACCCTCAAAGTTCACTCTTAAAAAGTCTTTTTTCGAAATATCTCTGCTTCTAATTGGTATTCCGCGACAGAACCGAGTAGAAAATGCTCTTTGCGGCGACGCGAAGCTACTAGACATTGTTATGCCCACGAGGGTTGCAACCCCTATTTTTTATACCGGAAAAACCACATTTTTCGAAGATATTTTCGTTGTACTGATTCGAATATTGACTTGAAAATTGAAAAATAAATATTCTGAGCGGTGAAATGAAGTAAATAAGTTGACGTGTTCGAGGATTTCGCGTTAACCACCCCCAAACACGGTTACTACCCCTTTAGACATTGGTCATCTGCAATAATGAAAAAAATGTTTTTCTCAAGACAAATACGAATAAGATATGTTTTGAGAGACACGTATTTTGTTATATGTGCTCTTAAGCACGTTTAGGGCGTGAAATCTACCCTCAAAGTTTACTCTTAAAAAGTCTTTTTCCGATATATCTCTGCTTCTAATTGGTATTCCGCGGCTATGATATTGCTATGATACGATGCGGCTGGTGTAAGAAATCATTATGTTCCAAACATTTCTATGAAGATTACCATTATTGTCATGAATTTATAGAATAATACACTTTAAATTGAGAATTTGAAAAATATTCATCCGCTATAGAATTAGTTCTAGTTTTTTGTATTGAAGTTTTCTGGGTCAATACATATGCAGCTGAACCTGATTACCATGATTGTTGAAATGAAAAATCAAAAATGAGACCTGTGAGCACTTTACTTTGAAAAAACCAAATTGATTTCGAATATTTTGAGTATTTTTATATGTACATAATATAAACACGATTTTCCGAAGTTGATAACTTCTTGATTACCACGAACAGCATTCTGTACAATGATTTGTTGGTGCTTCAACAGGATCAGGAAAATGATGCTGTATTGTATCTTCAACTATTTTTGCTGCGTGATCTTTGTACTGTTCTTGAAAATGTAATGTCTCTCCAATAATCATATCTACGTCATTGAAATCATTTGTGGCACTTATCAGTATATCTTTAATCGATTCTGCTAACTCCATTTCTCTATGATTGGCCGTTCCATCTTGTATTTGAATATTTTGAAAAAACGCGGATAATAAATGTTTAACGGTCAAAGGATTGATTCTCATTGTTGAGTCCGGATGAAGGAACAAACCTACTCATTGCTTCTAAAAGACTACACTCATTCTCGAGCATGGAGTTTCACGACATATATACCCGACCGATGAGTTACGAAACGAATAATCGGTGATAAACAGTATCGTAAAAAATTATCGGACGAAAAGACGAATTGATGGATTAAAAAGTCACTCGCGAATTATAGTTTATCTTGACCAAGGTGATCCATTTTATGATGAAATCATTGCCTCGTGATAAATGACTTTAAATATAAGATATTCGATATCTCAATTCATATCTTATTCGTATTTCTCTTGAGAAAAACATTTTCTTCATTATTGCAGATGACCAATGTCTGAAGGGGTAGTAACCGTGTTTGGGGGTGGTTAACGCGAAGTCCTTGAATACGTCAACTCATTTACTTCATTTTACCGCCCATAATATTTATTTTTCAATTTTCAAGTCAATATTCGAATCACTACAACGAAAATATCTTCGAAAAATGTGGTTTTTCCGGTACAAAAAATAGGGGTTGCACCCTCCGTGGACATAACGATGTCTAGTAGCTTCGCGTCGCCGCAAAGAGCATTTTCCACTTGGTTTCGTCGCGGAATACCAATTAGAAGCAGAGATATTTCGAAAAAAGACTTCTTAAGAGTGAACTTTGAGGGTAGATTTCACCCCTAAACGGGCTTAAGAGCACGTATAAAAAAATACGTGTCTCTTATTTTTCGATGTTCTGCAACATATATCAAGATCATCGAAATCGGCGAGTTCGGGTTCGAAAGGTTTCCTTGTAAGTCGAAAACACTACTTGCCGCGATATCAATATTTTCGACTATTTGATAATACGCGTTCGAATATAATGCAGTTCCAAGATCCATCAAACTACGAAACATTTTCACACCGTGCATTCCAATGCCAATCAATCGCATTACAAAAATTAATTTACGATTCACTTGGTAGCCAGTTTCAATCATGGAACTGGAGTCAATGAATTTATCACCACAACTGCAGCTTACACGCACTTTGAAACCCAGCCCTCGCAATCCATGTTGAGAAAATTGAACATTTTGATCGCAAACTTTACATTTTAGATAATCTTGAAGAGTAGAAAACACTGTGATGAAAGTCAACATGCAATAGTTCACCATCTGATTGCAATCCACGTCGAAAGATTTGTCTTTCATCGTCCGAAGTTCTTCTGCCGTTTTACTTGCATGGTTCGTATTCACTTCATCGCTGTATCTATTACCATGAATTTACGTTTTTTGGCGTTGGATAACGGACGCTTCCACCCGGTTTTCACTCTTTTTTTTATCCATTTTCAAGAAATGATGCTCAGAAAACTAGCGAGGAGAGAGATACGTTCGATACGAAATTCAAAACAAGACTGGCTTTGAAATAACAAATGAGCAAAATTTTGTGTCTACTTTCTCATTTGAAAACACAACATAGCAGATCAATATACCTGTTATTGTATACAATAGGTACAGCTGCTTGTATCTATAGCGCCGAGGGACCCAAGAAGGGGAAAGGAGCTATGCGGTCATCTACCTGCTCGCTCGAGTACGAGAACACTGTGAGCGCGCTGGAACAAAATTCGAAAAAGAATATTTCAAGTACTCCGATCATTACCAAATTTTGACACAACAATTCTGAAGTGGTCTACTTTCAAAAACCACCGGAAACAGAATTGATTTTTTGGAATGGGTAGAGTGGATGATCCCATAAGGGATCGATTATGTTCGATTATCCCTTCGTTTCCCATGCGACAAGCTCGATGGAAATTCAAAGTTCAAGTTGAACTTGGCGTTCCCTAACTTGAGATTAGTTGAACCTGGCTGCATTGCGTGTCGGGGGGAGGGAGGGGGGGGGAGGGAACAAAGCTGTTACGTATCGCTTCCTCTTCGTATCCCAAAGATCTACTACGCCCATTAATTTAATGAAAGTTTCGGACTGAATTACTGCAAATGCGCGCGGTAGGACAATGTTGATGGGTCGATTCGAGAAGGATATTGAAGGAATGCGTGCATTTTATATTAATAATAATAGGTTCAATAAAAGATAATCGTGACAAAGAGATCGCGCGTGATGAATTTGACGCCATGTTTTTTGTTCTAATAAATCGTTGTTTTAGCGCTTCGCCGCGAGAGGCTCTGACGGGGACAAACGATGCCCGCGAAGTTCGGTGTTCGAACACGCGTTTACTGTCAGGACAAAATCTGCACACCGAAAAGTTGGCGCACTGCAATCCCAATAGAGCTGGACGTACAGATGTACAAGTAGGAGGAAAACATTTGTAAAATCAGGAGGCAAACCACCACTTAAAACGGCAATGCTTTTTCATAGACAGGGGATTACGTGAATACTTTCTGCGTATATTTTTCACTTCGCAACGTTCAATTTTCGTTCAAATTGTAGCCAATCTTCTGCAAGCTGTGTTTTATAATAATTATCGCTACAGCCTCTGCAGTTATCTTCCTCTGCATTCTTGTTATCCCTTCCAGAAGTGTCACAAAGAGGCACGGGAATTTCTTCGCAACTGCTGTCTAATAATGAGATTCTACGAATGGCTTTACGTTCCTTGACAGACTTATTTTCTGTAGGGCGAAAAGTACTTTTTTCTTATTTTATTATCTTTTGTTTCTTAAATTTCTTCTCTTTTTTAGTCTTTTCATTTTCTTTTAATTTTTCCTGTTCTATATGTTCGACAGATGTCAGAAGAATGCTCACTTGTTTAGTACGTTTATGAACTTCAATAAGTTTTTTAGGTAGAGGTGATAATTAGATATTTGAGTGTTCAATGGACCAGGCTGTTCCAGTGGTGTTGTTAGTTGGGCAATCACTGTATGGTCATTCTCTTCATTTTCAACACATGCTTCAATGTTACCACTAAAGGCGAATTCAGGTATGGCCCGTGGGTTTAATGGAAAAACTCCTGCGCCTCTCAAGCCAGATGTGGCATTTTCACCTGTAGCTGGTGTACTCCAGCCTTGATTTAGCAAGAAGTCAAATTGAAGTCTAGAAAGACGGTGCACCGGATGTTGTTCCGTTCATAGGCTGCATGACTCGTAAAAATGAGTCTCAAGAGATTTAAAGACAACAACGTCTAACAGCTGCAGAAAGTACGATGTATGGCTAGGCATCGAAATCAAAATAATACCATTTTCGCTCGCAAATTCAAGCATTGCGACAGAATTGCAATGGGTGGAATGACCGTCAAGCAGAAGCAACACTTGCCCGCAGGTTTCCTGGGAAAAAATGTCTACATCCATTCCAAAAACAAATCGAAAGTTATGTAAGCCAACTTTTGCGACATAAAAACACGTGATCCCGGAAGCAAATCCTCTTGGAATTCCAGTTTTTTGCTCTACTTGAAACTATTATTATGACCTGGAAATTACATTTCGAGATAAATGTGGAGACTTCCCCATTGGGGATGCTTCTGTCGATAACATTATCGGAAGGATGTACCCGAAGTTTGGAAGATATCGTGTGAATGAATTGCATTTTTGGGTTAAGAATTGACAAGAAAATATTCGAAAATTTGAGTATTTGATCGAGCTTCCTAGTTATTCTTCACTTTCATACTTAATTATATGTTTATAGTCTTATCCTTCTGAAATACATGTCAGTGATCGAAAAATGGTTCGGTTTTCGGATTCAAATCGATACAAAAAATGTGACGAATTTAGTACTTTTTAGTGTCACGCAAACGTCGCGCGATAGGCCGAATGGAAATTTTCTGGTTTGAAATTTAACAAAACGATAAAGAATAGTGATAATTCAATAATTCTTTCTTTGAAATGAAGTTCAAGTTATGCGGATACACCAAAATATTTAAGAACGTGTGACGTACGCGTACGCACAGGCGCCTACGTCATACAGTCGCGCGTCACGCCATGCCGCAGTACGCGTTAAGTTACCAATGTACCTCCGGCCGAAGGCAAGATGGCCGAGCGGCCCGTCGCGACGGATGACATGTCATTCGGCTCGCCGAATGGCAGACCAAGTGTTTTATCCCGGAACCACTCCGTCCCCCGTCACCACTATCACATTTGATTCTGTACCCGAAGACACTATTACATTCAATTTTTCCAATTCCTTAAAATAATAATAATCCTCGAACAGGGGGGGAGCGGGGATCGGTCTCTGCGCTATCGGCTCCACAAATTAGCCTTGGCACTTCTTAGGGCAAGAAATCGGGGGTAGCTATTGGGGAGGATAGTGGATGAGGGAAGAGGGAGGGCGATTGGAGGGTAAAAATGCAATCAACCCAGCTTAAAACTACGCGATCGCCACTCGCCACGCCACCGAACACCAAAGGCAATATGGCCGCAGCCGGAAGGACTGACGGAAAAACTACACAGCTAACTAGCTTTGGGGGTAAAAAGCAGGGTAAATGCCGATCGGGGGAGGGTTGAGATAATGACGGTAGGGAACTCACTCAAACGGCGTACGGCTAATCCTTGTGCAGTCGTACACTCGCAATCTCGATACTCTCTCTCAAATTCGCGAATCACAGTCTCACTTCTTAATGCGTATGCAGTCGGGTCAAAGCTGATGGTCCGCCGTGCCGTCGTCTCCTTCGGAGGTTGTCAGGTGGTCGTTCCGAATTCCGGGGCGGTGATTGGTGGGTCCGTGGCGCTTATATCGGGCTGGGTTTTGTTTCGGTAATCGGCCGGGAGGGTCGGTGCGTTGACATCGGGGACGGATCGGCAGCAGGCGAGGTTTGGCCGGAGGTCCTTAGGTGGCAACGGGTGCAGGGTTTTGGTGTGTTCGCCGCAACGAGCTTCAGGCATGCTCGCTGCGGCGGCTTGACGGGCAGTTGTAACGCCGTCTTGCCGCACGAACGGGTTAGTAGACGGGCTGGCGTACGGGCATCGGACGATTCCGTAGGGCGTACGGTCACTTTCCCCTCTCGCCCGCGCTTGCCCGGCTCGCGAGCTACAGGCCGTGCTCCTCTGACCGTGCCGGGTTCCCAGGCGGTGGCGGGTGACGGTGGCTGCGGCTGGCGGCGGCTGCAGCGGACTCGGGTTTCGCTACACAGGCATACTGTGGGAAGAGAAAGGTGGTAAGAGTGGGGCGGGGGGCGAGAGGGGGGGGGCAGCTGATTCTACGCGGGTACTAATAGTGCAGGGGTGTCGCGAGCGAGTGGCGGAGCCCGGGCCGACGATGAAGGGAGCTTGTGGCGACCTTTTGTTACAACTTATACCATTTATTCATCATTTTTTCGGGCAATAAACATATTTTTCACCAAGGTCTTTATTAGGATAGTGTTTATTATCTTATATTACGGCAAGCAGATTAAATTGATTTGAGAGCCAAAATACTGTTGAATGTGAAACAATCTCTACATTTTCAATGGAGCTATGAGTACACGAAGAGTGAAATCATGCATGTAAGTGATAAATCATCGAAAAAAAAGAATCGTGAACGTTTTGCATTGAAATGTCATTTTTTTCCCACCTTAGCTTTGAGTTTCATATTGTCGACCATATCAAATTTATCGGATGCTGAATATTTTTGCGCTCTTAACTGACTATGAGACAGGGTTGTACGCTTTGAATCAAGGTTTTCACTAATAATGTTCTCATGATTCCATTGAAAATATAAATATTATACAACGTTTAATATTATTTTGGCTCTGAAATTAATTTAACCTACTCGCTGTAATATGAGATAATGAATAGTATAGACAATACTACATAGGATTACAATGAAAAGGTAATATCTAATTTGTGATAAATTCTCACTAGAACACTCATCAATGGTGAATATAATTACTGAATAATAGGATGAAAAAGTAAGGTCAATCATTGCATCAAAAAACCAACGGCATACGTACTTGGAATGAGTATAACAAAACGAACTTTGCAGGCATTTGAAGTTGAAGGTGAGAACTAAACATCTTGTGAGCTTCATATTTGTATCTCGCAGTCAACACGTTTATTTCATAGCGCGAATAATGAGAATTTCGGATATTTCAGAATTTGAATCAAAGATTTCGTGTACGAAGAGTAGGCCATTTGATAAGATTCTTGGCTGTATTTCTTCGATGATGAGTACACTTAATTTCGGAATAACACTAGTTGTGTGGCGTGCTTATTGTTGAAGACGTTTGGTAAATATTCGCCAAATGTCGGAAACAATAAGCGGTACGAGCATTCGCGCAGAATTTTTCTAGTTACGTATCGCAACACAGCCTTGCGTGTAATCCATTCGTTTGGTACCACGAATTACGCTCGTTCCTTGAATACGACTTTCGATATCGTCGATGATTGGTCCTTAGAGAGAATCGCATTCGCGTGTCTCGCGACACAGGAACCTCGCCCATCGATCGAAAAATTCGCGAGGCTTTTCCGTCGAATCGCGTGACTGTGATGACATATCACCTTTCGTACTTCGTTCTCGACTAGACGGAATAAATTCATTTGCTTTTTGTTTTTTACATCGGAACATTGCGTGATGACATTTTTTACCTCGCCTAACCGCAACGGATCCTCAGTTGTTTACATTAAGGGAGTTCTGCCCAAAAACTGAAAACAGAGAGATTTTATTCAAACTTTGTAAATGTGTGGCAATTTATCGTCTCAACATGCTGTACAATTTTTGAAATTTTCAGGAAGCTCGTTTATGAGAAAAGTTATTCAAAGATTAATACGTAATCTTATGGGAAAATCGAATTATTGGGCATATTGTGAATAATTTCTATACTTCTAACCAAGAGTTTTTTGTGAAATTTAGAGGGATCATTGTTTCATAAGAATCTCTTCGTCAGAAATATGATACTACAGGGTGCGCCTGCAGGGTACACGGAGAGACGTTCAGTATATGAATATTTGACTTATTCCGTATGAAAAATTGACGTAAAATATAAAAATGTAGGGATAATCGAGGTACTGATACAAAAATTCGCACAATGACTATGAAAATGCCGGGTTGATATATCTTTTTAGAGTAACTCATGAGAATATCCGAATTTTACATAAAAAGAATTACAGTGTATGTAATAAAAAATTACATCCAGGTTTCATTTACATAGTGCTCTCCGTCGCTCAATTTCTTAACGTATGAAACGAACATTTTTTAGTTCTCCTCTTGTCAGAATTTCCCAAGTGGAACTCTGTATGTCGTATATTTTATATGGCCTAGTGTGTTCCCGATAGTAACAATCAGTTAATGATTTCTTTACTAAGATAAAATCGTGTTCACCATTCAAAATTATCGAATGTACAGAATTAAAGTGTGAACCTATTTCTGAAAAGGTGACTATTATACTATCTTGTTTAATAGTGTTCCCCATGTATTCAATAGAATTAGTCAAGGAGATACTTCTAGCTTTTAGATCATTTGGTAATAAGTCGAAAAAATGTGTCATGTCCGGTACTTTATCAGTGGAAACTGATTGAATACGGCTTGGCATAAACGCTGGACACGGCGATTTTTTTGTTGAAAACCTGTAATTCAATAGAAGTTGATGTCTCATTGCTATTGTTCTGCAAACGTTAACTCTGCAAATTTCTGAACGAGAGATCACTTTTCCTTCAAGATTTCTACTTTCCAAAAGTTGGCTGCAATATTTTTCCAGAATCCAAGTTCCGAAGGACATAGTCCTGTAACATAACATTTTTCATACAAATCTTAATTATTCAATACACTTTATTCGCAATACCTACCGGAAAGGCTGTAATTTTAATATCAAACTTTACTTGTTCCAATCGACAATATTTACGGTTCGTCACAACGATGCGTCCCTGATCCTCAAGTTACACGTCGTCTACCAGATCGTCGAACATATTCTACATCCATATAAATTATGAAGCGAATGATGTGTATTTTTTAATATTTATAAACCAATACTACCTTCAACATTCGATGTAACAATTGTCATGGCCGCTGTACACTCTCGCGCGAGAGGTCGACGGACGAGCGCCACCCTATTTACTCTTGTTTATTCAGTACGCTTTGCGAACGCCGAGAAGATGATCGTGTCACGAGTAACGGCAGCTGTTGCTCTATGCGCCATGAGTTATTATAATTACGTGCAAATATAACATACGAAAATAATTAAAAAGAAATGGCGTAAACGGAAATGGTGGATGCTTACTGTGCATCGAAATAGGGCACTGTAAGTACATACATTAAAAGCTTGAAGGCTGGAAGTAATTTTCTCTGCTATGGTTACTTTATCTCTGTTTTATTCTTGCAGGGCCACGGTGGAAAGTCAGTTAGCTGAATTAGTAGCCGAGCCTACTGATGAATTTAGAAAATTTACGAGGATGTCGTCAACAGACTTCAAGTATTTATTGAACAAAGTGAAACCCATTATATCTAAACAAGATACTTAACTGAGAGACACTATTCCAGCAAAAATACGTCTTGCCATTCCATTAAGATTCTTAGCTTCTCGAGACAGCTTCGAGAGTTTTTACATTATCTTTTCAAGATATCTAGTTCTCTGATGTCAAGAATAGTACGTGAAGTATGTGCAGCATTGAATGAAGTGATGAAATATGAAATTAAGGTGGGTAAATAAAATATTTATAAATGTATTTCACCATTTATTGAACTGTTTAATTATTATAACTGTAACGAACGGACTCCGTCCGTCGTTCCGACGATTCGTTTATTATCAACAGATCCCTCGGATCTGTAATCAGAGTCGCGAGAAAGTCCGTTGGAAACGTTCGTTGGAAACGACCGTTAGAACCAAGGATAGAATTCCGCCGAAACAGCGGAATCCATCGACCGCGGAGCTGTCAGCGGGCGCTCCGCGGCCAGCGCAAAAGGGCTCCTTTTGCAGATAGTAATATCACTACGCATTCCATCGCGGGCTAACCGACGGGACCGCAAAGGCAGTCATCGCCTGACCGTCACCTCCGATAGTCATACGCTTGACACTCTCTCCCTGACCTTTTTACGCCGATATCCCTATTATAACTCCTTTGAGTCGAGTCGCTTTAATAACCTGTTGTAGATCGTGGGAATAGGAACAACCTTTTAATAAATCTTTAGTAGATCCTCTCATCCATTGTCGAGATTTAATCAAACCCATCACTTCCCTAAACGACTCGCAGAGTCGACGCGCCGCTCCCTACTGTTTTCGGAAACTGAGGATCCAGCCGCTGGGATCGTAACAATAACAACTGAAACTTCTTAAATATAATAAAACGAGCCTAGTTGGAGGTAATTGTATACAGTTATTTATTTTGTACATTTATTTAATTTATTTTTTATACATGTATATAATTTTATTAATTATATACATTTATTCTTATTCAATTCAATGCATCGCATGAAAAAAAACTTGGTCGACAATATTATTGTCATAAGAGTGTGAAGCAGTTTGTGCAGGAGCAATTACTTCATTAGATAAAATAGTAATGAATTTTGATGGTACTTTCCGAGATGATTCTGGTAAATGAATGACAAGTATATGGTCTATAGCATTTAAAATGGGCGAAGGTGTAGAATAAGATGAAGAAGTTTGAGGTGTAATAATTCTTTGGTATGTCATTGGTTCTGAGTATGTTGAACACACTGAATAAGATGTAGGTGAGGGGCTGGGAGATGGAACAAATTGATTATTAGCTGCAGGGAAAGGCACACTTTGAATTGTTTTGATGTACAATCCATCTATTTCCCACATTAATTGCATCAGTTTCAAATCAGATAGGTTTCTCAACTTGTTAGCTAAGATTTTTCCATATCAGTCGCAATCATCTTCTGGCACTTCTGGTTTTTGTAGAACTTTATTTAAAGTCGTCATTGCATCTTTCATATGTTTTCCTGCTTCTTGCAATTCCACAGGGTTTTGACGACGTCGTTGTATCACTGGGCTTACAAATGATTTTGGAATACCTGCCTCCGTAGAATCTTGTGCAAAAGTGCCTGCAGTAGGGAGTTGAATATGATCCGTCGCATTCGCATCAATACAAACTTCATCTAACTCCAGACTCGTAGAGGGCTGATAATTCTGCGAAATAAAAAGAAGGTATTAATCCAGAAGTTTTTCTTTACAGATGCCGTCGAATCCAGAATCATGGCTAGAAGTAGAAGAGAGTTTTAGAAAAAACTTCCCTCGTCGCGTCGGTGCTAGCGATGGAAAGCGCATCGTTATTCAAAGCCCAGCGTATAGTAGTTCGAAGTATTATAACTACAAAAAAAGTTTTAGTATCATGCACCTGTCACTAGTAGATCATACACTACAAATTCTTATTTGTTGATATTGGATGGCAGGGACGAATAAGCGATGGCGGTGTGTTTCGTAATAGTTTACTGTGGCACAAAATTTGTTCCGATGATCTTGACCTACCACCACCGACCCCATTGCCAGGCTCGACAAAAGTCGTTCCCTACGTATTTTTGGGAGATGGAGCTTTTGCTCTTAGTACTCATATTATGAAACCATACCCTGGTAATCACAATACAGGATCACCAAAACGTGTGTTCAATAATAGACTGTCATCTTCTCGGGTAGTCGTAGACAATACGTTTGGCATACAGGCATCAAAATTTAGAATTTTTCGAAAGCCTATTCTACTAAATCCAGAAAAGACTTCTGGTTTAACAATGAAATGTATACTATTGCGAAATTTTCTTCGGAAAAGTGTAAGTTCAAAAACATCTACACGCCACCAGGAGCTACAGATATTTACAATCAGAATGGTTCTTGGTTCTTGGAGAAATGAAATTGAAGAATTTCATGGAAGTTGTGCAATACGATCTTTGTCGCGTATACCTAAAAGACCTACTCCTAATGCGAAAGAATTCACTTCATATGTCTTTTCTCATTAATGGTGTATAACATGAACTTGACCTTAATAAGATTCTCATTACAATGTATAGTGTATAAAATAAGTGTATAATAAATAACACGCGGTATTCCGAGTACTCGCGCCGCGTAAATGAGGCATAAGCGAGGCCCTTTGACTCGCGCTCGAAAAACCGACTCGGAATGGAGAGCCCACGAGTGACTGCGAGGCATTCCGAGATAAAGCGAATGTACACTGTACATTCTCGCGCCCGCCGTCCCTCGACAAGAGTGTACAGCCGCCATCGGAATTCGATGGACATTTCCAAAAGTCGGTATTCAATGTAACGTCCCTAACCTCAAAAACTACACGTGTATATTAGAGGTACATGCTTTTAAATTACTTAGGTAATCAGTTAATACTTTCACAAATTTCAGTAGAATAGTTGCGACCAAATCTTCAAAAACACCAAGCAGTTAACAATTAGCACTTCACAATTCGCCTCGCTCATAGAAAACAATTCACAAAACAGCACTCGACTAAGGAAACACATGCGCAATGATGCTAGAGAACACGCGTCCTCGATGTGAGGCGGTCTGGCCCTCCGGCTGAATTCGGAACAGCTTGGGAATGTTCTGCCGTTTTTCGTATAAAGTTTTAGAATTTCTCTCAAGCCCCAGTAGCAAAGAATATAAGCGTCACTCAATACTGTGTGCGTTCTTATGGAGAATACTAAAATTTTGTATGTTGCTTACAATATCTGCCATTTCAAATACTTAGATCCAGAATAATTTTTACAAAACGTCTTATTTATCGTTATCAGTCTATCACACTTTAAAATTTCTAACAGTAAATAGTACTGTTTCTTAACGTACGATACTGATTCTTCCTCATAAATATTGGGATAATGCATACAAAAATATCATGATTTCATATGAATATAGGAAGGATTATCACAGTGACGCGATTATCCCTAAATTCTTATATTTTATGTCAATTTTCCATACGGAATCAAACAAATAGTCATACTAAAAGTCTCTTCGTGCAGAGAAACTTACTTATTTGAAAAGTCAATAAAAACAAAAGTACTTCAGTTATTGTTTCAATTCTTTTTTTATTTGCGAATACAATATCCCAGTTTCTTTTATACATTGTTGAAACTGACATCGGTTAAATGGCGACCCTCATTGTGCATTCACTGATTAAGTCGGTTTCTGAAGTTCGTCTCCACTCTTCGCAGCATATTAATCGGTATGTTGGCAGTAGCGTTACGAATGCTGTTCTTGAGGTGAGCTATAGTCCGTGGTCGATCGACATAAACCAAGGATTTCAAAAAACTAAAAAAATAAAATCGCATGAGCCAAATCTGGGGAGCGATCTCTCATGGCCGGCACGCTCAATTATTCCTTGCCATTGCCATGTGTAATGTGTATTTTGGTTCTGGTATTTAAATTACTTTTCCCCCACTTATAACTGGGGTTTTTTATGCCGGCTAAATATCAGTTAGTTTCATTTGATTCACTAAAGAACTAGTTAATTCAATTCTTGGTTTTTTTATTCATTGATACATCTCACACCCACCCCCACTTCATAACTGCGGAACTATCGACGTGAGGGTTTATTCGTTAATTCAAAGTGAGACTTATTATTTATCTACGTCATGTTCGTTCTTTCTATAGTTAACATCCTTAAGAGTGAACAGAAATTTTCTCTAAAACGTCTTGAAAATTTTATAAACTGACCTCCTAGAATTTTACTTTTCATAAGTTCGCAGTTTAGATATAACTATGTAGTAAGATTGATATTTGCCATTATATTTGCCACTATTAAATAATGCAGAAATTGATATTTATTACATTGAAAAGTTTTATTTTGATAATGAAAGATACTTTAACGTTTTCTTAAAAATTTTGTTACTAGTATATACGCGCAGTAGTCGACATGAACAAAGCCGGCACTATAACCCTTCGTATTTCCGGGAATCCTCTTTTAAGCTGAAATAAGCCAATTGTTGCCGGTACAGTGTTTCACTCAGCTAGCGCCGATATTTTGATTCCGCGCTGAATATACGAGCTTTCTTTGCCAAAAAACGAGAAGTGAAGAGAAAATTGACCGCGAAGAATCCCAGTCCTCAAAACGGATAGAAGCACAAGATACGACACAAGACGTACACTTCCACAGGATTCAGAACCTGTAAAAATGCCACGGATTCAAAAACTGGTTTTCCAAAATAGGAAGAATCCATTTTTCATAGACAAGCCATGGCGATGTATCAAGACAAATTACATAGAATAGCTGCAGCTAGCGGTATTGAAATGTTGATACATCCAAAACTTTCCGAAAAAAACACGTATTACGTGAAGAGGAAAGGCAGGGTTAGTTAGCCTATGATACCACTAAGCATTTTTTTTTTTTTTTATACTAATGAGAGTACTTGATTGTCAAAGTTTAGGAACGTCCAATATGATGTGCACTTGAAATACGTCAAAATTTAAAATCACAACACAAGTCAGATAATATTATCAAACGTCCTAAGATAATTCACACAGAACGTAAACACACGGTTACGCGACACATGCAACTAAATGGGAGTGAGCGTAGACGCGCTATATAATTCAGGTAATATTCTCCCGCAATTTGTGGCAACTTAATTAAGAGGAAAGGCAGGGTTAGTTAGTCTATGATACCACTAAGCATGAAGTCTATAATTGAAGTAATACAATTTCCAGTATGCCAACGAATTAGCTTTGCGTGGAAATTATAGTTTGGAAGACAAAAAAGAACAAGGATTATTTCAGAATTTGTTTGAATATACGTGCATAAAAGATCCGAATTTGAAGGAGGCTCGCAGTCATATATCACAAAACGCAACATACCGTTCACCTAAAATTTAAAATCAAATAATTCAGGCAATGGTTCAAGCAGTACGAAGTTCCATTGTTAATGATCCAATGGAAGATCGGACGAGAGATGAAATGGTTGTGGCCGAAAAAATCTTATCCATACTTGCGCCTGCGGACGCAGCGTTACAAGCCTGAAGCACAGGATTGAAAGACGCCATAACAATAATCAAGTGCGTCCAACATGAAATGACGAAACTTCGATCAGATGAAATGTATCATCAAATTTTGGAAGAAGCTAAGTCTATGTCAAGCAGCGATTTCGAAAATAGGACCGAGGCCCAGAAGAGAAAGGTCAAAAAACTAAGTTGGATGACTACTTGATGTATGACGCTCCTGTTCCTCTGCAAGACAAAATATAGAAAACCAGGACGCACAGCCATTTAAATCTGAGTATTTCGAAACTTTAGATCTAGTAATTGCTGAATTACAAAGAAGATTTTCGGCCAATGACGATCTACTAAATTCAATAGCGAGTCTCGATAAGTTTGATTTAGACAAAATGGTACTATTGAAAAATTTAGGTAAGTATAAGAAAATTGAACAAAACTATGTTGCTGCTTGTATAATATTAGTGTTATGTATGTATGTCCAATTCACAATTCCAACTGATTTTTCAGGTCTCAAAATTCCATCAAGGGAAGAGGATACTGTGGTCAAAGCTTATTTGAGTCGTTGCGAGAATAAAATGGAAAACACAATGCAAGTTCTTTACAGGCAGCATGAGGCATTCAAAGATACATATGAACTTTTTGCATCTGTGGCGACGATGGGATGTAGCACTGCTGTGTGTGAATGTACGTTTTCAACTTTGACTGCAATGAATAGACCTCAGAGGCTGTCAATGGGTTACGAAAGAATGGCAGGCATGGTATTTCTCGCTTTTAAAAAAAAAGAACAAAGTCAGTTGATCCGAATGAAGTCCTTCGCATTTTTAATAATATGGCAAATCGAAGAATTCAGTTGTTTTAAGAAAGTACCTTTCATTATTTTATTGAATATAATATGTCTGAAGAAATAATATAAACCTAAGAGAATGAATTTTTTGCTTTCATCGATCAATGACCCCCTCTTGACAATTAAATACGACCTCACTCACTCCCACGCAGAAGTCAAGTACGGCGAACATCGATTGACCAGATCAGATCAAGTTTTTTCGCCTCCGCCCTACCTGTGGCCACCGCTGCCCTATCTTCAATTCATCTCCAGCTACGGCCCTGCTGGGAACAAGCGGGTTGAGGCTGACAGCGAACCAGCCTTTAAACTTTCCGTTATTCGTGCTCGTATCAATATTATTTATCGTTAAAATTTATTAACTACCCACAATTCCTATGTGTACTACATATTTTTATTCAAACTCAACATTTTTAGATTTGTAGATTTTCTAATACTTTATCGGATCGCCATTTTGAATTTTTCAAATCTGAGTTTCGACTCGTGATCAGTGATCCCGAAAACGTGCGGGTTCATATTTGCATCAAAATCAAGATATTTTCAGAATGTTGTCCACCATATTGGATTTGCCATTCTGAATTTAGCAAGTCTAACCTCATATTCGTGATCAGCGACCTCAAAAATTTTCGGATACAAATTTTGATGCCGATCCGTTCATCCGGTCCCAAGATATCAACAATTTTATTCTATTTTTGGGAATATTGTTATTCAAATTATGGGAAAACTACGCCTCCGATCGATGCCAAACTCTGATCAGTTCTAAGTTGAGGAAAACCGCGTCGATTGAGCCCAATTCAATCAGAATCTGCGCACTCGTTCTCAAGACGGGACAATTTAATCGCATACATACGTACATACAGACCTCCAACTGAAAATAGTCGGAAGTGATTCTCTGGGCCTCAAAACGTGGAGATCGAGTGAAAACTCAACTTTTCATTTTCAGGGTGATTACAATAACTTCCCATTTTTCTCTGAAATCAGAGCAACGGGAAGTTGAAAAATACAAAAACCTATGGCCAGTGGTCAGTGTCTGTCGTGAAATCAGGAAATACCACGAAGCACCACGGCATCACAAAGTTCGACCTTGTTGGTTCGTGTGGTGATTTCGAAAAATCATTTCAAGAGCTACATACTTGGTGGGCACATTCCTTTCCGCCTTTCTCCTACAACTGTACGCATTTTGCCGCATATTTTTACCAATTTGCATCTGCCAGGGCAATTACGACGTACTTGAATGGAAATGGTTGGTGGGAAGTTGTACCGCCAGAAAACTTCAATCTTTCGGAAATTTAGATAATTTATATTGATTCAACCGTCGACTGAAATTTTTCATTTTGAATTTATTGCGAATATACTTGGGTCAGCGTGCATTATATCTTCCAGTTGATTATTTGCATGCCTATGAGTTTAATATTAAACCTAAGTAAAATAAGAAAAATCGAAATGGAATCAGTGTGTACTTCAACCAGCCCTTCTGAAAATGTATGATAGAGTCGTATAGATGCGAATAGAAATCCAGACACAAAAACCGCATAACACCATTTTATGCAGGCACAATATGAGTATACATGAGTTTCGTGAGTAATGATTCGAATCATTTTTGATATCCAGAGAGGTAAATATTCTCACTCAAACGCATCAAGACACAATATTGGAAACTGGAACTCTTACTTTCAGAAAGAGTAAACTTCAATTAGTATTTAAATCCGTTATTGTACATGAAAATTCTCCAGCGACAATATAAGTCAGATCATTGGAACCATTCAATGGAGTATACGCAATTTTTTATAATTTAATACAGCAACAGGAGTACTACCAATAAATCAGCTGTATATATATACATTATATTATACATAGCGCTCGAGACATCAATTTTTAGCATTCTTCAAAACGTTGATTGTCCACTAAATTAATGATTCTGAAGCTTGTTCATGCAATTCAATAGTGTATTACACAATAATTCGTAATTATCGATGGTGTTGCGTTCGTCTACGAAC
This sequence comes from Arge pagana, assembly GCA_963969455.1. Taxonomy (NCBI): domain Eukaryota; kingdom Metazoa; phylum Arthropoda; class Insecta; order Hymenoptera; family Argidae; genus Arge; species Arge pagana. Next base: position 48,145 of record CAXAKQ010000138.1, read on the forward strand.
ATGTTTGATGATTCGTAATATAGCATTAACGAATGGCTGTAGTGTGGGAGAAAGGAATGTGCCGAACAAGTATGTAGCTTTTGGAATGATCTTTTGAAATCACCACACGAATCAGCGAGGTCCGACTTGGGATGCTGTGGTGCTTGGCGTTATTTCCTGATTTTACGACAGACTTGCGATAGGTTTTCGTATTTTCTCCTTTCTCAAGAGAATTCCATTCTCTTCTCCAAAACAAAAACAGTTTCTGTAAAATGTGATATCTTTTTACGCGCAAGTTCTAGGACAGCCACTGAACCCAAAAAGAAAAGATAACTGAAAGAACCGTCTAAATCCATTGACCTAGACTTATCCAAAGAAGACACCTTCTATTCAGAGTTATGAATAGTTCTTGTAACAGTGTCGACAAAATATGAATAACAATTTAGTATTTTACTGCAGTTCTCGTGACCAAAACCAGTTTTCGAGGATTGAATAAGTATTTTTTTTACGATTATGCCACATTGCTTGTGTGTTACAATTGTCACCAAAGCTGTTACAATCGACTCCGATAAGTTGTCAACTGTAACATGTGCAGCAATGTCCAATATTGATTCTTATTGATAATATCGAACCTGTTTCCGAACTGGACAGATAAAATCAGCAAGATTCAGGATCAACAAATTTGTTGGAACAAAATTATTTGAAAGAAGAAATAAAAAATATTTCGGATGAATTGTTACAACCGACACCGGGCTCTTAAGTGACCTGCATGACAAATATTCAGGCGGTTATCTGATTTTTGAATCTTGGTGAGATATGTCTGTCGAGGAAATATTCCAACGATCCCTCTGAGATCCAAGAAAATCTCTGAATCCGACTGTGAAAAAGGTAACGAATACGTCCCCATCCGGATGAAATATTTGAGGGCAGTGAAAATGAATCCAATTCGAGGCCTAGAAATTCAGCGCATCGATCGTCAAGTGAAAAGAAATGAAAGGAGACAACGTTAAATAATGAACGTCTTTATGGGAGCTTTCGAACGAATTTTATTGATTCTAACTGATCTTCCACTTTCGTCCATTAAATCCTCCGCAAAATGGAGAATTATTCGGTCCAAAAAGTACTCGTTGGTTGATCGGCTCATTAGACTTTTTGCACCGTAAAATTGCCTTCGTGAATCTCTGTTTAAAATCCATTTCGCGGAGGAGCGAAATGCATCGCGACTTCCTCTTCCAACGATAATCATGAAGCACCAAACGTTCCGTGGATCGGAACGAGGATTTTTCTTCATTCGCAAAGTAGAAAAATCTTTGGAGTGAAAGTATTAATTTTCCAGGAGAACGTCGCATCGTTTGAACCTTCTTCCACCGAAAGACGTTTTTGGACTCTACGGTGCTCAGCCTTTTAGCCAAGCTAGTAAATTAATTACTCAACTCTTCCCTAGTTAATTATTAACGGGGCTTTCGTAAGTGGAGTGTGAACACGTTACACCGCCACAACAACACCCTCTCCGAACCCCCTTCACCTACTTCTCTCATCTTAACTAACAACTTCAAAATTACAATTTGTTTCGCTTCGGTTTCTTCTTTCCAAAGGACAACAATAGATCCCACTCTCGTTTCATTCTCCTGTATAGCATTTCCGAATTCTTCGTCTATCGTAGTTCAACGGAGTCAACGACACGGCAAACGTTAGACGTACGAGATAGAATTTGACATTCGTCTCGACATATTTTTCGAATCGAATTCTTCGCTCAATTTTCACGTTGTACCGACAAATCCGGCATCGTAATAAATATCAAAGCAGGATGACCATTTTTTTCAACGTTGTTTAACCCTACACACGACCGACTTGTAACTCGGTATGGCAAAAATGCCCTAGAGGATTCGCAGAATGAAAATACCGTTGACGATGAATACCTATTCGTGTTCTTCATGTGCTTTCGATACAAAAGAATATTTGTTCGTGCGCATTCTTAGGCTGCTTCACCCAACCTCGAATAAAATTTCGCTGCTTTTTCTCGAGGCTGTTTCGCATAGGTGCAATTGATAGAAACCAACGATTGATGCCTATACCATCTCAATAGGAAAAAAAATCTTATGTAGTACGAATAGGGGATGAGCGGGCAGGACGGGGAGGGCGGGTATAAAGAATATCTGTTTTAAGATCGCTAGTTGATCGATAGAAAGAGATAGAGCTGCTGTTGCGTGACGCATTACACGCATGTACTTACCGTCAGTTAGGGAAGGGCGATTCCTGCAAAGAGAATCGATTCTAAAGCATCGATTCCCGAAAAGTATCGATTCCTCGAAATCGATCCTTTTTAAAAAAGCATCGAAGAATCGTTAACTTTGCGCACTATTCCATTTAAAACATTTCCGCAGGAAAATTCACCTGTCGGTTTTGTACATTTCTTAGTTTTTATCTGAATTCACAATTCACACTCCTCGTGAAGGTTTCATACCCATCCGATCATTTGAAGAACACAACAAAAGTGACCTTAACCTAGAAACACATAATCATTTCATCCACTAGTAGTCACGACATCAGGGTTGAATTGAAATTTTTTATTGTGGAATTCACGACCAAAAATCCAAAATGAATAGAGAAAATCTTAAGTATGAAGTCCTCAGGGAAACTCCTAGTAAGTTCTACTCTATCTATGGAAATCAATCACAGTTTAGCATTAGTAAAGTAACTTCAATTTTTATCTGATTTTCAGTGAATCAAGTTGATCCAAGATTTGTAATTTTCTTTAAGATAAATGAACATGGGCCAGTAAAAGTATCTAACTTGAATATTAGAGAGTACTCACAATTAAAATGTAAATAATTTCTATTTACAAAATATGTTATGTTCTAAGAACACAAATATTAAATTAAATTTACATTTTTCTAGATGATGATACCTACACTCATCAATAAAGTTGTTCGTCCACACTCACAAGTAATGTTCGATTCTTTGTGATTCGATTCCTGGCTGAAAAAGAATCGATACCTTAGGAATCGATTCTGAAAAGAATCGATAAAGGAATCGATTCTTCGTCGTCAAGAATCGAATACCTCTACAAGAATCGAATGGAATCGCCCTTCCCTACCGTCAGTTCTCTTTCGGCAGTATAGATTAGTGGCTGTGCGATCTGTATAGACAAATTGAATTACGATAAAACCACCTTAATTACCTTGTGTTCATTCAATAATATTTGGGGCTAGCGAAAGTTTGATATTTTTAGTGAAGTTTTCTGTTAAAAGAAGAAATTATATCTTAGTCTTTAGTTTTTGGGCTCTTCAAAGTGCCCATAATTGACCTACCAATATAAAAAATTTACTGATTCTCATAACATTAGCGCTATTCTACGCTAAAGTGAGGCATAAAGAACTAACAATTTTTTTAATTTAATTAATGTAATAAATGAAAAAGAAGGATGAAATCAGCAGGGATCTATTTTTATTACATAAATTGAAACTTATTCATTTCGTAAGACACATATTGCTGAAAAAACGATATTTCTTATGACTAGATCGAAGATCCTATATAGTGGAAATCATTTCATAACCGTTTTTTACAATAAATTAACTAGGTGGTAATTTTGGTATCATTCAGACGTTTATTAAAATATCAGGTTAAGAAGATTCAGAAAAGACTTCATCTGCATGATAATAGCGATTAAAGATTAATAGCGATTACACAGTAGTGAAGCAACTGACATGAATGTATATGCTGTTGTTGTTACAGGTAAAAAATTTTTTTACAGCACGGAATTGCCGAATCATAGATTTCGTACTAATAACTGTTACGGACGGACTTCGTCCACCGTCCAACGGTCCAGTTACCAACGGATTCCGCCGACCTGGAATCCGAATCATGGGAAAGACCGTTGGAACAGATCTCACACCTTTCCGCGGAATCAGCAGATTCCACCGAGCCGCAGAACTCTCGGAGAGCGCTCTGCGGCGAGTGAACAAGACCCTTTTCCTGAATTAGAGAATCATTGCGCGAACCGTCGTGGGCCGCACGAAGGGTCCGCGAAGGCAGTCATCGCCGAACGATCATCCAAGACAGTCCTCTCGCTGATCTTGCTAATTGTTAACCGACCAAGTTTTCATATCGCACGAATATCACAAGTCCTCATATTAGAGTCGCTTTATCAACATATTGTAAGGTCGTGGGGTAGGGCAAGCTCATGAATAAACCCAATTGATACTATTTTCTCCCAATTACTCGTCTCGAACTACAACCGAACCCGTCACTTCCTTAAAACAACTCAGAGAGTTGTACGCGCAGCTCCCCCGAACTTTGAATAATCGACGTTCTAACCGCTCGGAACGACCGTTACTAGGCGAAAACAACATCCAACGATCGCGTTCGTAACAATTTGGTGCTAAGTGTGGGGTGTTGCGAAAGGTGAAATTTTTATATTTTGGTGACAAAGTGAGTGGGTTAATTGATTAACCCGCAAGTGTCACAACGGGAAGTGACCATAAGGATTTAACGAACCCAGAGACGGGGAACGACCAGGATACCAAAGAAACCGAAGAGAGGACGAAAGAGAATGATAATCGCCCTCTGCCTCTTCCAAGTATGGATACTTTTTGGGTAAGTCCCGCTTTGTATTAATACAAACTTAACTTGATTGCGTGATCAGTGCGCCTAAACTAGACGTCGGTGCATCCGAATATCGAATGTCCGAAACCCCATCGACGGGAGAAAATCATTCACCCTTCGATCCGTGGGCGCGTCGCGAAAGCAAACCGCATTTAAACAGCGATTCCGACGAGGGCACGTTGACGTCGGTCGGAGAAATGGAACAAGTAAATAACATAACGAATCCGCCGCAAGCACAGGGTGATACATCGGCGATGGCTCACCGGGGAAACGCGCACGGGCACCTTCGCGACGCGTTAGATATGATACCGAACTTCAATGGGTCCCCGGACCACCTAATCCCATTTATTCAGTGGTGTAAAAACGCGGTCGCGTCGGTCCCTCCAGAGATGGAAAAATTAGTAGTCCAATCCCTAAGCAGAAAGTTTAAGGGAACCGCGGCGGATTTCGCCATCGCAGTAATGAGTATGGAGAAGCTAGACGAAGTAGTAGCTAGGCTAAATGCGGTGTTCGACGGGAAACGAGGGGATTCGTACTGGATGGAAGAGTTATACCGAGCCCATCCGACCCCTAACGAAACATCCGCGACTTACGGGGCCCGAATAGCGACGATTTACGAGAATCTCCGTATCGAGGTGCGAACACGAACAGACACCTCCGAGGGTGCGCGAACAGCGAAGATAGAACAAGCCGAGGAAATAGCCCTTAGAGCGTTTCGTAGAGGATTAAAAACAGACGTCGATACACGACTAGTAGCAGGGAACCCCGCGACTTTATCGGAGGCTAGGTTTCTTGTCGACAAGATCGAACGCGACCTCCAGTGGATACGCGACGCCCCGATAGGAAAAAGCGACAACGCTAGCGGCGCCCAAACACCGCTCTGGCGCGTTACGAGTAAGCGGTGTAATTTCTGTAGGAATAAGGGTCATACCCAAGCCGAATGCAATACATTGGTCAGGGAAATTAGACAAAGTACCGCCCAAGGCCGCGGTAACTACAGAGGATCACGCCCTCGCGACAACCAGGTCCGACACAACGGACCCCGGGAAAACCACTGGAATCATGGGTCGGAATCGTGGAACGATCGCTCAAACGATCCACGCAACCAAGGACAAATACGAAACGGGTCTTGGCAAGACCGCGCAAACAATTCGCGAACGGACCATCAGGGTGGCTGGCACGGGCGATACCAACCACGGGGATACAACTCGGGAGCTCCGGGACGGAACGCATACGAACCGAACGCGCAGGGACAAGCCGGAAATCATAGTAAAAGTTTTCAGCGCGATTTAAACGAGGAGAGGGCTCGGCCCGACACGTCAGGACCGAGCCCGGGCGTACAACCAAGCGCGAACATGCGACCGTGCGGCCTCAACGAGTAAACGGAATCCTAGAGATTCAAGGAAATCGGCTCGTCGCCGCCCCCGCGATCGAACTATACAGCGACGACCTCCGGAATGGACGAGCAGATTTCTTGGTAGATACTGGTGCCGAGATCTGCCTGATCAAGAGAGGAAGCGTAGCGAACGATGTACCAGTATACGCAAACGATACATGGGAATTAGTAGGAATTACGGACGGAAAATCAACGACTCACGGACGAGTCGACATTATGCTGGACGGTCGACGGTGCGAATTCCACGTCGTCGACGACAATTTTCCGATTTCACGGAGCGCCATACTAGGTTCGACATTCCATTCCAAATTTAAAGCTACAATCTCCTATAGCCAACGAACATATAGCGTAGGAAAAGACACATACCCGTTTCGAAAAGGGGAAGGGCTCACCATTCCAGCGCGAAGCAAGCACAGGGTATACGTGAGGGTCGCCAACCCAGAAATAGGAGTAGGAATGTTACCCTCGATCAACGCCGGGCCCGACATCTACATGGGGAATTGCATCGTAAACGTAGATAACGGAGTCGCGCACCTATACGCAATAAACACATCAGAGGAGGCGATCACGATAGAAGTACCGGTGTTCGAACTAACCGAATGCGAACAAATTCGAGCGGCGACCGAGGAACACGTGACCATCGGCCTCGGTGAGGTAAACAGCGAAGGAAAAATAGCGACGGTAAACGCAACGAAGAGGAGAGACCGGACAGACGAAGTCTTCGAAATTCTTCCGCGAGAGGGGTTGAACGCAGAAGAAAACAACCACGTGAGAAAATTAATCCACGAATATGGTCACCTGTTCTCCCTACCCGGTGACCCGCTGCCAGCGACGACCGTGCTGTCCCATCACATCCCCACCACCGACGATCTCCCAGTAAGAACGAGACAATTCCGACAGCCACCGCTACTTCGAGAGGAAATTAACCGACACGTAGCAGAAGGATTAAAGGCAGGGATAATTAAACCTTCCGCCTCCCCGTACAACTCACCCGCATGGGTAGTGCCAAAAAAGGTGGGAGCGAACGGACAGAAGCGATGGAGATTGGTCGTCGATTTTCGCGGACTAAATGAAAAAACAACGCACGACACGTACCCCCTACCGATAATAACCGACGCTCTGGACCAGCTGGGACAAGCGAAGTACTTCTCAACCTTCGACCTAAAATCGGGGTTCCACCAGATACCGATGGCCAAGGAGGATATGCACAAAACAGCATTTTCAACACCAAACGGCCACTACGAATATGCCCGTATGCCGATGGGAGTTCGGAACGGTCCCGCCACCTTCCAGAGGCTGATGGACCTGGTGCTAGCCGGACTCCAGGGAATCGAGCTCGCGGTATACCTTGACGACATCATCATTTACGCCAAGGATCTGGACGAACACGAAGTAAAGTTTCGCCGCCTGATGAAACGGATCGACGACGCGAACCTTACGTTCGCGCCGGAAAAATGTTTCCTCCTGAGAAAGGAAGCCGAATACCTCGGCCACGTCGTAGGGGAAGGGATCGTCAAACCCGATCCAAAAAAAGTCGAGGCTGTCCGAAATTACCCACCACCGAACTCTGCAAAGAAAATCAAGCAATTCATAGGGTTAGTAGGTTATTATCGTAGATTTATCGAAGGGTTCGCGAAGATAGCAGCTCCTTTACTGCGATTACTTAAGCGCAACGAAAAATTTGTATGGGGCGAAGCCCAGAAGAAAGCGTTTGAAACATTAAGAGATAAATTGTGCGAAGGGCCCATACTCCGAGGACCCGACTTTTCGAAACCATTTATCGTCACTACGGACGCGTCAGACTACGCGATCGGGGCAATCCTCAGCCAGGGAAAGTTAGGAGAAGACCTACCGATTGCATACGCCTCGCGCACGTTAAAAGGGGCAGAAACTAGGTATAGTGTAGGAGAAAAGGAAATCTTAGCAGCGGTATACGCAACCGAACAATTTCGACCGTATTTATACGGAAACCGCTTTACTATCGTAACTGACCACCAGCCACTGAAATGGTCCAAGAATATGAAGAACCTCGCGCTACGTCTCCACCGTTTTCGGATCAAACTAGAAGATTTTGACTACGACGTCGAGTACCGATCGGGCGCACGTCAGGGGCACGCCGACGCGCTATCACGAAATCCGGTACTACGCGAGGGGGAGCGCGACCCCAACAGACCGCGGTTAGATTTCTATGAGGCGGACGAATTCCACGAAAAAACGGAGGAAGGGGATACACCCCACGTCCTCATGGTGAAGAAAAAGGAAACGGACCAAAACCGGCCGTTAAACAAATCAAAAGGGTGGCATCAGCACGCCACCCGTAACCGATCCACAGACGGATCGGGCAGTGGAAACCCAGCGCCAAGGAAGCAGAGAGGGGTCGATGATAAAGTAATAGAAGAAAGCGGTAAGAACACGAATGATCAAGTCGGATCGGATCAAGCCGTCGAAATGACAGAATTACCACCGCGGTTCACGCGGGCACAACGGAAACGGATACGCTCGACCGATGAAACGGAAAGTGGAAATCCGGCAGCGAGAAAGGAAAAGCGGTTAAACGGGAGCGAAACAAAAGAAAGCGTCGCGGCGACCGACGCCCGACACGGTTCGGACCAGGACACCGAAATGAACGAAGAAATGCCACGCCTCGCCCGAAAACGAAGAGCACGAGCGTGGAGAACCGAGGAATTAAGTAGCGGAAGAGCAGCGCCCAGGCGAAAAAGGCGCATTCAAAGGGAAGAAATCGAACAGGTCGCCGGAACGAGCAGCGATCGAGATAAAGGGAACCCAAGCGAGGGCGGTGAAGGGTGCACCTCACCATACGGAGAGATTACAGACGGATACGTCCCCGGGACGGAAAGCGAAGAAGGTAGCAGCCGCAAAGAAGCGCCAAGGAGCAAGAAAGGAAGGAAGACGAGAAAAAGCAGTAGCAACGACGCACCAAACGCGGGAGGAGAGATACCCCGTATATTCGATCCGGAAAGTGCGAGAACCGCCCAAACAGACGAGGCGACGGCACCACACGGATCCGAAACGGCAACCGCCACGGAGGATGGCGACACAGAAACGGGAAGGGAAATGCCCCGTATCGTTGACCCGATCAACACGGAAAAGAAAATCCCCCGCACAGACAAAGCGAGCGATCGGGCCCACCGATCACAACCACGACGAGGCAGGGGAAGACCGAAAATCGAACACGTGGTACTTTTCAGCGCCCGTCCGACAAACGGTATTCGTAAAATGCGACGGGGCAAACGCGGCGACCGTATTCATCGAAGGCACCGGAGCCTTATCACTGCAGCACGATTGCGTCGGACGCACGAACACGGTCACACTCCGCGCGCATCGACAATTCGAAACGCGGACGTCGACCGCGATTCGGGAGGGACAGCCCCTCAATATTACCGCTATGTGGGTAAGTAGCGACACCGAAATAAAATTAACTGAAGCCATCGCCGACGTAGAATCATCATTGGCGAACCGCACCGGACAAACAAGCGCGAAATCACGAACGACGGCCAGCGGCGTCCGATTCGCCGAAATCGTGACGCGAGCGAAAGGTATTGCCGAAAAACAGCACGTAGAACGGCGGATCCAAATTATTGAAAAATCCGCAATCTTCGGCATCGCGTCCCTAGGCATCCTGATCACCGCCATATTTGTCGCGAGGAGGTTCTCCCTGGGGGGGAGCCTCCTCAAACTAATACTGTGTAGAAAGATTACAGGGAAACAGGAGTCGATCGAAAACAAACGGAGCGAGGGAACAACGTTCAACCTCGCCCTGACCGACACCAGACCAACAATGGTTGCAGTGGAAGAGACGCGGGAGACACATGATCACCACCGATCGCGTCACCGCCGCCCGACCACCGAGATTCACGGAGTAGAAGAACTCCGACTGGCCTTGCCAGCCCCTCCAGAACCACCGTGCACCGCGCGAACCAAGGCCAGCGATCCGAACGGGAGTTGGGAAAGCCTAGACAGCGCATCAACACGGAAGTCATACTACCACAAAAAGGGGTAACGCAAACCCTCGGAGGGACGTCAAGTACAACGACATCCTTACGAATATCTGCTCACCATATACAGATATAACCCCTTTAGGCTATCGGGATCCGGCCAGTGGGTCCCCGACGAGTAGGGAACACCCCGCCCCTCTAGAATAAGGATTTAGATACCTATGTACCCACGACCATTTTCAATTTTTTTTTTTTAAACTTTCGCCTTGTTTTTGAATTGTCGATTCTTTATTTTTCACTGATCATTTTACACTTTTGTTCTTTCCTCCATTTCAATTCCAACTCGCCCTCCGCGAGAGAATTGGCGACGGTGGATCGTCGCTTTTTTCACCGCCCCGGGAGTGTTACGGACGGACTTCGTCCACCGTCCAACGGTCCAGTTACCAACGGATTCCGCCGACCTGGAATCCGAATCATGGGAAAGACCGTTGGAACAGATCTCACACCTTTCCGCGGAATCAGCAGATTCCACCGAGCCGCAGAACTCTCGGAGAGCGCTCTGCGGCGAGTGAACAAGACCCTTTTCCTGAATTAGAGAATCATTGCGCGAACCGTCGTGGGCCGCACGAAGGGTCCGCGAAGGCAGTCATCGCCGAACGATCATCCAAGACAGTCCTCTCGCTGATCTTGCTAATTGTTAACCGACCAAGTTTTCATATCGCACGAATATCACAAGTCCTCATATTAGAGTCGCATTATCAACATATTGTAAGGTCGTGGGGTAGGGCAAGCTCATGAATAAACCCAATTGATACTATTTTCTCCCAATTACTCGTCTCGAACTACAACCGAACCCGTCACTTCCTTAAAACAACTCAGAGAGTTGTACGCGCAGCTCCCCCGAACTTTGAATAATCGACGTTCTAACCGCTCGGAACGACCGTTACTACGCGAAAACAACATCCAACGATCGCGTTCGTAACAATAACCAACACAGTTTCAATTGAAAGAGTTTTACCCAAAATTCGTACGGCCTTAATAATCAAAATTTTACAATCATCTGATAACTCAGGTACTAATTTTTTCAAGATATAATGAGCATCCAATATAATAACCCGGGTAAAAAAAATTATAAATAATTATATATGATTCATATATAATTATATATAATTATAGATGAATCATGTATAATCAAATATACATTTTTTCACCCGGGAACTGGTCCTGATTCTATATCGTCTGTTTGAATATTAATACAAACTCTTTTATGACAAGATATTAATTGTTCTCTAATGCCAATTGTGTGTGGTAAATAAGCATTTGATGCGGTTGCTATAGCTATCTCTTTCAACTTTTTATTTTCACGTTCGTACTTCATGGAAGAGAAGTGTACTACAGGACGATTCTTCGACATAAGCCTCACATAATGTACCAAAAAATGAATCCTAGACTGGATTTTTCCATATAACTTAAAATAAAGTGAATCATATTTTATTGTTATAGTTTTTAGATTCTGAATTTGTCCCTTATTCAATTGTGCTTTCGTTAAAATACCTATGATTTGTCTAAGATATCTGTATGATTTCCAATGCATATTATTTGGTGGTATCAAGCCACCTATCATGAGGCTTAAATACCTGACTAGGCAAAGTGATTCGGCAAACGATCGTCGCAATTTGACTTTCGGAACACCTTTGTCTGCATAAGTTTTCCAATGTCTACAACGCTGAGCCAGCAACCAACAGAATAGATTCAATTTATTTCAAATACATTTCCACTATAAATGGCAAAAAACATGCTCATAGAATTCGCTGATAAATAATTGATATTGTAACCCTCTGAAAAAGTCCACCCCGATTCAACGCTTACTCGACACCGATATTGCTACCAATTCGGTGTCGACATGACATGTTCGAAAACACGGTGCCGATCGGGGTCGAATTATGGTAAGGTCGGGGTGGATTCTTTGGAAAATGTATGTTTAAATATGTAATAATTACATAATGAACATTTTCAATAAAGCGACTCTAATCGCACTCCTCCATCCAAACGACCATAGAATAATGATTTAAATTTTCGAGGAAACATCTTGTCAGATAAAATTTGTGATTTGCGTTGAAGGCGAACCCAGGACCTTCCGTTTGCCGTTCCAATGTTCTACCACTGCATTTCCCGGATTTTTTTTCAATTTCCCTTTTTTCAATCATCATAATTATAAAAGAAATAACATTCATCAACCACTTTTTCGCAACAAATACTGACCATTAATGTTCTAACGAATTATTACGGAGAATGAAATAACAGTACACTATTACGAAACATGATCTTATTTGTTGAAAAAAAATGCAGTTTATGTGTACATTAATCGGTGTCGCTGCTTACAGGATCCTATTCGTTCGATGAGCAGCATTGCAGATGGTATTTATCATAAAAAAATTCGAAACACAGAACGGTGGAACACCATGCGTATTTTATGAACAGTACTTCTTTGCGGGCACACGGATTTTTTAAAAGTGATACTGGGAAGTAGAGTTAATTGACGTTTAAAAATACTGTTCGTTCCATAATCCACTTTACCTCGAACCAGGCATATTTTATCATGTTTCATAATAGTGTACCGTCACTGATTTGGTACCGATACCGGTGTCGATTCGGCGTTGAATCGGGATGTACTATTGCAGCAGGGAAGAAATAATTATAAAGTGAGAGTAGCAAGATTGACAAGAAAACAAACAACTAAACGTAACCATGGTTATGCAATCAATAACAAGCGATGTTCTCGGTTTAAATAACCTTTAAATCCATCAAGTACAATGCTCATTTAAATACCCATCGAAGTACATAAAAACATGATTACGCACGTGAACACTTTATGCCATCATTTCGACACCTCACAAGAACTTGACACTTCACGGAAGCCACTCAAGCTCACTCAAGCTTATCCAAAAAATCAGTCAGTAGTGGAGCGATTTCAGGACAATATTGTCCACGAGAAAAAAATGTGAACAATAATCTATATTCTCTGCGCGCTTACGCTATAGTCACGTACCAATACGCATTGGTCTGATGGAAACTGGCCAAACATTAATTGGGGGGGGGGGGGGGGGGGGGCGAAACAATAGAAACAAACCACACAAAATGCATTCGTGGGACCAGTTTCCACGCGATTTTAGTGAGATGGCGCAAACTACAATGTCTCTATTTTTCTCTCCGTGTATTCATTTTGCCCGCCTTGAGGAGGCAAAATTGATAATTGACGTTTTTTTTAGTCACACGTATGAATCCAAGATCAATTTGATTTTTAAGATTTTGATCTCAATTGCTAATAAGTGAATATCTAAAGATTATGAATATGAAGTTGATAATGAACATGTTTAAAACATATATTTTTTGAACTATTGTCAAAGTTGATATGTCCTTCTTGATCGTCCGTCCCCTACTTATATTGCACAACAACTATCCTGAAAGATCGCATAATTTTCGGCTTTCTCCGAGCCTGTTCCGTAGACTTTGTTGTATGATCATTAGGTTGCATAGAAAATGAAAAGGCATAGTCTTCCCTCTTCCAGCTACTATTTTCCTGGATTGAGAAAGAGCAGAATACACAGGCAACTGGAATAGCACATTCTGAGAGGGAGAATCCATATTTTCACAACCAAAAACAAACTCGGACCTGGATACAACTTTTAAATCAACTGACATTGATTGCTAGTTAGTTTTTTTTTTTAATTGTCCTTCTATTTTTGTTCGCGAGCGCCATATTGAAATGATGTACCCTTTATCACTCCTACACCTGACATGAGATGAATCTAATGACACCTCATAGGATGAAATCCGTCAAACGTCTTAGGCTGTAGGACGTGCCAAATAATTCAATGATTAAACGAACTTACCTAAGTGAAGTTCTATCAGAATTGTATGTAGCGCCTTTTCCTCAAGATCAAATGGTAATACCCCTACTCTGCACCGGTGTCGCCACATGCTTAACAGTCATGCAAAAGTCCTCCCTGTTGCGTGACTCTGTCTTCATTTTTTTTAAAGCGTTGCCGTAACATTAACAGGGCTTTTCTATACTTTATAGAAGGGGGAATCTTGGGTGGGACTGATCTTGAGGAAGAGGCGCTACATACAATTCTGATAGAACTTCACTTAGGTAAGTTCGTTTAATCATCGAATTGTATTTCGCGCCTCTTCCTCAAGATCAAATGGTAGATGTTTAAAATTTATTACGGCAACTAGCCCAATGGTAGGTACAAACCTGGGTTATACAAATATCTATGAATATTTTATTTTGATAATTGCACCGATGAATAGGAACTAAACAACAATACACTTCTTTGGTTAAATAGGAAATACAGGTTAAGATTGATTATCGAATTTGCAAATGCACGTTTATCGCGTACGGCCTGTCGGTCGTAGAAGGTGTCAAAGGTGGTCGAAATCTCGGTCCACCCTGCCATTTTTCTTATGTTATCGATGCTGATGCCCCCCCTCTTCGCAGCAGACGTAGACGCATGGCGAGTACTGTGTGCTCAGAAAATTTGAGTGTCAATTCCGCTCTCACAGATGGTATTCTTCACCCAACGGCTTAGGGTTTGAATTGATACAGCTTTATATGGTTTTTTAAACGAAATGAATAATTGAGTCTCCGACTGTCTCAAATTACGAGTTCTTTCCAGGTAGTATTTCAGGGCCGTTGCGGCGCAAATCGTTATGTCTTTTGAATAAAATGGTAAGACCAACATGGGTTGGTTCTTATTCCGTCCGGAAGTTTTAATCTTATCAGGTATCTTTATTTTAATTGTGTCTGAGGTTGTATCTATGTTCTGTATCTTAATAAGGGAAAGAGTCTGCATACGATGCCCTGTGACCAAAGCAAGCAGAGTAGCAACCTTCATGGATAAAGACTCTAATGAGATCTTTTCGTGCGGAAACCAACTTGATAAATGATCCAATACTACTTTAGGGTCCTAGGTCTTATCGTATTTATGATTGCACGGCCTTAAGTTATACACTTCCTTGAAAAAACGTTTTACTCTATGATCCTGATTCATGTCAGGTCCTATTATTAAAGATATGGCTGATCGTAGCGAATTTGAAGATCCATAAGTAGCCCCGTTCCTATATTCGTTGGTTAGAAAATCCAGAGTAATAGTGATCGAATCTGTATAAGGATCCAAGGCTCTTTGCGAACAGAAATCCCACCACCTTTTCAAGCAACAATTGTATTGTTTCAAGGAGGAGTTACTCAAAGAAGAGATCAAAATCTCTAGGGAATCTTGAGATATATCCTTCATTTCGAACGCCTTCCGGATAGTACCGCGGCAATCAATGTAGTGTTCCGCCAAAGGGGGTGAGGATCCCTGTTTGGATAAACCAGTGGATTAATATCTGGCTCGAAATTTTTTTTTTCGAAATTGTTATCGAATGGAATAATCGGTACCAGGCCTGAACTGGCCAGTCTGGGACCACTACAATTCTCTCTGGCCATCACTTTTTATTTTTTGTGAAACTCTCAATACAATTGCAAAAGGTGGGAATGTATCAACTGCTAGGCTATCTGGGTCTCGGATCCAGGAAATATACCTCGTGCATTTCGTGTGCACTCGACTTGCAGATAAATCTATTTCCGAGTAAACCCACTATCCTTTTGAAGGCGTAATTAGATAATTCGAACTCTGTATCTGGTTCCAATTTTCGCGATTCAGAATCGGCTTCAATATTGTCCTTTGATTTTATGAGAGATGCGAAAATCCATAAATCACGTTCCTCGCACCAGTCCCATATTGAGCGAGCTATTTTGTTAAGAAATTGGAACTTAATGCCTCCCATGCTATTAATATAAGATATTGCGGTGGTGTTGTCGAGTCGTAAAAGTATATTGCATTTACCTAACCTTTTAGCGAAACACTTCAACCCGAAAAATGCCGTGTTTAACTCAAGGGCATTAATATGAATTCTTCACTCTGATTCGTTCCAAAATCCTTGGGTTTTCTCTTTCCCGCATGCAACTCCCCAACCGGATAGGGATGCGTCTGAAAATATCTCTAGACAGAATGTCGGATTTACAAGAGTGTTATTTGTAAAAGAAATATTATTTTTCCACCAGGTGAAATCCGATTCCAAGTGGTCAGAGAGAACGATGTTTTTTTCATAATCATCATTATTTCGTTGCAGGGATAGGTATTTTTCGCTTTCGAATGCCTTTGTATGACCCCAGCCGTATTTAACTGCCGGACAACACGATACGAGGATCCTATGAATTCCGAAAATTTTCTGATATTGCATTCTTTTATCCTTCCAAGATAGTTAGCCTGCTTTTTGACCCTCTCTCTCTTTTTCTGTGATAATTCAATAACCATTTTTACAGAATCAAAAATAAAGCCCAAGTATTTACGCTGTCTTTCTGGTGTTAGTCGACTTTTTTTGACGTTAATAATAAACCCGAGATGACGGAATAGTGAACAAGTGGTTTCGACATTTTTGATGCAGTCTGTAAGAGAATTCCCAATCAGTATAATATCATCTAAATAAATCACCGAGAGGTACTCTTGACTCCTTAAAAAGGCGACCACTGGTTTTATGATCTTAGTAAATACGTATGGAGCTGTATTGAGACCAAAATGTAAGCAGATGAACTCGGATAACTTCTGATCAAATTCAAATCTCAGTATTTTCCTATCTGACTCTGCGATTGGGATGAAATAATATGCGTCCTTGAGATCTATTGTCGCCATATAACATTTGGGTGTTAGTATCTTAGATACAGTCCGCCAATCCTCAACCTTGAAATGTTCTGTCGTGATATGTTCGTTCGACTTTTTGAGATTTAAAATCCATCTAAAACTGCCATCTGGTTTTTGTACCAAGAAATTTTTGAAATAAACTGACTCTTGTCCCAGATGCATTCTCTGACTGCAACTTTTGTTTCTAGATGAGCAATTAATTTTTGAATATTGGAGAGTTCAGGCGCCAACCAAACGTTTTCGTGCGGCAGTGTGTCTTGAACGACGTGAGAAGCTAATGGAATCTTATAACCTCTGATCCATGATAGAATCAGAGAATCTGATGTAATCCGAGACCACTCTGGATGAAAAGATGCAAGCCTTCCAGCTAGTGAACTTACAAGTATTACATTCGTCTCCTCGAACGCCCCCGGTCTACTCTGTAGCTGTGCCTCGATAGTGGGCGAGTCCATTGGCTTTTCGTCGTCGATGCAGTTGGTTTGAACCCACCTGGCCTCGCTAGCATCGTTTTGGGTCTGGCTCGACGAGGTGGGGTCCTGGCGTTTTTTGGCGTTTTGAATGTCTGAACTTTTGGCGCAGGTTTTACATCCTTACCGGATCGTTCCAGGGAATTCTTGGTCTGAATCTATTCTGTGAGATCCTTATCAAACAGCTACTCGGCGGACTCGGCTGTACTTAGAATTTCTTTGAAATTTCCATTCAGATTTGCTAAGATTAGAGAATTTCTGATATTGGATTCCTCGTGATGAAGGTCAGCAAGTAGTCTGGCGATGTCGCTGAGATTTTCAACAAGAAATAGATTTATCTGTCCTTTCCCATCTCCAATTACCTCTGCGAGTGCTTTTCCCGCCGCTGCGAGTCCTGATGCAATTTTTTCTTGTTTTTTAGTGATACGTTTGTCTCTTTTTAAGACAACTTCCTGAAACGCTTCTCTTGCTTCAGGGTTTATTCTTGATGGGTCGATGAAGGTGCAATTCGAAGGTGGAGGATATTTGTCGATGCTCTGAGATCTATCATTTTCTGGCAGACCTTTCCTTATTATCTCTTCCCACCTCACCGCCAGATCCTGATGGATTGGCGGAGCCATTTTTCTGCCATGCGCGAAAAAATCGCCGAAGATACTGAGAACTCCAGTGTCCAGAATAGGTTAATTGCTCCGGTTGTTTGATGTACCTCGGTTGTTTCTGGTCCGACCATCGTTAATTTCCAGTGCTTTTTCTTCGACGCTTTTCGTTTCAGCTCTCTTTCGAGACGTCGTAATCTCTTTTCCAGTTGATTTTCTTCATCTTCGCTATCTGGAGTCTCACTTCTGTACCGTCTTGAATTCATTTTTATTATATTCTTCTTTCTCACGTGTAGCGTGTCCGGCACAAAGAAAAGGAATGAAGACAGAGTCACGCAACAGGGAGAATTTTCGCATGACTTTCAAGCATGCGGCGACACCGGTGTAAAGTAGTGTTACCATTTGATCTTGAGGAAGAGACGCGAAATACAATTAGACATACATACTATGATCGTTTCCCTCGCTGCGGGAAGAAGTTGTCACAATAAATAAAAACCGGGATCTGGAAATGAAAGGGGGCGACGCGGGGGTGAAGGGGGTTCAGCGGAATGAAATGAAGAGCACGTAGATAAGCGAAAATAGGAATTTAAAAATAGAAGAACACAGCAACGGAAAATTCGAACTTAACAACAGAGAAAAATGAGGCAAATAATAAATCCTAGGACTAATCCAAATAACACCCATAAAAGGGCAGAAAAAGGTAATTCAGCCTGATAAAAAAAATAAGAAAAAGGGAAAGAAGCGGGGGGCGAGGAGGGAAGAGGGAGGGTGGTTGGAGGTTGAAAATGTAGTAAAATTAACTTAGAATTACGCGATCGCCACTCGTCGCGTCGCGGGACACCGGGTCGCAATACATCCGTCAGCCTGAGGCAGGCGGGGAAATCGGCGGACGAAAACTATGCTTTCGGGAGAAAACGGGGGTGAATATCGGGGGGTAGTACGGAGGATGGAAAGGGCGCACACTTTATAAAACGATTGTCGGATATTTCAAAATGGTAATCCCGGAATAAGGGCACTCGCAGACAATAAACTCTTGATTCGTATAATATTCGCTTTTTCTGTCTCACGCACTCTACTACGGAACGCTCGGCTCGAGACTGACGATCCGTCGTGCCATCATCTTTATCGGGATCTTCGGGCCGTCGTTGGCATTTCTAGGGCGATGATTGGAGAGCCACCGTCGTGCACATCGGGACTTTGGGACGTCTTCGTGGTTGATTCGCGGTGTTCGGACGGGAGAGTCGGTGCGTCGGCACCGGTAGCGAATCGGCAACGGGCGAGGTTCGGCCGTTTGTGGCAGATGGTGACAGTTCGTCGTGTTTCGCGGCACCATTGTCACGTTATACCTAGTCAGTGACGTGAAGTGGATTGCCGCCCCTGTTTCCTTCAGCCGCGCTTGGGCAAACTAGTCTAGAGGGCTGGCACTATATCTTACATCCTTCCAACACGCTCACAAAAACTCCAAAGACGGCGACAAGCGGAGAGTAAATATGTCCCGTTGTAAATAAGGTTCTACTTTTGGTTAATTAATAAAATCACTTACGATTAGCATTACCATCGTGCAGAATTACTGATAATAGTGGACCTACAAACCACAGTTCGGGTTCGTTAGCCGCAGCGACCTTCGGACATGCTCGCTACGGCGGCGTGGCGGTGGTATTTGTAACGCAGTCTTGCTGTATTGTCTTGTTTATTGTCTGGCGGGCTGGCGTACGGGCAGTGTCGGCTAGGCAGAGCGTGCAGCTCGACAGCGTTGGTGTGTCATTTACGCTTCTCACCCGGGCTTCCCCGACGCCCGAGCGTCAGGCGGTTCTCTTCCGACCATGCTGAGTACAAGGCCGGCTGGGGTCCATCGGAGGGTGACGGGAGATTATAAGCTGCGGCAGCGGAGCGAATGGACGGTGATGATGCTGATGATGACGACGACGACGGTATCGGGTCCGGGGCAGCTGAAACAGATCTAAAAGATGGAAGAGAGGAGAATGAAGAGCCGCAAAACTTATCCTATACAATGAAAAGGGGGAGCGGAGCCGAGGGAAAGGCACATTTGTGTCGAGACATTTCTCGTTACAATACATACATACATACATACATACATACGCTCGAAAAACATTGCCCGCTTTCGCCAGAGGGGTAAAAATATGCAAGGCAAATTTTCACAAAGTTACAGCGAAGATTACTCTCGAAGAATAATACATTTTTTGAGAAAGATTACCTACTGACTTGCAAAGTGCTTCGAATAGTATTTGAATGTGTCGAATCTTCGACGGATACGATTGTTTTTATTTTTCGACGTAAAAATCGTCAGATATGTCACTCTCTGTGATCGTTGTTGTTCCAACGATGAACATTTATTTATTCACCCGAATGAATAAACTCACATTTTTATTCCATTTCACGTGATTCTGGTCTATGGTTGTGGATGGCGTATCGATCTACAATCTGAAGTCAACAAATTTATTCGTTGTCTTCTTTGGCTTTCTTCCAGTACCAGCCAAAGTGGTTTGGGCCGCTGCGGGTGATGACGTTGAATTGCCGTGCGACGTGACGCCTCCCAGGCCAACCGATTCGGTGAGCATGGTACTCTGGTTCAAGGACACCAGTGGCATCCCTTTGTACAGGTAAGCTACATTAATTGTCAATTATTGAAGGGATGGGCGGAATAACGATATAACTCAATTTATAACTCTTTTGAGTTTATATCGGAATATGAATCAGAGATTTCGGAAATATGATACATCGAGAAACGTACATTAAAGCTGTGAAATGAAGATGATCTTCTTAAAACTGGCATAACTGTCATTGAAACTGAAACAAAGTAAAAAATGTAAGGTCACCAATGAAGTTTGTTACAAGTGATACGCAATTTTTGTACAACCAGTATTTCTGAAACAGTATCTCTGACAAAGTTACATTCGAAATTTCTCAAAAATCAACCAATCATCAAAACGAAAATGAAAAATTCCAAAACCAAGCCCGAATTTTTTTTTCAAAAGTCGGAGAAATCAGAAAAAGTTTGTACACAGGCTCGGAAAAGACAAAAACCTTCAAAGAAAAACTCGAAACAGATGAAGAAAAAAACGCCAAAAAAAGGTATACCTCGAAATTTTCATTTTCCAATGAGTATTGGGTTTTTCAATTCATTTCACACAATTCAGATTTATCACATTTCTAATTGATTTCCTAATAATCCTCTCAAAGCATTTTGCTGCGGATCTCACATCAGTTTTCCACGTTTTTCTCAAAATCACGTATTTCGTGGTACACCGTTGATTCGCTGATCTGCTCAGTTGTCATTAAACTTCGCTCGATTCAACTCCAACCATTATCGTCAAACCATTGCGAGTATTACTTCATCAAATCGACACTCTTTGAAGTCACTTATACGTGACGGAAGCGAATTTTTCATTTAACCTACGTCGTAGCTGCCCCAAGTTTTTGTTTACTTTATTCTGACAAAGGAACAGCGCCAAGTGTCCCCCTCCAATTTGAACGAAACTTTGGGAGATTGTAGAGGGGGTAAAAATATTCGACAGGTATTTTTATATCTGCGGAACTCCACCCCAAGGGGGTGTAATCAACCCCTAAAAATCGCAGATTTTGCTATACCGTAGCTAGCGTAAGACAAACCTCCGAAGATTTTTGGCCGTCAAGGTGGGATTAGGGGGTTTTTGGGGTAGCTGATTTCGGATTCAAAGTCAGAATCCAGAAATTCGAAATGGCTGACCCAAAATGGCGCACCAACTTCCTGTCAAATAGTGCGAATTGCTTCAGATTCAGTGTCCCCGGGTTTTTGGGGTCGCTGATCACGAATCTGGGGTTGAAATTGGATAATTCAGAATGGCAAATGAAGATCAGTAGACCAATAGGTAGTTTTGAAGTCATATTAATGAATTCGTGGAGTGGCCAATGTCCGGGCGTATGGGGAACGATGAATTTTAACGGCCAAGACGTGAAACTTTTAACCATCCTCCCAGGGACTATTGGAATGATACAACCACTGGATTTGTATGGATTTCGCGTATGGAAAAATTATATTAAATATTTCTCCGATATCGTAATATCATACGAGTACGTCATGAGTCTCCATTTGAGAGACAATATCGTCAAGTTGCAAAGTCTCACCCACAATCAATTTTCGTCTCCTAGATTCACAGATTTTTTCAAATATTCATGGTATAAAAGTGGATACATAGACGCAAGACCACCAAAATTTGAAAATCCGGTTAAATATTGTTTGACGGAAAGTTCTACAACTTGTGACTTACAAGGAAACCTTGCGAACCCGAACTCACCGATTTCGATGATTTTGATATATGTTGTAGAACATCGAAAAATAAGAGACACGTATTTTTTTTATACGTGCTCTTAAGCCCATTTAGGGGTGAAATCTACCCTCAAAGTTCACTCTCAAAAAGTCTTTTTTCGAAATATCTCTGCTTCTAATTGGTATTTCGCGACGGAACAAAATGGAAAATGCTCTTTGCGGCAAGGCGGAGCTACTAGACATTGTTATGCCCACGAGGGTTGCAACCCCTATTTTTTATACCGGAAAAACCACATTTTTCGAAGATATTTTCGTTGTACTGATTCGAATATTGACTTGAAAATTGAAAAATGAATATTCTGAGTTGTGAAATAAAGTAAATAGGTTGACGTGTTCAAGGATTTCGCGTTAACTACCCCCAAACACTGTTACTACTCCTTCAAACATTGGTCATCTGCAATAATGAAAAAAATGTTTTTCTCAAGAGAAATACGAATAAGATATGAATTGAGATATCGAATATCTTATATTTAAAGTCATTTATCACGGGGCTATAATTTCATCATGAAATGGACCACCTTGGTCAAGATAAACTATAATTCGCGAGTGATTTTTTAATTCATCAATTCGTCTTTTCGTCCGATAATTTTTTACGATACTGTTTATCACCGATTATTCGTTTCGTAACTCATTGGCCGGGTATATATGTCGTGAAACTCCATGCTCGGGAATGAGTGTAGTCTTTTAGAAGCAATGAGTAGGTTTTTTCCTTCATCCGGACTCAACAATGAGAATCAATCCTTCGACCGTTATACATTTATTATCCGCGTTTTTTCAAAATATTCAAATACAAGATGGAACGGTCAATCATAGAGAAATGAGTTAGCAGAATTGATTGAAGATATACTGTTAAGTGCCACAAATGATTTCAATGACGTAGATATGATTATTGGAGAGACATTACAAATTCAAGAACAGTACAAAGATCACGCAGCAAAAATAGTTGAAGATACAATACAGCATCATTTTCCTGATTCTGTTGAAGCATCAACAAATCATTGTACAGAATGCTGTTCGTGGTAATCAAGAAGTTATCAACTTCGGGAAATCGTGTTTATATTATATACATATAAAAATACTCAAAATATTCGAAATCAATTTGGTTTTTTCAAAGTAAAGTGCTCACAGGTCTCATTTTTGATTTTTTATTTCAACAATCATGGAAATCAGGTTCAGCTGCATATGTATTGACCCAGAAAACTTTTTTTTTATTTTTTATTTTTTTTATTTCACACTGTACTTTGCAATTTGTCCAGCAGGACATTTGGCAAATTTGGGTAACATTTATTGAGCTGTAGCATGTGAGTGCGACGGATCCCAGTGGAATGTCACTTCGTATACGAGGTACTGCACTTTCACGCAGCGTGGAGATCTGTCGGATGGTTCCTCTTGAGGCGTCTCAATATGGGCGTATTGTAGACATTTGCAGCTAGCTGATTTGGATGCGCCTTGATCCTGGCCATGTAGCTCAACGTGCGTTCTTTTATTTCGTCGCGTACTGATGGTATCTTGAGATCTTTGCGAATTTCGTCATTACGGATATACCATGGCGCGTTTAGTACCGTCCTAAGTACTATTGCTTGCATCGCTTCCATTTTCGAGATATGGCTTTTTGCAGCCATGCCCCATAGAGCTATTCCATATGTCCAGATAGGTTTTATTATTGTGGTGTAGATGTTTAGTTTGTTTACGGCGCTAAGCTTGGATTTGCGACTAGTTAGCCAGTACATTTCGCGTCTTTTTAGTTTTATGTGTTGTATCACTGTCTTGACGTGCTGTTTCCAGGTGAGTTTTGAGTCTAGTCTTAGTCCTAGGTACCGGACTTGGCTCGTGGGTGATACTTCTGTGTTATTTATTTTTATATTTGGTTCGTTATGTTTGCGTAGCGTGAAGATTATCTGATTACACTTTGTGGGGTTAACTTTTATTTTTTTGTTGATGAGCCACTGCTCTAGTTTCGTGATGTGGCCTTGTAGTGTAGCATTAGCTACTTGAATATCCTTGTGAGTAGTCAATACGGCTGTGTCGTCCGCGAAGGTAAATATTTTGGTGTCTGTGTGGATGGGAATATCTGCTGTATATAGTGTGTACAGAATCGGTCCGAGTACGCTTCCTTGGGGGACTCCTGCTTTTATTTCTTTTATCTTCGAGAATGCATCTTTGACTTTTACCATGAATGTTCTATTTGTTAGATATGATGTTAGTAAATTGCATATTGGTTTCGGGAAATGCGTACTCATTGTTCGTAGAAGTCCTATGTGCCAGACTTTATCGAAAGCTTTTTCAATGTCTATGAACATTGCTGAGCAGAAGCTTTTGTTTTCAAGTGCTATAAGTATTTCATTAATTATTCGGTGGACTTGCTCTATGGTGGTGTGTTTGTTCCTAAACCCAAATTGGTGTTCGGGTATTAGGTCTTTTATAGCTATGATGGGTTTTAGACGAGTTAGAATGATTTTTTCCATCATTTTTGATAGAATTGGGAGAAGTGAGATTGGCCTGTATGATCCTGCTTGATTAGGATCTTTGGTTGGCTTTGGTAGTATTATTATTTGGCCTAATTTCCAGTAGTTTGGGAAGTGTTGTATCCGCAGTATTGCATTAAAGATTATCGTGATGAACCTTATTACTTTAGGTGGTAGAGTCTTCATAATTTGCCCGTTTATTAGGTCAATTCCAGGCGTTTTCTTGTTTTTAAGGTTTTTTATTATTATGTTGACTTCTCTGGTGGTCGTTGGTGGAATTTTATATGTTTCATCTCGTACTGTGGTGGTGGAGTTAGGGCTTGGGGTGTTGCAGTTCGAGTTCCGCGAGCCGTAGTCATGTGGAGTGAAGGTGAGGCGTAGGTGTTCAGCAAATGTTTCTGCCTGCTCCTCGCTATTTTTAGCCCAGCTCCCATCAGGTTTTTTGATTGGTGGGGTTTGTTTCGCCACATTCTTCAATCTTCTCGTAGCTTTCCATGGTGAGTAGTTGGTGTTTTCATGAGGGGATAGCGAGTCCAGGTAGTTTGCGAATTGTTCGTTTTTGAGTTCAATTAGGGCGTTCTTCAACTCTTTAGTCAGTTTGTTATAGATTTTTCTGTTTCTACATGTTCTGCGGCGTTGCCAGGCTCTCTTGGCTTGTCTCTTGGCTCTTATTTTATCTAGTATTTCACGCGGAGTGGTTTTGTTTTGCGTAGGAGCTCGTTCGTAGTTGGTGCTTTCCCATGCTGCTTATTGGATTAGATTGGTTAGAACGTCTACTGCTTCCTCAATTTGATTAGGCGTTTTGAGCGGGATATTACAAGTCGTGTTTCTCTCTAGAAAGTCTCTGAAAAGTTCCCAGTTTGTGGTTTTGTTGCATAGTGCGTTGGTTTTTTTGTATAAAATTGATTTGCTGGTGTACTCGACAATGAGTGGTGTGTGGTCTGAGCTAAGATCTAAACTGCTTCTTATTTTTAGCTTGTTGGAGTTTATACCTCGGATTATAGCAAAGTCAATCACGTCCGGGATTTTGTTATTGTCTACTGGCCAGTGTGTTGGTTCTCCTGTTGACAATACGTCGAGGTTCTTAAGTCTGATGTAGGCCTCGAGATTTCGGCCCCTAGGAGATATGATTCTCGATCCCCAGTGATGATGCTTTGCATTGTAATCACCTGCTGCTATGAATTTGTCGCCAATCGAACCGAAGTAGTCGTGCCATTTTTGGGAGTTTATTTTGTACCTGGGAGGCGCGTATAGAGCCGCGACTTGGAATGAGCTGTTGTCTGTGTGAACAGTTACTGTGGTCGCCTGGAGGTACTCTAGTGCGGTTTGGCTATAGAGGTGGTGTTTTAGGTTATTTTTAATTATTACCGCTGATCCTCCATGGGCTCTGCCCGATGGGTGTTTGGTGTCGTAAACCGAGTAGAAGGGTATTTTTATGAAGCTTCTTGTAGTCATATGTGTTTCTGAGACCAGTAGTATGTCTATTTCGTTTTGCGATAGGAATGCTATAGTTTCGTGTACCCTTTTTTGTAGCCCATTGGCGTTCCAGATAGCTATTTTTAGGATATCCATTATTGCTTTTGTTGTCGTAGCATTGTGCTTGTGAGCATTTGTATCATGGCTGTTATTTGTTGCGTTTGCTGCTTGATCAAGGAGTTTTGATCCATTAGCATTTTTGTTAGCAGTTCTGTGTTTTTTAGTGATTGCTTCATTAGTTCTTTAATTTCCGTGAGTTCGTCAGCATTGTTGCTCGAGTAATTATTGCCAGATGAGTTGAGAGTGGAGGTTGCTTGTGCATAAGTCCGTTCTGCCACGTGATGTGCTGTGTTGTGGTTATTTGTTCCTAGTTTGATTATTTGGTTTGTTACAGTAGGTTCATGATATTGGTTTTCGATTGGTGTTCTGTGTCTAATTGGAGGAAAGAGTTTCTTTTGAAGCTGTTTCCTTATTTCACATCCTTTGTAACTAGCAGGATGATTTCCATTGCAGTTTAGGCACTTAACGTTATCTATTCTGCCTTGCTGTGGGCAGTCTTTTGTTAAGTGACTTTTCGCGCATTTCACGCAAGATGGTCTCCTATTGCAATAGTTCCTAGTGTGTCCGAATTTTTGGCATCGTAGGCATTGGGGTATATCCCTCTTGTGCCTGGGTGGTTCAATTGTTATAATGGTGTTTAGTAATTTTGTTGTTGTGTATATATCGGTGTTGTTGCTTTTCGGTTCGAGTTCGGTCAGAAATAATGGGAGTGGTTGTTTTGTGTCAAATTTGGTCATGTTGCTTATTTTTCTCACTTGATGGCCTAGTTTTTGTAATTCTGTCCCAATTTGATCTGTGTTAGTTTTTGGGTGGAGGCCTCTGATGACAACTTTGTAGCTCCTGTCTGTCTTTAGTTGGTAGGTGTGAAAACTAGCATTTTTTTCCTTCAGTGCACTAGTCACTTTGCGGTAGACATCCGGGTGATTTGTTTGGACTTTGACTGTATCAGGTTTCAATTGTTTTATTGTATAGTTATCAGCGCCGGCGGTAGTATATAGGAGCTCGTGTAGAGGTTCTATAATTTGGGCATCTATGTATATTGGTGGTGGTTTGTTTACTCTGGCTGTGGTTGGGTTAGTATCATCTACTTCAACTATTTCAGTAAGAGCCTCGTAGGAGTTATTAGTCTGTATGGCTTGTAGCCATTGTGGGTTACCAGCTGTGTTTGGTTGGTAATTGGTCGGATTGTTTGTTTTGCGTTTCTTACTTGTTTGGGCGAGTTTCCATTTGTCTGCTTGATGGTTGTTTGCTTTTTGGTTGGAATTTTGCTCAGAGTCAGAGTCCAAGTCTGTGTCCGCGGAGTCAAGGTCCATGTCGTTTTCTTGTTGGGTTAATTCCCTGTGGGTAGTTCTCTGTAGAACATATCGGCGATCTTTTGTGGTGATTTTTATGGGTGGTATTGGCGGAGTCATGGTGTTAACGTCCATTTTTGTGCGCCGCAGGCAGTTATCAGCCTTAGGCTGAATCTTGGGTGCTGCCACTCGAATTTTCACTATATTGAAGTGAGATCCTTGATTCCAGTGTTTATTCGGTAGTTCTAGAGCGCGATGTTATTACACGTCCGTGCTAGTCAACCACTCGAAGTAAACTGACCCAGAAAACTTCAATACAAAAAACTAGAACTAATCCTATAGCGGATGAATATTTTTCAAATTCTCAATTTGAAGTGTATTATTCTATAAATTCATGACAATAATGGTAATCTTCATAGAAATGTTTGAAACATAATGATTTCTTACACCAGCCGCATCGTATCATAGCAATATCATAGCCGCGGAATACCAATTAGAAGCAGAGATATATCGGAAAAAGACTTTTTGAGAGTGAACTTTGAGGGTAGATTTCACCCCCTTAACGGGCTTAAGAGCACGTATAACAAAATACGTGTCTCTCAAAACATATCTTATTCGTATTTCTCTTGAGAAAAACATTTTTTTCATTATTGCAGATGACCAATGTTTGAAGGGGTAGTAACAGTGTTTGGGGGTAGTTAACGCGAAATCCTCGAACACGTCAACTTATTTACTTTATTTCACAACTCAGAATATTTATTTTTCAATTTTCAAGTCAATATTCGAATCAGTACAACGAAAATATCTTCGAAAAATGTGGTTTTTCCGGTATAAAAAATAGGGGTTGCAACCCTCGTGGGCATAACAATGTCTAGTAGCTCCGCCTTGCCGCAAAGAGCATTTTCCATTTTGTTCCGTCGCGAAATACCAATTAGAAGCAGAGATATTTCGAAAAAAGAGTTTTTGAGAGTGAACTTTGAGGGTAGATTTCACCCCTAAATGGGCTTGAGAGCACGTATAAAAAAATACGTGTCTCTTATTTTTTGATGTTTTACAACATATATCAAAATCATCGAAATCGGTGAGTTCGGGTTCGCAAGGTTTCCTTGTTAGACGGAGACGTTGCTATCATTAAACGTGCGTGGTGTAGGAAGTCGCTGTGTTTAAAACACTTTTTCCATAATATCACTATTGTCATAACTATCATCCATGACGAGATACGCACGATGCAAGCTATATTGTTAGATCTACATAATTGTATTCGAATATATGTAACTTTTATGTGTTTACATCAATAATCCTCTTTACCTCGAATCATCTTATATGAGTTTCGTCCAACAATTCGAAAATCTTTCTGCATCATATACAACCAAATTGAAAAGAACTAGCGCCTCGTTGCCATTATAAACTCTACTACCGTAAATATACAGATGTAACATAAGTATACAAATACATAATACAATGCATATATACCTGATATTGATTACTTCAAAACCCAATCCCAATAGAAGATGACATGATTCAAATATTCATGCGATTATCTATCTATTCTGGCGTGCCATTATATCGTGAAAGTGAATAAAACAATAGCCAAAAGTAAGTTACCCATGAAGTAGCATTGCATTTCAAATATCGTCGTTTTTTCTTTGGTCCCGAGATTGTTTTTAATTTGCAGGTTCATTCATTCGTAATTTTTCGATATGGTCATCAAATTCGTAATCAGCGTCCCCGAAAACCCGGGATACCGAATCTGAAGCAATTCGTACCATTCGGGAGGAAGTTGGCCCGCCATTTTTGATCAGCTATTCTAAATTTTGGAATTTTGACCTCAAATCTGAAATCAGCGACCCCAAAAACCCCCTAGTACCACCTTGACGGCCAAACATATTCGGACGTTTGTCTTACGCTAGCTACGGAATAGCGAAATCTGCGATTTTTAGGGGTTGATTACACCCCCATAGGGTGGAGTTCCGCAGATATAAAAAAATGCATGTCGAATATTTTCACCCCCTCTACAATCTCCCAAAGTTTCGTTCAAATCGGAGGGGGACACTTGGCGATGTTCCCTTGTAAGTAGGCATCAATGAAATAGATTTCAATAATAAGAAATCAATCAAATGGATTTCTCACAGGATTGTTCAAATATGGCAACTGACTCATGGTTAGTGTTCCCCCTAATTCGTTCTACCAGTGAGGATTCATTAGAAGGGTAAGGTCGATAGTAACTATCCAAGACCTCTGACCTTTTGACAATTGATGATCACTCACAGTCCACTGAGGTTTTGGCAAACTCTGAATACTTGTTAAACCTGACGTTTCAGAATAGTACATTACGCAACTAGTGCGCAAAATAGGTTGTTTTCACACTAGTCGAGTTTGTCGCCCTCGCTGTGCTCCGGCGACAAAATGACGAATGCGGGACATACTTATGCGCACCCGTTGCGACTACTATTTTTTCTAACGATTTGCGCAAAATCGACCATAATGCTCAATTATTGAGCATCAGACAATCAGGCGCGAGAAGATCGGTTAGAAAGAAAACACATGCGGGGTGGGGGAAGGTAGCGGGTCTAGAACCGCAAGCTCTGGTGGGAGTGCAGGGAGCAAAGCCCCCGGTGGGGTGGAGGGGGGGGGGGGGGGGGGTGGAGCCCCCGACGAAGAAATATTCGTGAATAATTAGAAATTCGTAAAATGCTTCAAAAATATCAATGTTTACTCAATAATCGATGCGCGAGCAATCTGTTGAATGCAAGTTCATTTGTGTTTTGCTTGGTGTGTAGCCATGTTTTCTCTATTTGTCCCTCTCCCTCTCTCGGTCACTCTATCTGCCTTGGGCTCTCGGTCTTGTGTTGTTCTGTTTCTATCATGCGAGACGTATAATGTGAATTCGTACAGTAAAACCGCGCTGTCGTTTCTTGCTTCCAATTTTCTCTTTACCGTTAGAGATCAAATATGATACTTTACTTTCAGTAACTAGCCAGATAAAATAGTATTTTGTGTTCTGAGTCCGAAAATATAATAATTCTCCAGAACAAATATATATGAAAATGCCAAATGTTGGCCGTTAGCTACGACGTTTGGTTTTCGAACGAGTGTCGAGCTTTGAATTATTGTGAGTACCGCGCGTGTTTGTTTACGATTGCCCACCCTCTAACTCTATTCTGCTCCCGCATGAACCAAAAGTTCATAATATTGACATAAGACTTGACTTTGGTAAATATCTATAAGTGCCACCCCTCAAAAATTACTGAAAAATTAAATGTTTCATTGTGGCAATGTACTCACGGACGTTCAAGAGAATTATTCACGGTGGGGGAGCACCATAAAATCCCATAGAACTACATGAAAAATC
Organism: Arge pagana; assembly: GCA_963969455.1. Lineage (NCBI taxonomy): Eukaryota > Metazoa > Arthropoda > Insecta > Hymenoptera > Argidae > Arge > Arge pagana. The sequence goes on from CAXAKQ010000138.1 coordinate 78,862, forward strand.
ACCATAAAAGGTAAATATTGAGAATGGCTCCTTCTGTGAAATTGAAGAAAACTGCGTGTCAGTCGAAATGAGCTCACGGGCATTCAAGAGGATTATTGAAACGTGGTGGTGGTGGTGCCCGCGCGCGTGTGTGTGTGCATACGCGCCCGCGCGTGTGGAATGGTGGGTGTGTGTGTGCGTGTATGAGTGAGTGGGTGAGTCTAAATACATACGCATTCATACACAAACAGCGACACGCACAATGGCGCGCGCGCGTGACCATCACCACCACCACTACCACCACCCATCTTCAATAATTCTCTTATATTCCCGTGAGTACACTTCATTATCCATTTTCTGAAAACCTCAATCCAATGGAAAAAAAATATTTCACACAATATATGGGTCATTCCATGTCAAATCGACAAATAGTTGGACGCGACCCCCACCGATTCGGATGAATTTTGGTGGAGAGTTTTGTCTCATCATAAAACGAAGTTCTGCTGAAGGAAAAAAATTTTAAAAAAATTTCCTAAGAGATATCCAAAATTAAAAATTTCACTGTTTTTCCGATTTTATGAGTTTAGTTATTTATTATTTCAGAAACTACTGAATATTAAAAAAAAAACTCTGGTGCATTTCCAGAGGACACTTAGAGGTATAAGAAAAAAAATTTTTTGAAGAAAAATTTTGAAAATTATCAAAATTAAAATTTTTTGAATTTTTCAAAATCGTGAAAAGTAACCGTCGCGGGAAAATTTTGGCCTGAAAATTTTTTGTATTATACCTCTAACATATCTAAAGAAATTCTGAAATTTTCAGAGCGGTGTTCTTTTTCGTTTCAAAGATATGAATTTTTGAATTTTAGCAAAATAGTATTTTTCTATTTTTTCAACTTTTTTTGTTGAATATTATTATTCTACCACATGATTACCGAAATTTGAAGTCTACAATATTTTTCTTATGTTAATGGGATGTAAAAACAAAAATACCCAACCCAACCCAACCCAACCCTTTTTTTTTTTTTTTTATAGTGGAGAAATCCTGCATGGATACGACGAATTGTAGGGAGACAACTCGCCGTATGCCAGACTCTTACTGACTAAAACTCCACTTCCACTCACACCACCGTCCCCCTGTGTTCGCTTTCGCATTCTACCAGGTGGGGACGGTGGTGGGCCCGAGGCTCTTCTCGTGGCCGAGCGCGCGCGCACGCTCAGCCCCAGACCAGTGGCAGGAAGAGGGCCGGGTCAGCCCTCCCCCTGTTCGCGCCGCCCATTTTTTGACCGGGTGATCAGCTCCCCCTGATCACCCGGTGGGCCGGGCTACGGAGGCCGCCTGGCGTCGGCAATCGCCCTGCGGCGGCCCCCGCGGCCCACTCTCCGACCGCTGAGAAGGGCGTGAATCTCACGCTCCCTCTCAGCGGCCTCCTTGGCGCTCATGACCTTCTCCGCGAAGGTCACGAGCGCTCTCCATGCCTCCTCGCTGTCGACGATGCGCCTCAGCACCGCCGTCAGCGAGAGGTCCGCGCCTACGACCGCCGCAAGGTCGCGCCTTGCGTCCGCCGAGGAAGAGCACTCCGCCAGCGTGTGCTGCGCCGTATCACTGTCGCAAGGACAGTGATGGCACCTGGCGGAGGGCTCCCTGCTGATCACCTTCCACAGGTACCTGCCGAAGCAGCCATGCCCCGACAGGACCTGTGTCAGGTGGAAGGAAAGGCCACCGTGGCTTCTGGAGAGCCAGCCCTCGAGCACGGGTAGCACGGCGCCGATAAACGTAGCGCCGGCCCTTGCGCCCTCGAGCCTGGCCCTCCATTTGGCCGTTGCCTCTTGCGAGGCAATATCCCTCCATTCCCGGACCAGACGCGAGCAGGGGTGGAGCCCCTGCTCCCGCTCGGCCCTCCGCCGCTCGTAAACGGCGCAGAGGGCCTGGGCCTCTATCTCCCAGGGCACAGAACCCGCTAGAACGCATGCAGCGTCCGTTGCGATGGTTCTGTACCCCCTGGCGACTCTCACGCACACCACTCTCTGAACACGTCTCAGGAGAGTTGTGCTGGTGCGCGTGAGGTCGCCGGCCCACACGGGAGCGCCGTACGTGGCCATGGACTTGATCACGCCCACGTACAGTCTCCTGCAGCTGGTACCTGGCCCGCCTATGTTTGGCATGAGACGGGACAGGGCACCAGCCGCCCCCATCAGACGGGGCACGAGCGCGGTGAAGTGTTCGGTGAACCTCCACCGCCCGTCGAGCGTCAGGCCTAGATACCTCATGGTCCGCCCGACGGGGATGCCCGTGCCGTTCACCACCAGCCGGAAGTCCCGAGGTGGCGCTCTCCGCCGGCCATGAAACACCATGGCCTCCGTCTTCTGTAGCGCCACCTCGAGCCCCAGCTCCTCGATCCGGGTGACCGTCTGTCCGACCGCTGCGGTCGCAAGCTCGCCAGCCTCTTGCCAGTTCTCCCCCTCGGCAATTACCAGGGTATCGTCCGCGTAGCACACGAGCTGAGTCCCCGCGGGCATGTTTCCGCGAAGGACACAGTCGTAGCCAACGTTCCACAGAAGCGGGCCCAACACGGACCCCTGCGGAACGCCGCAGGACGACACCCTGGTCATCCAACCCTCGCTCGTCGGCGCCTCCACGGTGCGACTCGCGAGGTAGCTCCCCACCAGGCGCCGCAGGTACCCCGACACCCCGTGGTACCGGAGGCCCGCGAGGATGCGCTCCCGTGGGAGAGAGTTGAACGCGTTCGCGATGTCCAGGGACACCGCGATCACGAACCGCCCCCTCCCCACCGCGTCCTCGGTGATGCCGCGGACACGCTTTATCGCATCCACAGTGGACCGGCCCGCCCTGAACCCGTACTGGTTTCCAGAGAGATCCGGACCCGTCACACTGAGGTGCTCGCCGATGCGCGCCGCGACAACCCCCTCTAGCAGCTTGCCGGCCTCGTCAAGCAGGACGAGCGGACGATAAGCCGCGGGGTTCTCCGCCGGCTTCCCCTCCTTGTGGATGAGCACCAGACGGCCCCTTTTCCACAAGTCGGGGAAGATTCCCTGCCGGAGGCAGGCCGTGAAAACCCGCCTCATGCCGGCGGAGAGGGCCTCCTGTACCAGGGTGATCACCCTGCTCGGCACCCCGTCCGGCCCCGGAGCGGTGTTCTTCGCGCCCCGGCGCCGGACAACGGCGGAAAGCTCAGCCACGGAGACGGGCTGCGGAGGCTCGTCTTCCTCGTTGACCTCTTCCCCGCCCGCCGGCTCCGCCATTACTGGCGGACCGTGTGCGTCGCGGGTAGGAAAGAGCTTATCCACAACCTCGCCGAGAAACTGGGGCGGCAGCGTCTCCGTCAGGGGTTTCGCTTGACTGCGCAGCCGCCCTCTGACGAGCCGGTACGGCTTTCCCCAAGGGTCGTCGTTCAGGCTCGCCAGTAGTTCGTCGCGGGCCGCGTCCTTCGCTCTAACTATCGCGAGCTTCAGCTCGGACTTGGCCGCGCGGTATACCTCGGCGAGGTGCTCCTCCGCAGCGTCGGGCATTTGTTCGCCGCGGCGTCGTCTCCGGTGCCGCTGGTGCGAGTGACGGTGGCGGGCCCGTTTACACCGGGCCCTCAGCTCCGCAATTGTGTCACTCCACCAGTACACCTGCCTTCCGCCGCCGGCATTGGCTCCCTGGCGCGGCATCGACGCATCGCATATGCGCTTCAGCGCCACGCCAAGGATTCCCGCAGCGACGTCGACGTTGACATCGTCGTCGGCGTCGCTTTCCCCCTGTTGCCATGGGGCTGTCGAGGCCGCCCAAGACTGGACGATCGCTGCCTCCTTCAGTCGCTCCGTGTCCAGCTTCCGGAGCGACCAGCGCGGGCCACCCCTCCCATGGGTTGCGGGATTCACCAGGGGCCGGGCCGCCCCGACGGGGGAGACGCTGAATCTGATGTATCGGTGATCAGACAGCGTCTCCGCACCGTCTACGTGCCATCCACGCACGCGGGCCGCCACCAGGGGCGTCGCGAAGGACAGGTCCACTATGGACTCACCCTGCGGCCTGACGCACGTACTAACGTTACCCTCGTTGAGGAGCGTCAGGCCGCAGGCCACCATCCAGTCCGTCAGGACTCGTCCCCGCGCACACGTCGCGGGACTTCCCCAAAGGGTCGCCTTTGCGTTAAAGTCGCCGAGGAGCAGCGTGCCCCCCGGACGACCACGCCGCAGAACGGCCGACAAACCTTGGAGGAAGTCCTCGAACTCGGCGAGCGGCCGGTTCGGTGAGAAGTAAACTCCCACCACGAACAGGCCGCCCACCATGGCTCCAACGTAGCCACGACCCCTGGTGACGCACATCAACGGGGCGGACCCCGCAGAGGCACCGACGATCAGGGTGACCAAGCCGTCCCAGTCTCCAACCCAGTTGCTTCTGGGCTGGACGTAGTACGGCTCGGCCACCACCGCCACACCTATCGACCACTCCGCCATCGCCTGCAGGAGGAGGTCCTGGGCTCTGGCGGAGCGGTTTACGTTGGCCTGAAGGGCTTCTAGCATTGTGGCGGCGGTGCGGTTGTGGCGTCCTCCGTGCCTTCGTCCATGGCAGCGGGCGCGGGTCCGGCGCGCGCCTCGCTAGTGGTCGAGGCTCCGGCGTTCCCGGTCGCATCAGCGGCCTTCTTCTTCTTCTTCTTCTTCCTCTTCCTTCTTCTGGCCGCCGAAGGCGCCCTACCGGGGCAACGACCCAGCCTGTGCGCAGCCGGCTCGCCGGTTTCCGCGCATATCGCGCAGTGTTCGGCGGGGGCAGCGCAGTCCTGCGCTTTGTGGTCGGGCTCGCTGCAGCGGAAGCACAGGTTACCCCTGACCGCTCCGCTGCACGAGGCCGCCACGTGCCCATGGCCCAGACACCGGAAGCATATCTGGGCCCTGGGCGCCAGCAAACGGGCTTTCACCAGTGACCAGCCGATCCGGAGCGGCTGGTCCCCGGCCAACAGCCTCCTGGCTGCAGCCGTCGGGCACTCGACCCAGGCAGACGACTGTCCTCTAGGGCCCCCAGCTTTGGGGGCTTTGGACCGGACCTGATCTCGGGGGCAGCCACCAGCTCTGGAGACCATCTCGGCCACCTCCTCCGCCGTAATGGTCTCGTCCAGCTGGGTGAGCATGAGCTCAGTCCTTTTCACGGGCCGACCGACAGTCACATCGCTCTGGCCCAGCGCAGCTCGCAGCTTATCCGCGAGCTGGTCGGCCAGCTCCTCTCGGTTGGCGCCCCCGATTTCCAGGATCTTGGCGCCGGTCGCTGCCTGTCGCAGGACTACGCCGTTAATACCCAGTTCGGCTAGGTCCACCTTCGCTCTCGCCTCCGCCAGGACAGAGGCGTAAGTCACGCCCCTGTCCTTGGCAGGCGGCAGCAGCGAAATCGTCACCGCCGCCGTGCTAGGCAGGCGGAGCGAGGGGGCAGATGCTCCCCCTCCCCCCCTCTCGCGCCTCCCGTTTCGCCCCGGGCAGGGGCGGCGGTGGGCCCAGCCGCGGCTCTTCCTCCTCTCCTCCGCCTGCTCCTGGTCGGCTGCGGTGGTGCGGCCGCGGACGTCTCCGCGGCTGTGGCGGCGGGAGATCCGCTCGCCGCCCCCCGGCGACGACGCACCCCACGACCCACAACCTCAGACCACGTCTCCGTGCTCGGAGGCGGGGGCGCAGGCCCGGACGCCTCCGCAAGCGGTGCAGGTGGGGGGATCCGGGGGGTCCCACGTGTCTCCAGCCGGGGTGCCGGTGGAGGCTCCTCCCGCCGCCGGGGTGACAGTCGCGCCTCCAACGCCGCAAACTTCTCTGCCACCGCGGCTTCGACGCGCGCCACGATGGCGTCAATCGAAGGCTCCCTCGCTGGCGCCTTTGCGGTTGACACTCCCGGTAGTGTCGACGGTTCGGGCCGAAGCGGCTCCGCAGCCGCGCTCGGGCGCTGTTGCTTCCTCAGTTGCGCCAGCTCTTTTTTCAGATCACGGATCTGTCGATCGTGGTCCGCGAGCTGGCCCCTGAGGGCGAGGTTCTCCTCGGCCAGCAGTGCCGCTGCCTCCGCGCCCGTGCGGGCGGCCAGCACCGATGTCAGTTTCCTGATATTCTGCGCCGCTTCCCTTAGCTCCTTGACGAAGACGCCCTTCAGGTTTCCCGACCTTGCGGCTACCTTCTCAACAGCGGCAACGCTGGTCAGGACGCTCTCCTGTATCGCGGCCACTCTCTCGTCCGCGATCACAGAAGGCCCCGCGGTGGCGTCGCCGCACAGCTCACGGGCATCGCAGGCCGCGTCGTGCCGCTCGCGCGAGCGGTCGCTGAGCTCCTGGACCTCCTCAGGGGCATCCTCTAGTGGGGTCGCCCTGGCTGGCCTAGCAGACCTGGGCCCGTCTCGGACGGGCAAGGCGGGAAACTCCTCCGCAATCCCGGCGGCGAGTCTCTTAACTCTGCCTCGCGTCCAGGTGCTTGGCCCAGCTCCCTGCTCAGCATCGGACGTTTCATCCGAGCTGATGGCCAGGGGCTGCGGCTTTCGCTTACGAGAAATCGCACCGATCTCTTCCTCGTAATCATCGTCGCAGTCTTCGGGGGCATCCCCGATCGTCATCCCCGCCTTACCGGCGACGTTGCGGTCGCTCGTGCACGGAGCCACGAGTCTCCGCACCTCCTCCGTCTCCTCTCTTCCAGGGGTTTGGGCCGTGGAAAGCCCGTTGTCCTTGCGCACCTTTATTTGAATATCTTGATTGGACATTATCATAGAATTCGCAAAATGTGGGGCTTTTAACGAGATCCCCAGCTCACACCCTGCTTCCACACTCCCACGTCGCCGTTCGCGACGCGTCCCGCCCGTCCCGCTCCCCCCGGCCGTATACCCCCAACGAACGGCTCCGGCTTGCTGCAGTGTGGCCTCGGCGGATACAACACCCGGCCCCCCCGTAGGTCCACATCCTGGTGCCACCAGGTCCTACGCGGAGACACGAGCTTTTTACACACGCTGCTACGGGGCAGCCCATCTGGGTGGCTAGCCCAAGTCGGGCCCCGGTACTATCGTGCGGTCTCCGGGCGTGCGGTGCCCCCCATCCGAGGGGCCTCCCGGATTTCCGCTGTACCCTCACTGCATTCGCCAGAGCCGCCGCAAGAGCACGGCGAACGAGGAAACGAGGCGCGCGAGCCGCCTCGCAACCCTCAGTAGTGTCGGTTTATTTCAGGTTTTCCTTCCCTAGCTCCCATTTTCACCGGCGGGACGCCTTTCCGGGGTTTATTTCAGATTTTCCTTCCCTAGCTATGGTCCGCGACAGCTTATTCGTCCGAAGGGTGCGTCGTTCGACAACAACCCTTGGCTTATTTCGCTGCTTCCCTGTTTCCAGGGAATTCCCCTATCCGCCACCCGGGGACGCGCCCGGTGCCCACAGCGATGGGCAAGGATGGGACTCTGGGCAGCAATCCTGTCGCCAGGAAAGCCCCAGACTCCCATCCCCTTCCGGGAACCCAACCCAACCCAACCCTTTTTTTTTTTTTTTTTTTTTATAGTGGAGAAATCCTGCATGGATACGACAAATTGTAGGGAGACAACTCGCCGCATGCCAGACTCTTACTGACTAAAACTCCACTTCCACTCACACCACCGTCCCCCTGTGTTCGCTTTCGCATTCTACCAGGTGGGGACGGTGGTGGGCCCGAGGCTCTTCTCGTGGCCGAGCGCGCGCGCACGCTCAGCCCCAGACCAGTGGCAGGAAGAGGGCCGGGTCAGCCCTCCCCCTGTTCGCGCCGCCCATTTTTTGACCGGGTGATCAGCTCCCCCTGATCACCCGGTGGGCCGGGCTACGGAGGCCGCCTGGCGTCGGCAATCGCCCTGCGGCGGCCCCCGCGGCCCACTCTCCGACCGCTGAGAAGGGCGTGAATCTCACGCTCCCTCTCAGCGGCCTCCTTGGCGCTCATGACCTTCTCCGCGAAGGTCACGAGCGCTCTCCATGCCTCCTCGCTGTCGACGATGCGCCTCAGCACCGCCGTCAGCGAGAGGTCCGCGCCTACGACCGCCGCAAGGTCGCGCCTTGCGTCCGCCGAGGAAGAGCACTCCGCCAGCGTGTGCTGCGCCGTATCACTGTCGCAAGGACAGTGATGGCACCTGGCGGAGGGCTCCCTGCTGATCACCTTCCACAGGTACCTGCCGAAGCAGCCATGCCCCGACAGGACCTGTGTCAGGTGGAAGGAGAGGCCGCCGTGGCTTCTGGAGAGCCAGCCCTCGAGCACGGGGAGCACGGTGCTAATAAACGTAGCGCCGGCCCTCGTGCCCTCGAGTCTGGCCCTCCATTCGGCCGTTGCCTCTTGCGAGGCAATCTCCCTCCATTCCCGGACGAGACGCAAGCAGGGGTGGAGCCCCCGCTCCCGCTGGGCCCTCCGCCGCTCGTAAACGGCGCAGAGGGCCTGGGCCTCTATCTCCCAGGGCACAGAACCCGCTAGGACGCATGCAGCGTCCGTCGCGATGGTTCTGTACCCCCTGGCGACTCTCACGCACACCACTCTCTGAACACGCCTCAAGAGAGTTGTGCTGGTGCGCGTGAGGTCGCCGGCCCACACGGGAGCGCCGTACGTGGCCATGGACTTAATCACGCCCACGTACAGTCTCCTGCAGCTGGTACCCGGCCCGCCCATGTTCGGCATGAGACGGGACAGGGCCCCAGCTGCCCCCATCAGACGGGGCACGAGCGCGGTGAAGTGTTCGGTGAACCTCCACCCCCCGTCGAGCGTGAGGCCTAGATACCTCATCGTCCGCTCGACGGGGATGCCCGTGCCGCACACCCATAGCAGAGAGCCACGGGGCGGCGCTCGACGGCGGCCATAGAACGATATGGCCGCCGTTTTCTCGAGCGCGACTTCGAGCCCCAGCTCCCTGATCCGGGTGATCGTCTGTTCGACCGCGGCGGTCGCGAGCTCGCTGGCCTCCCGCCAGCTCGCCCCCTCTGCGATGACCAGGGTGTCGTCGGCGTAGCAGACGAGCTGGGTCCCCGCGGGCAGATCCCCGCGTAGGACCCAGTCATAGCCAACGTTCCACAGTACGGGGCCCAGAACGGACCCCTGTGGAACGCCGCACGACAGCACCCTGGTCAGCGCGCCCTCTCTCGTCGGCGCCTCTACGGTGCGACCCCTCAGGTAGCTACGCACCACGCGCTGCAGGTACCCTGGCACTCTGTGGTACCGGAGGCCCCCGAGGATGCTTTCCCAGGGGAGGGTGTTGAACGCGTTCGCGATGTCTAGCGACACCGCGACCGTGAACCGTCCCCTCCCCGCCGCATCCTCGGTTATGTCGCGGACGCGCCTGATCGCATCCACAGCAGACCGGCCCGATCTGAAACCATACTGGTTATCAGATATATTCGGACCGGCCACACTGAGGTGCTCACCGACGCGCGCCGCGACAACCCCTTCCAGCAGCTTACCGGCCTCGTCCAGCAGGACGAGGGGGCGGTAAGCCGCGGGGTTCTCCGCTGGCTTCCCCTCCTTGTGGATGAGGACCAAGTGGCCCCGTTTCCACAATTCGGGGAAGCTCCCCTTCCGGAGGCAGGCGGTGAACACCTGCCTCATGGGGGCGGAGAGGGCCTCCCGTGCCAGGGTAATAACCCTGTTCGGCACCCCGTCCGGCCCCGGGGCTGTGTTCTTCTTGCCCCGGCGCCGGACCACGGCAGAAAGCTCGGCATCGGAGACTGCCTGCGGAGGCTGGTCTTCCTCTGTAGGCCCCCCCGCCGCCGCCAGCCATGCTCCCTCGATGGGCAGCAGGGCGGCGTCGCGGGCGGGGAGGAGCCTCTCTACCACTTCGCCGAGGAACTGGGGCGGCAGCGTTTCTGTCAGGGGTTTCGCCTGACAGCGCAGCCGCCCCCTGACGAGCCTGTAGGGCTTCCCCCATGGGTCGTCCCGCAGGCTCGCCAGTAATTCGCCGCGGACCGAGTCCTTCGCCTTCGCTATCGCTAGCTTGAGCTCGGACTTGGCCGCGCGGTATACCTCGGCGCAGTGCTCCTCCGCAGCGTCAGGGGTTTGCTCGCCCCGGCGTCGTCTCCGATGCCGCTGGTGGGAGTGACGGTGGCGGGCCCGTTTGCATCGGGCCCGCAACTCAGCTATGCCGTCACTCCACCAGTACACCTGCCTTCTGCCGCCGGCATTGGGGCCCTGGCGTGGCATCGACGCATCGCAGATGCGTCTCAGCGCCACGCCAAGGAGTCCCGCGGCGGCATCGATGTTCGCTTCGTCATCGATGCCGCCTTCTCCTTGCCGTAGGGGTGCCAAAGTCGCCCAGGCCTGGACTACGGCGACCTCTTTCAGCCGCTCTTCGTCCAGCCTCCTGAGCGACCAGCGCGGACCTCGTCTGAGGGTCGCAGGATCCCGCTGGATCCGGACCGCCCCGACAGGGGAGACGCTGAACCTGATGTACAGGTGATCAGACAGCGTCTCCGCACTGTCCACGTGCCAATCTTGCACTCGGGCAGCCACCAGGGGTGTCGCGAGGGACAGGTCCACTATGGATTCGCCCTGCGGCCTGACGCAAGTACTCGCGATTCCGCGATTGAGAAGCGTCAGGCCACAGGCCGTAATCCAGTTCTCCAGGACCCGCCCCCGCGCACATGTCGCAGAACTTCCCCAAAGGGCTGACTTCGCGTTGAAGTCGCCGAGGAGCATGATGCCCCCCGAACGACCCCGCCGCAGTACGTCAGCCAACCCCTCGAGGAAGTCCTCGAACGCGGCGAGCGGCCTGTTCGGTGATAAATAGACTCCCACCACGAACAGGCCGCCCACCATGGCTCCCACATAGCCTCTACCCCTGGTGACGCCCATCAATGGGGCGGTCCCCGCAGAAGCGCCGACGATTAGCGCGACCGAGCCGTCCCCGTCCCCCACCCAGTTGCGTCTGGGCTGGACGAAGTACGGCTCGGCCACCACTGCCACACCTATCGACCACTCCGTCATCGCCTGTAGGAGGAGGTCCTGGGCTCTGGCGGAGTGGTTGATATTGGCCTGGAGGACGTCGAGCATCATTCTGGATGCTCGACGACCTCCATGCCCGCGCTCGGGGGGTCAGGCGCCGTCGTCGCGGCGCTCGCCCCCCCGTCGGCGGCCCCGGTGATCAGGGCCGTGCGGGCGGCCTTTTTCCTTCTGCCCCGCTTCCGCTTTCCCCCCGGGGGAGCGGCGACGGGGCAGCGGCCCAGGCGGTGGGCATCGCCCCTACCGGCCGCCGCGCATATCGCGCAGCGGACAGCAGGGGCACCGCAGTCCTGCGCCTTGTGGCCGGGCTTGCTGCAGCGGAAACAGAGGCCACCTCTGTCGGCTCCGCTGCAGGAGGCCGCCACGTGCCCAGAGCTCAGGCACCGGAAGCACGCCCGAGCCCTGGGCGGCAGCAACCTGGCCCTCACCGCGGACCAGCCGATCCGAAGCGACCGCCCCGCAGCAAGCAGCTTTCTAGCCGCCGTCGCGGGGCAGCCGACCCAGGCAGACGATTGTCCCCTGGGCCCCCCGATTTTGGGGGCTCCGGACCGCACCTGGTCCAGGGGGCACTCACCCACTCTCGAGACCATCTCGGCGACCTCCACGGCCGAGACGGTCTCATCGAGCTGTGTGAGCACCAGCTCGGCGCGTTTAGCAGGCCGGCTGATGCTCACCAGGTCCTGGCCGAGCGCGGCTCGCAGCTCATCCGCGAGCTTGTCGGCCAGGGCCTCCCTGTCGGTGCCCCCGACCTCGAGCAGCCCGGCCCCCGTTGCCGTCTGGCGCAGGACGACGCCGCCGATGCCCAGCCCCGGCAGGTCCACCTTTCTCTTCGCCTCCGCCAGGACAGAGGCGTAAGTTACGCCCCCGTCCATAGCGGGCGGCAGCAGCTTGATCACCACTGCCGCCGTGCTAGGCGGGCGAAGGAAGGAGGCTGGGGCGGCGCGCGCCTGCCCTCTCCTCTTGCTGCCCCGAACCGCAGGCTGGGCCAGCTGGACGGGCGGCCCCGCCGCCGGTCTTTGCGTGGCCTGTTGGCGGCGGGCCCTGCGGCCCACCACTGTAGCCCAGGTCTCGCCGGCCGGGGCGGGGGGGCGCCGCGATGCGCGAGCCCCCGGGCAGGCCGTGACGCGGGGCCTGCGGGCCCCACTGGGTCTGCGGCCCAGGCGGCGGCCGCTCCGGGACCTCCACCCGCACATTTTCCCCGGCCATGATGTCCTGGCCAAGGACGTGCAGGGGAGGCCTGACCCTCGGCTGCGGCAGCAGCCGGGCCTCCAGAGCGGCGAACCGCCTCGCCATCACGGCCTCCACCCTGGCCATGATGGCGTCTGCCAGCGCCTCTGGTTCAGCGGGCGGCGCCGGCGCCTTGGGAGGGGCCCTCGGTGGGTCCGGCTTCGGGCGCGGCTGGCCTTTCTCCAGCAGGGACACTTTTCTTCGCAGGTCGCGAATCTCGCGACCCTGCTCCGAAACCTTGTCCCTGAGGACGCGGTTTGCTCCGCGAGCTGAACCACGTCCTCCGCACCCGTTCGCGCGGTGAGGACCAAAGTCAG